>CM076582.1:1567083460-1567275412 GCA_034641835.2 Pinus albicaulis
GCTGAAGACTGGAAAGGTAGCTGATCTAAATCCTCCAGACAAACCCCAGAAAATGTGAAGCTGATGCTCCACCACCGAAGATCTACCAATCAAACCCCACCAGTGAAAACGCTGTCTCTGCCAGTGACAGCGCAGAAGCCAAATGAAACGCTGGCAAGAAGGGGTGAATCCAACCACAAACCCTCCAGATGAGATAACCAAACTCCTCAGGGCTGGAAACACTGAAAAACGCTGCCAAAACCCCAGACAACCCCCCGCTCATCGATCCGTGTCCTCCCTAGTCGGACCGCGTCCTCCCTATCGGACCGCGTCACCTCTCTAGATCCGCTCCTAGTCGGACCGCCGGATCCGCGTCCCTCCCTATCCGTATCCGAGTCCCTTCTCGCCGGACCGCGTCCTCCCTATCCGTACGTCCGCATCCTCTCCGCCTTGATCCGCCGGACCGCGTCCTCCCTATCCAGACCGAGTCCCTTCGGACCGCGTCCTCCCTATCCAGACCGCGTCCCTTCTCTCGCCCGACCCATCGGATCCGCGGCCCCATTCTCGGATCTCGCGCACTCGAAGAAGGGGGCATCTCCTCCGCCAAATCTCCACCGTAAACCACCGCAACTACCACCGAAATCGAAGGATGATGTTTCGTAAAATAACCTACCAGTAAGGTGCATCGAAGTCCCCCGAGGCTAAGGGTGAGATCTCCGCACGGAGACACTCGGTTGCACTAAACAGTGCTGCAGACCGACTAAACAACCGGCGTGCTGAAGTAGACAGAAGTCTAGCTTTCAATATCAATATCAAATCAAAACATGCCCAAAATGAGGTGAGAACCCCACCTTTTATAGTGCTAAACTCCCTCCAAAACCTTGACTGCGTCCTTCACTCTCCTTGGCCTGCGCAGTTAACCTTGGGTCAGCGTGAGGCCTCCCCTCATACCCATGTGGACCCCCAAGGCCCCCTCTCTAAGTTATAACGTCAATCAACTAGGAAAACACTTTATTTTATAAAGTGAGGTGACTAAAGTGAGGTGACCCCTCTTCTTTCTCACTTTATTTATTATTTCTAGCTAAAGCGGCAAAATTAAACAAAAATGAAATATTCCAATTAGCAAGGCTAATTTGGAATATTACACCACATTTGAAGCACTTGACCTTCGAAAAATCACACTTCGATTTCCGTTGCGCTTGCTGTCCCTTTGATGCAAGGGCTGCGTTCTCCTCTTCCTCCACAAATTTCGATCTGCTTCCACTGCTGCCATCAAGTTTGCACTTGTTGAGGTCTCTCCTCAACTCTTCCTCCTGAAAAGCTGACCACAACTGCTACCAACTAGGTAATGTTACCCAACCCAGTATGCTCTGGACTATCACTTGCCACTCCTTCGTGACATTGTTAAGGGCCATCCGTAACATGGTTGCAGCTGTAAGTGTAGCACCTACTACCGACAGCTGATCTCGAGTCTCCTGAAACAACATGAGGTATGAAGCCACGCGCTCCCCTTTCCCTGTCTGGAACATACAGAGCATCTGCTCTAAGTACAACTTCCGCTGCTCGGAAGATCCCTCATATAGGTCATGCAAAGCTACCCACATCTCTCTAGCAGTAACCTTGCTAGCCACATGTGAGACGATGTGATCCTTGACACCATCAACGAGAAACCTCTTTGCCTTGGCCATATCTGCCTTGTACTTCTTGAGCTGATCCACATCCATAGGAACAACTACCATGTTCTCCACAAACGCCTTCAGATCATGTTCATCTAGAAGGACTTGAGTCCATTCCTTCTAGATCATATAGTTAGAAGAGCCCTCCAACTGATCCTGATCACGAAGTCTATGAGATGCCATCTCAGCCGAAATCTGTCGAATCTGTTCCCTCTTCCTGCCTATTGCGCAGCTCCTGGCAGGCTTACGCACTCCTTGATGGAGTTGTAAGTTCTGTTGCTCCTTTACTGCTCAACAACTGAGAAATGCCGACTTCCTAGGAAGTCACTGAGGAAGAATTCCCTCAATATGTGCTCTTGACTCCTTCAGACGCTTTTCTGCTCAGCAACAACTTTAGAAAACTGCGTCCCTTTGTCTTTTGCATGGAGGCTCTGCGATGCTCCCTCTGCCACAACAAGATCTTGATCTGGAAGCCCTTTCTCTTTCTCGACTCGCTCAGAGAGAGATTGCCACGAAAATCTTAGCCCTCATGGCTAGAATCGCGCAATCCTTCAATGGATTCGTTCTGCTGCATTGTAGTAAAAACGACCTCCACTTCAGAATTTAGATCCGTTCTTCCTGTTTCACAACAATGCTCTGATACCATGTGAAAATTCCTAGATCTGAAGAATCTAAGGAATCCTACGACAACCAACTAGATTACTTCTTCTATTATGTAATTTACTTTACACAATTAATTCTGAATCATACATGAAATATTGAAGCAATCACTGAAGAAACCTACACTATAATACTCATGATTCTGAAACAAGGAAAATGAACAAGGAAATCAATCACACATATGACACCTTTATTTTGGACTAAGTCCCTGGAAAAACCCAATGTAGGAAAACTGGTGCAGCAGATCTGACGGTTTTATTATTAAGCAGTATTAATGTCTGAATACATCTCTGAATACCCCTAGGGTAATTCAGTTGCAGAGACAAATACTGGCAGAAGAATTTGTGAGGATTTACCTCACTCAATCACTGAGTTCCCACGTGATTCAGATGAAGAAAACCCTACCCTGGGGAGGCATTTCACAACCTCTGCGCAGTCCCAGCGCTGGACATTCCAGCCCCTATGTCAGCCCCTTCCAGACTCAGTGTTCAGCCCCAACCAAGTCGTTTTGCCTCTGTGGACCCTGAGGAACAACCTCCCGGTGTCACTTTCCAGATCCCGACCTTCGAAATTGATCTACAAGCAAAATTCCGGAAACCCTCCTCTGCATTTGCACTACTTTTGCGTGATCCCTACGCAGTCACTGCATTAGCCCTTGCTTCAGCGCTGTTTTGATTAGATCACCTCTGCCTCTCTCTGATTGATGCTCCATCGGCTGAGAAAATTTCTTCCTCTCCGGATGTTATCTCTGCCCCTCACTGCTTGTTCTCTAGCTCGAATTTCTCAGCAAACCCCGCCCCATAAATTTCGAACTTTAGATCAATTCGGCGTGTCTTTCCAAATGGCCCTCAAGCTTTCCTTTATAGTCTTCTCGTTGAGACATCAACGACCGAGATTAGATCTCTAATCAACGGCGAAGATTATAACATGACTTGATCTCCGCATTTTCTGGATTATCCTCACTCTGTTTTATTAATGTCCTTTAATTATTTATTTCCCTAAGTAAGACTTAGGGTATCCATTAAAATAATTAATTATTTTAATAAAACATCAATCGAGTGGAATTTTCACAAAGGGTTTTTGGGTTCTTTGGAATACCGGTGTCTAAGCCTCTCCACAAAATTTGGGGCTTAGAGCACTTTTTGATGCTACAAAAATCAATAGTTCAATTATTTTTAGCTGTATTCAATTAACTGACATCTAACTATTGATAGAGTTAGTTGAAGGTCAATTGTGCAGTGGGACAACAATCTAACTCATAGTTGTGTTAGTTAACTAATCAATCAACCCAAAATAGCTAGTGCATGTAGAGAATTCGAGTTCCTCAGCTGAAGGGGGGATGACAACGCAGTGTAATAGCAATTGTAAACTAGTTTGAGTGTATAGGTGTTGCATGAGATTAGATGATCAATCCTTGAGAATGACACAATCAATTTGGAGGAAATTCCTAAAGAATAGGGGCTAGTTTCCTCAGGAATTGCGCAAGGAAATAGGAGGCTAGGTGAGCTTATATTTGGCTAAGTGTTGGTCAAAGTTGTTCATTGAGTAGGAGAACAATTATTCTTGTGCAGATTGAGCTCAGAGATGGAGCTAGCAATTGCAATAGATTCTCTATTCATCTGATTAATGCAAAGAGGCTTGCGAGGGTTTTCCCAGTTGGGTTCCCCTAGAAATCACTGTGTATTTGTGGTTTTGCTTATTGCATGTTGTTCTAAATCGTGAATTTCATTCTGTAGATCAGTAGAATAGAGTTGTGTCTCTTGATCTTGGATTAAATTTCTTGAGTAGTTGAAATTCTAACAAATTTCTACATAAAGTGTGAGAAACTAGAGAATTAAGACCTTAGAAATCAAGTCAACAATTTGGAGAATGATGGAGAATTTTAAAGTTTGCATACACGAATGAAGAAGCTAAGGAACGATAAGAAGTCGCTATAGGGAAGTTAGAGCAACTTACTAGCAAGGTTTGATCAGTAAAGAACCAATAGCCAATCTATTGAACTAGAGAAGTCTATAGACATAAAAATCAACGTGATAGAGAAGGGAACCAATACAAGATCCAATTGACATCACAATTCAAAAATATGCAAATCCAATGAAAATAAGTATATCTTCAAATATCCTAGTACAAACAATGAAATATGCACATATCCCTACTAATAAAAATTCAATGATCAACAAAATGACACAAGTAATATAAAGAAGACAATACCAAAAGTGAAATCGTGGAAACACTATGAGTGTGATAAGAAAATATCATGTTGCAATTACACTTTATTGACATTCTAATCACAAGAATCGATATTTTAACCAATCAATACATCATCTTTATGAACAATAGAAGCTGACCTATATCTTAAAAAATATTAATGCTAATTTAGTGTTGAAATAAAAGTTAATCTTGGGAATTCTATAAATGCACCCTATCACAATACAACATTCCATTCAATAGTTAGGAGATCATATTGTCTCATTTCCTCAACCATCACCAACTCAAGAATGAAGAATCCTGAGAAATAATTACAAATTTGAACAAAAGCATGACTTTTTTATGTTTTGAGAGCAAAGCATACTTGAAGGGATAGACAATGTGATGACCATTGCCTATTGTGTGTGTGTGTACACACACACACACACACACACACACACACACGATAATAATAATAATAATAATAATAGTCATAACCTTTCATCTAATGACCTATTAATGTGTATATATATTGTCATGCCATTATAATCAAACATCTATTTGTTTATTTTATTCAAAATTTATATATTATTGGTCTTGTATATTGGATATTCAATAAATGAAATTCATTTCACTTATTAATGCACAATAAATGATATGGTGCTCAAACATCTTAATTTATATAATACTAACTTGAATATCAATTAAAACTTATTACATGTACAACTAATATTTGGTATATTTAACATTAAATTTAAAACAAAAGAAATACCCCGATGGGGGTGGTATTAAGGCTCTCAGGTGCGGCAGGTAATATGATTGGCATGCTTGTAATCAGAATGGTGAAGGAGAAGGCGAACATGGGAATGGGAGGCAAGCTCTCCCCCTATCCCGATCCGATCCAGGCTTTGCGTCCTCACTGCCCTCAGCCTCAAGCTCACCTACCCTCGTCATATCGCTTTAAATGCAGGCATTTGGTGGTAGAGGGGTCTCAATATTCCATTCCCTTCATTTACTGCTTCCTTCCATCACAGTTTGTTATGGCTTCACTATCTCAGGGAGGATTGGTTACGGAGCACAGTGACTCTAATATAAGTAAGGCACATCGCACCTAAGAGTACATGATTTGGGTTTTTAATGACTCTATTAACATGCGTACCATGACACACACTTGTCTTTCACTGGTTTTTGCACATTCAAGATTTCTCTCCCACCCGTTTGATCCCCTCACGTTTTCGATCCTTTATAAATATATGGGCCTTGTCTCAAGGTGGCAGATTTTAAGCGTTGTTTGTTTGAAAGCGGAAGCTTTTGCAACTGTAATCCTTCTCCTTGATGCCAAGGTGGGAGCTTAAAGCTTTGGAGGAAGGCTTTTCTATGCATTACTTAGCATCACAATTTGTTTCTTGTCTCCAATCTACTAGTTTATGTGCATCATCTCTCTTTTGTAGTCTCTCTGGTCCCTGTAGGTGTCAGTGTCCTTTGTGTTGTTGCTTCACAACATAGCGATTGATCCCTCTTTTGAGTTGGTCGCTGTGTTACCCACTTCCTTCACCCCAAATCATTGACTCCACAGGTATTTCCTTCAGCTGTCTTGTATTGGTCTGTGGCATCTGGTACCTTGGTACATTTTTGATCTGGTTTTGATATACTCACGAGTCAGGTTCTGGCCAAAGCTAACCTGAGTTTCCTGGCACCAATTTGTTTTTTTCCTCTGCAAAATCTGCTCGCTTGGGAGATTGAATGCGCAAGCCATATTGAGTTTCACTATTTGGGACATGCTCTCTTCATAATTATGGGTCACTATTCCTTTCTATGGTCGATGAAGTTGTCACTCTCCTCAGTCCCGCCACACTGTAACATTGCTTGTTGACTGTCGATGTCTCCTGTTCGCCCCTCCTTTGTTCGTCCATAGTCCTACTCCTTGCCAATACATGGCCCCTAGGCAACGTCTACCCAGCCATTGTGGTGGCGCTTTAGGTGCATCTTCCTCTCGTTATCGATGTCTCTTTGGTTGGGACTCAGTGGCTTATCACTTTGATTCGATTCCCCCTGAAGTGAGGAATGAAATTATTCACTTAGAGGCAAGGGAGTTTGGGGACTGGCTATATTTTTCTGACTCTGAGATCAACGATAGCACCTTCAGGTGAACTCCTGACTCAGGAAAATTTAGAAAGAGGAGGCTCGATTTCCTTCACTTAGTGTTTGGGCACCGTCACCTATAAACCTTGCTCCACATGATCATCCGTGATAAACAAGTCAACAATTATCAGTTATTTACGGTTCAGAAGGAAATCAAGCAAATTTTCTAGGACATTACGTATAATTTGGATGACATCGTGGCCAGATTAACATGGGTAGAGCGTTTTGTGGTGTCTGACTCAAATTCTGGATCTGCTACGCAACATGAAGAATCAATAGTCATCAACGCTCCAGCAAGGATCTCGCCCCAAGGAAATTCCAATGCACTCTCTCCAGTTGTCATATCGAAATAACAATTTCTCATGGTTTTTTGCATCTCCATTCATAAACATGTTACTCCTAGTTTTTATGTGCTCGTTTCATCATCATGATTTCTTAGTATGCCATTTTCAAACACTGATTTTTTTGTATGGTAATACACTCGTGCAATGTAACTATATATGGGTAGCGGGCAATGTAACTATATATGGGTAGCGGGCATAGCCATTCTCAGAATATCTTTAAACAAGCCGTGTCTCCCTAGCTTGACCCTTTGTAAATTTTTTGAACAAGCCTTTGGGAAGTTAATTTTGGTATCTAAGGTCTTTACTGATAGGGATGGTGAATTTTGTCTTCACCGTTGGGAATATAGGATCCCAAATTTTTTTGGTAAAAAGAAGCTGTCAATGTAATATCAGTTATAAACAATAGAATGATATTTACGAAGCTTACAAAAAAAAAACTAAACAAATAGAATATTGTACCAGTACAATTAAACAATATAATAATTCTAAACAACAATTCCATTATATAACCTTCATAGTTATATGATATTAGAATCCATACTTCCACACATGTATATTAGAGTAAATTTGAGATAATTCCTAAGAAAAATGTATCTTTTTGGACAAAACTTGGATTAGTAATTTTTAAGGGTAAAAAGCAAAGTTAAGACTTATCACTTTCTAAAGTCACTAAAAGTATGAAGTATGGGTACTCATTGGATGCAAAATTTATTCTATATCTAATGAGTCTCCATAGTTGATATATTTAGTGAGCTTATAGTTGAGATATACTTAAAAAAGTGCGAAAAATGTGTTTCTATTTTTTCTTTCAAAAGACTCAAAATAATTAAAATATATTATTGTTATTACTATTATTATTTTTATTTTTTTTGAAATGTATCAATAATCTAAAATACTTATCATATTCTAGGGTGATTGTGTTCCAACAAAGACCCCATTAATGTCTTTAATCATGTTTTAGTTTTTAATCATCAGAAATAGTGATAATGTAAAATATTCCGTATTTATTATTTTAAGAATATTTAACATATCTAAAGAAGATCTCACCAAGATCTTAATCAATGTGAGTTTTAGATGTGGTTAGTTATTGCCAAATAAAAGTATGTGTTCTCATTTTTTTATAGGTTACATTGAGTTGGTATTTTTACCCCCATTTCATAAAGTGGTGCTAGTAGTAGCACTCTATTTTTTTCAAGGTTGAAAATGCCATTTTTTGCATCTACAACCTCAACACCATTGCAATGTTATCTTAAAATCAACCCCAAAATCAAAAGTGGTGCTACCAACAACATATTTTTTTTCGAGGTTAAATGTGTAATCTCTTGGAAACCTTGGACTCAACCACCTATATCATTACAACCAAAATCTTAAAATCAACCTTTGAATTGAAAAACGGTGTTCTTGATGGCTCTCCCACTTTTTTTAGGGCAAAATAATTACAACGTTTTTAAAATGATGGCCT
The DNA here is from genome assembly GCA_034641835.2 of Pinus albicaulis. NCBI lineage: Eukaryota > Viridiplantae > Streptophyta > Pinopsida > Pinales > Pinaceae > Pinus > Pinus albicaulis. The sequence continues at coordinate 1,567,091,911 of CM076582.1, forward strand.
TGTCAACCAATATACTTGCAAGAAGAATTGTAAAATCAACTCCTCCATCAAAAAGAGGTGCTATCAATAGCACCCTCTTGTTTTTAGGCTTAATAGTGCAATGTTTCGAAAACCATAGAAAAATAAAAACAAAATAAAACGAAAAATAATCCAAAACAAGGAAAATAATATAAATAAGAAAAAATGATTTAAGAAAGATCACGCCTAGACATCCTTCTTTTCATTGCACCCTGTTGACCACTAGAGTCGCACCTGATGATTATATGAAGACTCTATGCCCAAGGATAAACCAAATGACACTTGTACCATCAGATATAATCATATCACCAGAGTTTTTAAACTCTACTTCTACTTATCATTTTCTCTTGTACCCAGATTCCACGCCCTACTGGGAATTGTAACAAGTGATGCTAGTAATGATGAGTTTTGAGTCAGTATTGAGTCTGTAACAGGTGTAGGTAGCCTGGGACCTTGCCAGCAAGTGAGTATTACTCTGGGAGTTCTTTTTCACTCAGTTAATTATCATCTCCTTATTAGGACTTAATAATTAATTGAGTTTTTCCCTCCAATTTTACTCCAAATTTGGAGTACGGGTTGATGGTGAGGACTTGGGTGAGTCCTAGTGTTTAGAGTCAATGTATATTACCATACTAGATCGCACAAAAAATTTCGTGGAATTTGGTTAGGTTTAGGTAGTGATATTTTAATTTTTAAGATTTCCCATAGGTCAAAAATTGCAATAAAAATTGTAATTGAATTGTAATAAGTGTTGTCTAGAGAATTTGTATGGGGTATGAGTAATCAAAATTGCACCTCTCATCCTTAACTTTCTGCTATGACACACTTTTAGGAGTTAAAAATGTGTTTTGAACCCTCAAAACCCACTTTTCCTAAGTTTAGTGGGAAATCTGACAGTTAATTAAGCTAGAATTTAAATAAATGGAGAAAAATAAATATCCACACATGCTAAATGAGGTGGAAATGAGATGAAAAATTATGGAGGAGTTAAAGTGAAGTCCCAAGGTGATGTGGACTCCGAAAATCAAGGAAATGACATGTGCTCAAATAAAATCGAATTTCTGGCATTTATGAGAGCTGCTTATTTGGAAATTCGAATTTATGAAGTTAATGCACATTTGGGAGGATTTGGGAGAATATTTGATGGATATTTTTGTGGGAAATTGTCCCCACATGGGTTACCATTCATATACACTTGTCATTCCATCATAAAATTCGAATTTGGCAAATAAGGGAAGAAGAAAATGATGTCCACTTGCCAGAATCCGATTTTTACACTTAGCATTGGAGCTCCACTTATCAAATTCGAATTTGTCTTGTGATCTCCTCCCTCTCACCACTTGGCATTTGGTTCTTCATTGGGATTTGCTCCCAACTCTCTATATAATGGAGCCATGGGCTCTCATACTGTATATTTTGTACTAGCTATTGTGCTTGGGGAAGCTCTGCTCTTGTGCACACTTGTTCTTCATATAATAAAAAAGTCTATGGGGTTCATTCATGGGTGTTTCTCTCTTGGAGTTTGGCTTGGCTCAATGATGGTATATTTCTCTACTTGTGTTTAATTTGATTTCATTCTCTCATATTCTTTCATAAGAATTGTGAATGTATAGCTATCTTATATTTTCAATTGGTTATTTGATATGCTCTAGGCTAGACAACTCTATCTATTTTCAAATAAATTCTAGAGTTATCTTGTCATTGTTTATTAATATAATCCATATGAGCTAATGTGCATTTTAAGTTTTGTAGAGGCCATCTTTGGATCAACTAGCAAGCGTGAGAGGAAGTCTTCAAGAGACCAACCCACTCTTGGAATTACTTACATGGAGCTCCTATCTTTTTTTGAATCTTAATAGCTCATCTTTTGAAAGTGTTGATTTTGCAAGGTTCTTTTTCACATAGTTTGTGCTTAAGTCAATTATTTCAAACAAATTTACATCTTATACTCTTGTGCTTTCATCTATTTATCTAGCTAATCAACAACTCCTTATAAGCTAGAAAAGTGATGGGGTCTTTTCCCATCACTTGATTTGGTTTTTTGTATATTATATTGTAGCATTATCACTCATTTTGCATTCCCATTTTCGCACTAACCTTGGTCTTAGTTTTGTAGCCCTAACATGTTGGTTGTAGGTTCTCTCAAGTTTCGAAGTTCTGTTTTGAAGGAGGTCGTGGGCAATAGGAGGGCTTGCTAAAGAAGACTAGGCCGTGTGTCACTTTGGGAGATTGTATTTTCTTATTGTAGCGCCATCTTCATCTCTCTTGAGGCTCCATACTTGAAGGAATTCCCTTGTGGTTTCAAAACCTCATTTTGTATTTCCATCAATTCCTTGGGTAGCTCTCAAAGAGCCATTAATCTCATTGTAACACAATAATATCATTTCTGATTTTTGTTTTGGGAGCGTCGAATTTTTTGAAATACTGAGAGGGGGGTGAATCAGTATTTCTTTTCAATTGTTAAGTTTACCAATTAGATCACGTATATTTAGAACACAAAATGAACAATGATGGAATAGATACTTTTATTAATTTCTTCTTTACGATAAGTAAAGTACAATAATGATATGGGGCTCCAACCGTAGATGAAAACCCCAATCTTCCACGCTCCAACCTGTATTGTGCCAAGCACCAACTTGGTCTTTCCAAGGCTCTAACCTTGTCAATTCTGAGGCACCAACCTTAAGGGCTCCAACCCTATATCTGGTACAGGCTCCAACCTGGTCTCTTGAGGACTCCTATCCTCTAGGGCTCCAACCTTATCTTCCAAGGCACCAACCTTGTCAATTCTGAGGCACCAACCTCAAGGGCTCCAACCCTATATCTGGTACAGGCTCCCATCTGGTCTCTTGAGGACTTCTATCCTCTAGGGCTCCAACCCTATCTTCCAAGGCACCAACCTTGTCTCTATGAGGCTCCAACCTCTAGCTTCAATTCGTCAAGATATATTTGGTTATACTTCACGGCTCCCGATGTCTTCTTCAACAAGCTCTGACAATCTTCAGTTTTCCCCTCATTTAGTCTCCACGTTACTTCATCAATGACAACCTTGATCTCTTCTCATGAAGGTGTCTTCACTGTCCTTCATGGTACCCAATCAAAGTCTTCAAGTCACATCATCATGGTCTCCAATAGGCTTCTAGATGACGCTCCAAGGTCAGCTAAAGCTTCTCAACAAGATGTATGCAAACAATGTCCTTCAAAGGTGTCTTCAATATAATGCTTCCAAGCAATTGCCTTTCAAGTGAACACATAAGTTCTTCAATGAAAGCTCCAACAAGTCTTCAAGTATTCTTCTTCAAGGTGTGCTCCAAATGATGTAAATGTTCTTGGCTTATTCTTCATTGTCTTTAATACTCCCAAAATCACTTTTGTGTCACTGTGCACTTGTCTCTGTTTTACTTTATCACTGCTTGTTAATAGGTCTCTTCAATTTTCCTTGTTACTGTCTATTTATCCATCATACTGCAAATGTATAGCCCCTACCATTGTTGTCACTGTGGAAGATTTATGATATGAAGAGATCTCCCATAATCTGAATAACAAGGAAAAATAATTTGCCACAGTCCAAGTTTAGATAGCCACAGTCCAGCAAAAAGCAATCTCAGTCCGAGGTACTAATGGTAAGTTCTGTCCATAAATTTGAACCTTAAACCCGAGCTTTCAAGGTGCTCTTACCACAGATTCGAGCTGTTGTTGATATTTATACAGTTCGAGCCTACAAAGGCTGCTCCAATCTGAGTCCACAGGTCTGAGTTCTGTGGAGTCCGAACTTCAGAAAATCTGCAACAGTTACTAGGGTCCTCACAGAAATTGCAATGTGGTTTAGTGTGATCTTTTAAGCCCAAACAAAAATTATTTTCAGCCTGTGTGTCTCCTCTCCTCGGTGTTGTTCCTTGCTGTATATAACTTTGAATTTCTTGACCGAAAATTAATCATGGAAATGAATTTTGAAACCTTATTTATATAGATTTTGTCCTTTAAAGAGAGGACGTCACCGCTGGAGATGAGAGCCAACATATGTGTGCTAACTCAGGTCGGCTAGATAAAACATATATTTTTCTAAACTTAAAAACTCATTATCTCACAAACTACTAGGAGTTTCGGTACAAATAATGGCTCATTGGAAAGGCAAAATTATGCTCTAAAAGATGGTATAGGAATCATATTGAGAGCCTGCCTCTAAGGTAGTGAAAAACATTTTTTAATGGTCATTAATTAGTGTAGAAGGTGATGGACAGCAAGGGCTTCTTCATTGTCATATGTCTCCAAGTGTTTTTAAGTGAGGTTTCCACTTGTTGTGTCTTTCATCATCAAGTGATCTCCAATTCCTTCATTGTCCATGTCATCAAATGTAATGTCACCATATATGTCATCATGTGTGCCATCAATGTCACCATGTCATCAAGATAGTGCAGTGATATGTCATTAACCATATGCAATATTCATCAATTTGTTAGAGCAAGGGCTATATCATCACAAGGAGAGCTTCTTCATCAAGAATCATTGTGAGCATCAATAAGAACATCCTTCATCAAGAGTAAGGACATCATCATGATTTCCAGGGCTTCTTCATCAAGAGCAAGGATACATGAGGTTGTGATGTCTTCATGGTTAGTTCAAGGACATGATTATGATCAATTGTCATCTAGGACAAGACTTCTTCTTAGTGGCTTAACATCATAATGGCATCATTAATAGCTTGACATCTTCATTAATGGCATCCTTATCAAACAAGAGCGGCTTGTCATTATGAGTAAGGGCTTCATCATAATATACATGAGGTTATGACATCACAAGAATATTTTCCATCCCAATAATGCCATATTGACATCAATGACAGCCTTGACTAACAATCTCCCCCTTTGTCATTGAGGGCAATATTCTTGCCCTTCCAACATTCTCTCCCCCTTTGACATTAATGGCAAACGGGTGGCCCAACTACTCCCCCTATCAAACTGCTTCTCTTCATCATATTTTCTTCATAAATAATAGTTCTTCATAGGTATGTTGCTCTCGTTGTCATGGTGCTCTTCAGTGAACTTGCTCCCCCTAAGCCTTTGCATATCTTCATGTAAATGGTCAATCGACTCCCCCTGCCTGCATAACGTCTGCTAGCTCTTGTTTTTTCCTTCGACAAGAAAGATTGTGTCCTCTTGATCAAGTGGAAGACATCTTCAACAATGGTGCATTGGGCGAGTAACGGATCATGTTCTTCAATGCAAATGATCTTTCAAGATTGTCCATGCCTGATTCATCATCAGTAGGATAGTTTCAGCAAGGATAGTTAAGAATCACAAGCTCCCCCTAACAATATGCATGGTCTCCTTTTTGGCAGTCTCATCATCAAAACTTGAAACATTAAGGATGAATTCATCAAGTCAACAACGTGTGTTGTTGGCTGAAGTGTTCAAGAGACCTCCGGAACAACTTGCTTCCTTCTCCATACTTGTGTAACTTTTTTCTTTGGCATGGTTCTAGCTTGTGTAGAGGCCCAAGTCAAGTTACAATCATGTGCCATATGTCCAATGTTATGGCAATTGAAGCACTCTATCTTATTCATGAATAAGAAATCATGACTTCTTCTTGCAAAAATGCTTCTAGGAGATTGACGGGGACCATTATAATTGTCTTTGTGATATGCCCTACAATATTTTGCCATGTGCCCAAAGTTTGTACAAGAATAACAATAACCAAAAAATATACTTTGGTACTTGGAGGATGGAGATTGCCTTGATGTTCTTCCAAAGTCATTTTGCCTTGGGATCCTCTGATGATATCCATTACCTCTTGCATCCTTGACACCATCAACATAATTTCTTGAAGTAGGGTTTCTTCCAATGTTATCTTGACTCATGTTTTTGCTGGAACTGGGGGCATCAATATTTCTTCCAAGCTTTTCCACATCCTTGTTGTTTGAAGCATTAGGGTTTCCATCACTTTTGTTTGAGGGTTCTCCTAAATAACCAAGACCTGATTTATCAAGGGGGGATCTTTGATGACTTAGGATTTCATCTAGGGTTTGAGAACTCTTCAAGTTCTTATTCAGCAAGTCAACTTCCCTTTTAAGAGAGGCAATTTCTCCTTTCAACTTTTCACAATCTTCATCTTTCATGACTAGCTGCTTCTTCATTTCTTCCATCATCCTTGTTGCTTCGTGTGCTTCAATTTTAAGGGAGATGATATTTGATTTCATTATGAAGATTTTTTCATTCTCCTTTGCTAGACTTCTCACCATTTCTTCTTTTATTCTTTTCGCTTCACATGTTTCGGCCTTGAGAAGATTGATGTCTGATTTTAGTTTGAAGATTTCTTCATCCTTTTCTTCTAGTTGGCATATCATGGTGTTTCTCTCCTTTTCTGCTTCATCAACTTGTCCTTCTATGAATGCCAAAGTTTCCATCACCTTCTCGGCTCCTTGTGCTTGTTTCCTTGCTTCTTCTAGTTGAGATCTAAGAGAGGAGACCTCTTCCTTGTATTGACCAATCTCTGCTTCAAGATTTTTCAAGCTCTTAACTCTTTGTTCAAGGTGGCTTGACAAAGTTTCTTCCCTTTTCTTTGCCTTATCCAATTGATTTGTCATAGATATGATTTCTTCATGATGCTTTCTATTGTTTTGATGAAATTCCTCCTTAAGTTTGGTGAGCTCCTCATCTCTTTCTTGCACTTGAAGCTTGAGAAGGTCAACTTCCTTCCTTGTCTTGTGGTCACCATCTTGCGCTCTCTTCTTAAGTTCCTCATTTTCCTTTTTCAAACAGTTAATCTCTTCCATGGCATCTATAAGCTTAGTCAGGAGATCTTCTTCAAAGTCTTCTTTTCTTTCTTCTTCTTCTAGGTCTTCTTTGGCCTTGATGTCATCATTCTTATTTTCAACTTCCTTGATGGGTTTTGGATTTCCTTCTTGCTTTCCATCATCTTTTTGACTAGAGGTCATGGTCAATGCTCCTTTTGAGTGAAGATCATGAAGTTTTTCCCATATGCCTTTTGCTGACGAACATTTTCCAAATTGGCCTTCATAGAATCAGGTAGCCCATTCAAGATTGCTTTCATTGCTCTTGTATTATACTCCTTGGATTCTCCTTCCATCATGCTATCAGTAATCACCGATTTCCAAACTTCAATGCCTTGAGTCTTTAAGAAATTCCTCATTCTTGCCTCCCATATATCAAATTTTCCATTGAACAATGGGGCCTTCGTAAATTGATTGACTTCAATTTCGATGGTTGAGATAGACACATATTTAGGAGGATTGGAGACTTTCTTCCTTGGCCTTGCCATTTGTGTTCTAAGGATCAACCTTCAAGCTGTTAGGCTTTGAGTGAAGGTACTGGCTCTGATACCAATTTTTGGAAATACTGAGAGGGGGGGTGAATCAGTGTTTCTTTTCAATTGTTAATTTTACCAATTAGATCACTTATGCTTAGAACACAAAATGAACAATGATGGAATAGATACTTTTATTAATTTCTTCTTTACAATAAGTAAAATACAATAATGATATAGGGCTCCAACCCTAGATGAAGACTCCAATCTTCTAGGCTCCAACTTGTATTGTGCCAAGCACCAATTTGGTCTTTCCAAGGCTCTAACCTTGTCAATTCTGAGGCACCAACCTCAAGGGCTTCGACCCTATATTTGGTACAGGATCCAACTTGGTCTCTTGAGGACTCATATCCTTTAGGGCTCCAACCTTGTCAATTTTGAGGCACCAACCTCGCTAATTCGAGGCACCAACCTTATGGCTCCAACCTTATATCTAAGCATGTGCCCAACCTCGGGTCTCTGAGACTTATCCTCTGTGGCTCCAACCTTGTCTCTATGATACTCCACCTTCAGTCAACTGTCAAGATATTTCGTTATATCATACCCAATTGTCTTCTTCAATGAGCCCTAACAATTTAAGAAGAAAACTTTCGGTAAAAATCACATTATCTTGAACAAAGTCGACGCGTTTCGAACCAACCAGTGTGGTTCATCATCAGGACTAGGTGTGAGATCAGATCGGTCGTTAAGTTTAAATAAATGTAGGAGAGGAAAGAAAACCGTTAAAATCAGCTAATTTGACTATAAAACGGTTAGTTCAATAATTAAAAAATAAAAAACGGCTAGTTTGAATATTAAAATTAAAAGTCTAATTAAATTTTTTTTTTTTTTAAATAAATAAAATTCAATTTTATAGTTTAATTATTTAATTTTTTTATTAATTGATTTTTATACATTATTTTATTGTAAATCTTTAAAAAATAAAATAATTAAAAAATTAAAAAATTAATTAATAATAATATTAATAATAATAATAGTAATAATATTATAATGATAAGACTAGAAATAAAATAGTTCCCTTAATTTACAAATTTAATTACAAATTGAAACGGCTAGTTTGAATATTCAAATTAATAGTTTAATTAAAAATTATTATCAAAAATAGCAAATTTTAATTTTATTAATGTCGTTAATCGAATTATCAAAAATAAATATTATTTAATTATATATTATTATATTGAAATTCTATCTTAAAAAAAAAAAACACACACATATATATATATGTAAAGATATAAAAATAAAATGAAATAAAATAAAAATAAAGTAAAATAGTTCTATCAATAAAGTTCTTTTATTTTTATTTATTTATTTATTTATTTTTATCTTTTTATTTTTATTTTTATTTTTTATTTTTTTGAAACGGCTAGTAAGATATTAATAATTTAATTATAAATAAAAATAATTTAGGAGAGTCTAACTATAAATTTTTTATTTTTATTTTATTTTATTTTATTTTTAAAAGAAGAAGAAGAATAAGATTAAGAATATAAGGCAGGGATCCACCACCTGCTTATATTCCAACCATCATCTCTATTGAGATTTATGGGCCTTTTTTCAATTTCAAGGGCCTCTCTTAACTTACGATGATGAAAATGATCAATACTAGCTAAGACCTTAGCCTCTTCGATACAGATATGATGGTTAGTTTTTTCCACATGTTCAGCTAGGGTAGAGGTGCGGGACCTGCCATGTCTAATGTCAGCTGCATGTTCACATATCCTTTGGTTAATGGACCTACCCGTTTCACCAATGTAAGGCGTCCCACAGGAACAAGGAATAAGATAGACCCCTTTTTTATCCTTAGGGTTCATAGGATCTTTAACTGAGTTAAGAGAGCTGCGAATCGTGGAATCGTAAGTTGTTTCTGTAAGAGACCCATCTCCTTAACGTTTTTTGTTCTAATGGTTATAGTAAGTCTCAAGGACTTAAAGCTTTTCTTAAAGCAGAAAAAGGTCCCTTGGTTAAAAATAAAAATCCTAATCAATGGTCCTGCAATGTAAGGCTTCCTTTCATTCAGGGTACCACTGATAGGATTTCTAGAATTCTTAGGAAGCATAAGTTTTCCTCTTCCTTCAAACCCTTTAACACGATTCGCAGCTCTCTTAACTCAGTTAAAGATCCTGTGAATCCTAAGGATGGAAAAGGTGTCTATCTTATTCCTTGTTCCTGTGGGACGCCTTACATTGGTGAAACAAGTAGGTCCATTAGCCAAAGGATATGTGAACATGTAGCTGACATTAGACATGGCAGGTCCTGCACCTCTGCCCTAGCTGATCGTGTGGAAAAAACTAACCATCATATCTACATCGAAGAGGCTAAGGTCTTAGCCAGGATTGATCATTTTCATCATCGTAAGTTAAGAGAGGCCCTTGAAATTGAAAAAAGGCCCATAAATCTCAATGGGGATGACGGTTAAAAATAAGGTGTTGATCCCGCTATATTCTCCTTAATCTTCTTCTTTTTCTTCTTCTTCTTCTTCTTTTTATTGTTACAATCGGGTCCTAAATAATTTTTATTTATAATTAAGTTATTAATTTTAATATCTTACTAGCCGTTTCAAAAAATTTTAACTTTATTGATAGAACTATTTTTATTTTATTTTATTTTTATATCTTTATATATATATATATATATATATATATATATATATATTATTATTTTTACTTTTTACTTTTTTTATTTTATTTATTTATTTAAAATTTTTTTTTAAGATAGAGATTTTCATTGCATAATATATATTGAATAATAATCTAGTGATGAGTGGTGTGAATTAATTATTAATTAATTCACTAATTATTAACTCATAAATCAACTAAAGAACACATCAGTTAACTGCAATTCATGGAAAGTTCAGTGGAGACCAGTGTTAGAGGTGGGTGAAAGGGTGAGTATGACTATCAGTTGTGACCATGATTGTGCATGAGATTTGCACACACATTGATGGAGATTGCCAATGAGGATTGCGCAGTTGGAGCTAGTGGGATTCGAACTTGGATCTCATTCATTACTCACTTGGATTGCGCAGTAGAGGCAGGCAGACTTGTGGAGAATATTTGAACCCATGACTTGTTCAAATCTCAGTTAGTTTGTGTGTAACTTTTTGGAGATAGTACTGAGTACTTGTGAGGAGTATTGTGCTATGTATTGTTACATGTTCTCTATCATTATACTATACAGATAGTTGGGGGTTTTCAGCTATTTCTTTCCCCATTACATACTGTGTTCTATGTGTGCTTGATTATTTGTTTATGGGCGCATGCGACTGTTTCTATTTCCGCATATTGATGATCAATTGTAGAAGAGGTTATGTATTATGCATGAAGCTTAAATAGTGTATAATCAGGATAATCTCGGTGAATAATTCAACTATTATTCAAATTTCTACACTCCGTCATTCCTTCATGGTACCCAATCAAATTCTTCAAGTCACATCATCATGGCCTCTAATAGGCTTCTAGATGACTTTCCAAGGTCAGCTAAAGCTTCTCAACAAGATGTCTACAAACAATGTCCTTCAAAGGTGTCTTCAATATAATGCTTCAAAGCAACTGCCTTTCAAGTGAACATACAAGTTCTTCAATGAAAGCTCCAAAAAGTCTTCAAGTATTCTTCATCAAGGTGTACTCCAAATGATGTAAATGTTCTTGGCTTATTCTTCACTATCTTCGATACTCCCAAAATCACTTTTTCATAACTGTGCACTTGTCTCTGTTTTACTTTATCAATGCTTGTTAATACGTATCTTCAATTTTCCTTGTTACTGTCGATTGTCCATCATACTGCAAATGTATAGCCCCTGCCAATGTTGTCACTGTGGAAGATTTATGATGTGAAGAGATCTCCCATAATCTGAATAACAAGGAAAAATAATTTTCCATAGTCCAGGTTTAGATAGCCACAGTCCAGCAAAAAACAATCTCAGTTTGAGGTACTAATGGTAAGTTCTGTCCATAAATTTGAACCTTAAACCCAAGCTTTCAAGGTGATCTTACCACAAATCTGAGTTTCTATTGATATTTATACAGTTCGAGCCTACAAAGGCTACTCCAATTTGAGTCCATATGTTTGAGTTCTGTGGAGTCTGAACTTCAGAAAATCTGCGACAGTTACTAGGGTCCTCACAGAAATTGCAATGCAGTTTAGTGTGATCTTTTAAGCCCAAAAAAAAATTATTTTCAGCCTCTGTGTCTCCTCTCCTCGGTGTTGTTCCTTTTTGTATATAAATTTGAATTTCTTGACCGAAAATTCAATGAGTAAAAGTGACAGTTCTTAAGGTAATATGAATTTCGGTTTTGGTCTTGAAGGATAACTTAATCTCAGAAAAATTAGCCCAAACGTTGTTTTAAAACATTCTCCTCGGCCTTCTATTAGTTATGTATCTTATCTCTAAAATTTGCACCGAATTGATGGTGAAAAAGGAGTACTAGACGTCATATTTATACAGGTTTTTTCCTATGACGACTAGACACGTCTGTTGGGTGAAGGAGTATGAGCCTACACAAGTCGGCTCAAGTTGGCTAGGAAAAAATAATAATTTGTTTAACATATAAATTCAATTTCCCATAATCTATAAGGAGTTAGGAGGCATATAATAACTCGTTAGAAAGGGAAAAATATTCTCTACAAGCTGGTGTCAATTTCAACCTTAGTTGAGGTCATCTTCCCATCAAGAAATTTATTTTTCTTTGTCGATGTTCTTGAAATTTGTTTTGGTGCAGTCCTTGATTCTTTATGGATAAGGATATAGGGACATAATTAAGGGCTTTTCCATAAGGTCTTCAAAGTAGTCTTCCAACCATCATCCATATCATTAAATGTGTTATCATGATTTCCAACTATGTCATCATATGTCATCAAGTATAGTGTAGTTATTTATGTCATCATAGGCACAAGATAGGCACTTAGGATTTACATGAATCTTTAGGGCATTATGATCATTAGGTATTTATGACAAGACCTTTTCCTAAGTGGCATGACATATTTATTAATGGCATGTTCTCTTAGTATCTTCATTAATAACATCCTTAGCACCTAGGGATTTCATGAGGTATTGACATAACAATAATATTTTTCATCTCAATTAATGCCATATTGACATCAATGACAACCTTGATTAACAATATTCCACTAGATGTCCATCATATAAAAGGACTCCTCGAATTGCAAAATCAAATGGATATGTATGCACCTCAAACGATCTCTAAAATTCAAGTAGCCTCAGTATCGGTGTTGTCACCATCCTCCTCTTCAAATCTTCAAAATTTTCATGACACTTCTCTGTCCAATTCCATCACTTGTCCATCTTCAAAAGGTTTTTTAGTGGCGTTGTCACCTTGGAATACCCTCCTGCAAACTTCTGTTGGTAGTTGGTCATCCCCAATAAGACTCTCATATCATGGGCATTCTTTGGTTCGACTGAATCCTCAATCGCTTGCACCTTTCTTGGCTCCATCCGTATGTGACCTTGACCCACTATGTGTCCAAGGAATGAAATCCTGGTTTGAGAGAACATACACTTTGACTTCTTCAAGGGCAATTGATTCTTCTTCAGTGCCTCGAATACCAAAGCTAAGTGTCTCTTCTAATCCTGCATGTTATCATTGAATATCACAATGTCATCCAAGTATACAACAACAAATGTATCAAGGAATGGAAAAAGAACATATTTCATCAATGTGCATAACGTGGCAGGAGCATTGCACAACCTGAATGGCATGACAAGAAACTAAAAAATCTTGTATCTCATCACAATTGCGGTGTTCTTCTCATCCCCCTCTGTTGTCCGCACCTGATAATACCCATGTCTCAAGTCTAGCTTAAAAAACACCCAAGATTTCGCAAGCTTATCAAAACAATTTACAATAAGTGGTAAAGAATACCTATTCTTTATCATTTTCTTGTTCAGTGCATGATAATCATAGTACATCCGTAATTCATTTGTATCTTTCTTCCTCTTGAACAATACTAAAGCACCATATGGGGACCTTAAAGATCGTATGAAACCTAGATCAGATAACTCCTTCAATTGTCGCTTCAACTCCTCCAATTCCATCCCTGACAATTGATAAGGAGCTTTGGATGGGAGTTGCTTCCCAGACTATGGCTCAATGTTATGGTCCACTGCATGCCTTGGTGGAAGTACTTTCGGAAACTCATCGAGCATAAGATTTGCATATCACTCCAATACATTGGAAATCTCGGCTAGAATAGGCATCCCCACTCCCTCATCGTCCTCGACCTCTCTAATGATTGTCGCATATGTCGCAACATCTACATCCCGTATCTCCCTACTTACATCTAGTGCATATACATGTTGCACCATCACTTCCCTATGTTGCTGGTGGGTAGGTAAATTCCATGTTCGTGAGTCTCCAATCAACATGATCTCATCACAAAATGGGACAACAAATTCCTTATTTCCCTTTAGAAAATATTTCCCAAATATCATATCAAAGTTGCTCATCTCCATCACTGTGAAGTCCAAACAACCTTGCAAATCAGAAATTCGAATAGGCACATCCCTTGCTAGTCCCAACACCTTAGCCCCTGAGTTCACTGCCTTGACCTCCACATCCTTTGGAACAATCTGCAGTCCAACTTGTTGTGGTCATCATAAATTTATGTGTGGCACCTATGTCCACCAAAGCTTGGATGATTCTGCCAAGAATCTTCAAGTCAAGAAACCCCAAAATGTGTAACCAACCTTTTCTTTCCCCTGAAACACCTACCTGCATACATCTTTGGTCTCTGTTTCATTTATATGTGCCAGCTCTGATACCATCTGTCACGCCCCCGATTTGATTCCACCTCTCGGGGCATCGTGTGATATCGACTAGACTCTTACACTTATCTTTTTTCTCGACTTCCGGACTACACCTACCATTATTCTTAAATTCTTCCATTATTTATTTATGTGCGGAAAACATAAAAAAACAACACAAATAAAACCATAAAAGAGACTAGCAACAATAATTATCAAAGTAATTATTTTATTATGAGTTTGAGAAATTTTACATATTTTACAATGGAGGGTCGATTCTCCATGAATTCGGTCTCTCTGTGAAAATTTGCATGAATTGGGTCACATTCTCCATGGTTTCAGTAGCTCGGGTCACTGACTTGCCTTGTTGTTTGGTTGTTGATCCAATACCTTTACCAACTTGGCCACACTCCAATATATACGTTGCCTCATTGTTTGATTTCATGAAGGGTCACGACTCTTGGTGAGTCGACCCACCAAGCCGCTACAAGTGGGTGCACCCACTATGCATTCATGTGCACTCGTGTTGGGTGCTCGACTCACCCGAGTGTGGTGGTGTTGGCTCGGAGCCCTAACATAGGGTAATCTATGTTGGATAAAGCCCCAATGAGATCAATGTTGGAGAGGGCATATCGGGTTGTAAAGTACGGAGCTAGTTAAATTCGTCAAACTACTCGATACGTAAGCATGGCCCACACTTGTTTGATTACATGGCATCACCTCATTGCACATTAGAATCTTTTGCTATTCGATCATACCACTTATGTGAGAGCTCGATACTCCCTCATCAGGTTTCCTTGAGGTTAGGCCAAATCGCCTATACCCATGCCCGATACTGCCTTTAGGACAACTTAGGTTCCTTCCATTGAGAGTAGAGAAAGTAAAGTGACGGGGATAACTAATAATCCATGAATTCTTTCAGTACCTCTCCAATAAGTAACAGGAAAACTACCAAATAGTCTCTAATATCGTTCTATTCGCTAGGTGGCATAAATTGAATCGACCATGGGAATAAGAACCCCATCATTTCCCTATGTGTAGAAATCATAGTTTTGTTCGAAGGGTTGTTGTCCTTTATAATACATGATTCATAAAATGCTTGGAAGCACTTGTAAATTCACTACTGCACGGGTTGCAATTTTTTTTATTTTTTTTTTAATGCAGCACATCTCATTCTTGTCATTGTAACATTGTTTACTCAATAAATTCAAAAAAGACTCTCTATTGAGCATCCCAGCCAATGTGAAGGGATAATGTGACATGTTTCATGAACTCCACCCATAGCATTCTACCCACGCTTGCTTGATCATTGAACCCCACATTTAGAAGAATGTGGATATATGAAATTCGTAGATAGAAATTTCTTGGAATTGAGATAATGCATTACATTGGTGCACAACATAACCCTTGTATACAAAGATAATTTAATGGAAATGAATATATATATATATAATTGGAACAAAAAAAATACACAACCATAATTTATTTTTGCCACCTCTTATCATCAATCTAAATTGTAACAAAAGGCAAAAGATACAACCAGGACTCCTTAGAAAGTAATTTTGCCAATAAAATCTAAAGAATGTAACAATGCATGTTACTATGCTTTCTACTTATAAAATAAAGACAAATTGTGAAATGAACTTGTTAAAGATGGAACTTCCTTCAATAGTAAAGATATTTAGGATCTTCTCCTGTCATCTTCTTCTTAGGTTCTCCATTTTCTTCACCTATGCGAGCTTTACTCCTTTCCTTTTTTTTTTCTTCTTGTTTGGACAATTCCTCTTAAAATTTCCATACTCGTTGCATCCAAAAAATTGAATGTTAGACATATCTGGTTTTACTTTTGACTTTCCAAACTTCCCTTTCTTCTTCTTCTTGGAACTTTCAATAAAGGCTTGAGTCTTTTCATTTGATTTAGTGTCATCCTTTGCCTTTATCCTAGTTTCTTCCAAGATACACTGAGCCCATAACTCATCAAAATGAGTAGTACCCTTTTTAGAGTAGATACTAGTTGCAAAATTGCTCCAATTAGGTGGCAAAGCATTTAATACACAAGTAGTCATTTAGGAATTAGAAAAAACTTCCCCAAGCCCTTGCAACTGGTATCTTATTTGTGAGATATTCATAATATAAGTGGCCATGTCTTCATCCTTTGACTTCCTTATTCTATATAGTTGATTCCTTAAGGAAATATTTTGACCTGATGTACTTATAGAGTACAAATTCACCAACTATACATAGGTTTGGATGTGTTCAAATCAACAAAAAGGGGAACAATATGATCCTTTATGGATTTGATAATGATCCTTTGTGCCCTAACTTCTTCCTTCTTGTATTTTGATAACTCTTGAGTCTTTTGTTTTTCTGGTACAACAACTTCACCAAGAACATATTCCATGACTTCATTTTTTGTGAGTGCCAAGTCAATCATCCTCTTCCATGTTATGAATTTTGTTGATCCAACGATATTATTGTTTTCCTTGCAAAATGTAGCCATTTGATATGTGGGCTGAGACAAACAAGCTATTTTGATACTTATTTGTCAACCAAGAGTCCTCATTTTTTATGATGTCTCAAACTGTCTTGATGTTTTCAAGACCTTCAAAGAGACTTCAAAGATGCCCTAGGATGATGACTATTAGGATCCCTTCAACAATAGTGTCTTCAAGTAGCTCCAAAGAGTGGATGATTATCCCAAGATTCTTTTATGCCTCCTTTTTATTCAAGTTGATGCACTAGAGAGCCTTCAACAAGAGCTTATCCTTTTTTCTTCCTTCAACGAGAGCTTGATGATAAGGTCGTCAATGAAAGCTTGGTGTAGTGATATCTCTTCTAGGTCATTAGATCTTATTATTCTTTCCTTGTCTCCTTTTTCATATGATTCCCTTTGAAAATAAATTCCTTCTTATGTCAACAAGATGATCTTCAACCTGCCTCCTCTTCTTCTCCTTGGCTCTCATTCCATGTTTGAGAATCTAGTAGGGAAATTATTAATCCAATTCTCCTTATTCTTAATAATTACTTATGAACTTATTTAGCTTCTTCTTGTTCCTTATTATATTATTTTCATCAAACAATTATTAACAACATAAACCATGAAGATCATAAAATATTGAGGACGCAAAATATAGGTTCTCAGCCAAGGAAAAAACCTTCCAAAGGGGAAAGCCCAAAAATAATCTCTTCTCTTCTTATAGAATTAGTTCACATGAGAAATACAATACCGTAGGACCAAATTCAAGAATCAATCCCTCCAAGAATAAATCCCAAACAAGTCAAAGTTTGACCAAGTCAACCAAGGTCAAAGCTCTTCAAATATACTCCACTTTAGAGTTTCAAATTTCTACTTTAGATATGAAACTTTGGTACCTTGGAACAATATAAACCCTTATTTCTGGAACATTTCAACCTTCCAAGAAATATTCCCTCAAGCAATTCAATGACTCCAAAGTCAACGAGAGTCAAACTAGGTCAAATCAGAGTTTCAACCCTCTTGCGACTTGGATCTACAATCCTCGAGCTCCTGCAACTTGGACCTGTAATTCTCGGCCTCCTAGTAGTTGAAGAAACTCTAGCCTTCGCACGTGTGAGAAGAAAATTCAAAATGTCAACTTCTCTCCTTTGCTAGAATTCTTCTTCTTATCTTATAGTCTTCTTTGCTCTTCTTGTCTTGCTTCTCTTGCTTGAGATTGAATTTTAGAAGTGTGTGTCAAATAGGTCGAAGTCCCTTCTATATATGTGCTTCTCTTGTGGTTGAGTTAGGCCTCTTTAGGCCGACTTCTCATATGTGGGTCTGCCTCGAGCTTGGAGGTTTTGTTTGACTTTCTAGACTCATAATTAATATCTTTTACATGTTACAACTTGCCCAATAGGGTCTTATACAATTGACAAAGACTCTCTTGACTCGAGAAAAAAAATATTATTTTGACTAGACAAACCTTAGGAGCATGAAAGGCATGTTTGACCTAAATGACCAATAAAATTTTTAGAAATTAATTAACCGAGAAATGGAACACATAAAATGTTGGGGAAACACAAACACATAAAATCATAAAACAATAGAGACACATCTAAACATGGTTCACCCAATTTGGGATATGTCCATGGCGAAAGAACCATGCCTTACTTTTATATATCCAAAAAAATAAAGATATACAACCTACAAAAAATTCGTTGTAATTTCTTCTTCGCTCTCACATAGTCTCCTTTCTGTTTGTCACACAAAAAAATAATACACAACCACAATACAATTCCCTCATATAAATTGAGGGTTTCCCTATAGGGAAAAAAACCCCTAAATTAACATAACTTCTACCATTCGATTTTCTGCCTAATGAACGCCCCCGATTAACTACGAAATTAAAATATTTTACGCGACAATTTTTATCAAAATTTTGATTCGGGGAGTGCTGCCCTTGGACCCATGGGCGGCGTTGCCGCTCCGTTAGGAATTGGGGTCCAACACGGCTAAAATGAGACCTATGAATCAAGAAAAAATGGCTCTCCAAAAATGGCTCATCATGCACACCATGCATATCCTCCTCCTCAACTAATAGACACTCCTCTATGTGCTCTTCATTTTGAATCATCAGTCACTCATCTCACAAGTTGTCTCCCCTATTGTCTTCCCTCATAGGGACATTTTGATGCACATTATACTCCTCTATCACACATGGATGCCTATCTGTGTTGTTATCAACAACTCCAAATGATTGCTTCTACCCCTCAGAGGAATCCTTATCAAACCCATGGACTCGACTATAGAAGAATAACCCTCATCCAGAAAGTTAGAAGGAATCTCTTCCTGATATACCCATATCATCTACTTGTTGTCACTCCACATGAGTGGTTAGGCCCCCAAGTTCCTTGCAGATTAAGTAAAGACCATTTCTCCTTAACTCATTATTGATTAATGATCCAAAAATCTTAAGTAGCTCCTCCCTAGTCAAATTTATTCTAAATAGTTTATTGTTCTACTCAACCAACCTTTAGACTAGTTCATAAGAAGTCGATGAGACCTTCTTTCCTTTCTCCAAATGGCCAACAACTTAGACTGCAATTTCTTGCATATGACATCACAACCTTCCATAATTAAAGACATTATGGACTGCATGTGTGTTTTCACAGCACCAAGATGGTGTTTCTTAATGTTGAAAAAGTATTGGAACATTTGAAGTATCAGGTAATCACACTCTATACAAAACATGACATCATATGATTTAATCATGGCCATGTCTTTTGAAATCTCAGGCTATTTTCCAAAGGTAGGAACCATGGTGTTATCCAAGTCCTCAAAGGTTTCTACTACCAATATGAAAACTCCCCTCATAATATTGTCATTGTAATGTGGCATAGGTGCAGTTAGCCTCATGATGTTATTGAGACATGATGCCACTGAAAGTTTGACCCCTTCACAAGGGTACTCCAAGAACTTGTGTTGTTGGTTTTAAATGCCAACTTAGCTTCCTCCCCTATGACTAGCCTACCTTGTAAAGGAGCGAGTCTAACCCTTATATTTTGAGAAGGGCTTTCACTATAAGCCCCATGTATTTAAAATTTGTCCCTGGTGCAAAAATTTTGTGTCCAATCTCCGACCCCTCCTGCAAATACTTTGCCTGCTCTCATGAAGAATAACATGGATCACTCTTGAGAAAGTTTTGTTTGGTTTTCTGGTGTATATCATATTCCATTGAGGTGTTGTTGTGTTGGCTCATGAGATGTTTCAAATACTCCATTTTTCAACAATAATTAGAAGGAAACCATGGACTCTTCTTATATTCAACAATAACACTACTAATCCCTAGCAATAAACTCTACCAACAATACAAAAATATCTCTTGTTCAACAACATATATACATCATTCATGTGCTCTCAACAATATACATACCAATCTTAAAAGAATCACACTCACCTTACAAGGATTTGGCATCAGTACATACAAGCTGTCACTATGACTATATTCTGTAGGACATCAAAAATCTTAAGATACAACCCTCGACAATTTAAAACACTCATTGATAAATTCCTTGTTAGCACTTCACATATTTTGACAATGCAAAGCTACAACAATATACCCCTTATTTAATGCATTTCAAATTTTAATTTTATCGTGGGAAAGATTTATAAAAAGGAACTTGAGCTCAGACTTGTTGGAAAAAGATCAGTGATCTTGGAATGCATTACACTGTAGGCTTCTCATTTTCTTGAGTTATACCAAAGATTACAACATTGATGGTTCAGTCACCTCTCCATATGCACAATTACTTCTTATGCATCAAATTCTTCTCATGTGTAAAGGAGATACAAACTTGTGTATTAGGAAACACTCGGTCCTGCACAAAAATCAACAACCTCAAACATGAAGTGATTTAGAGCATATTCAATATATATCGACTACAAGTGTCACAGTCAACCTCCAAATTGATCAACGACACTTGCACTATGTTTTAGGATCCCTTTTAGACAATAGACTCGATCCCCCTCTAACACTTCAAATTGGCCTAATAATTCATCCTCTTTTTATTTTAAAATAACACGATCCTCCTTGGATCGATATTTCTTGCAATGGTAATTCGATATGAAATATGAGATTCTAGCTTCCAATAGAGACTAGAATAATTCGACCATCAAAATGATTTGATATGCTCATCCACAATGCGGAGATTGGAGAAAAAAGGAAACTTTGCCTGACACAATAACAATTTTCTGGAAACACACTATTTCGATCCACAAAGAATATAAAACTTTGGTTGCTTCAGGAATAAATATGAGAGTAATTCCTTATGAGATTGCTACAATTTATGGGAAATATTGTCCACTGAATTAATGCAAAATGACCTTCAAATCATGCAAGAGTATGCTAAACATCGTCATCTGAAGCAGGCCTCCAATATGATAAATATAATGCTCAATATGTGACTTCCAAATGGTGGATAAACTTGAATCCAAGATACAAGACTTAACCTAAAAATATATTATAGATCTCATCCTTTGAATAAACGATCTCACCCTCCTATAAGTGAATGTAACCAGCTCCCAAATATGCTCTCGGTCTATGAAAATGGATTTCGGGCCACAAATAAATACACTTGGATTGTGAAAAAGAAATCGACCTTTTAGTGCTAGAAAAATCCACGTTTCATATGTCAACTATAAACCCATAATTTAGCTTGGAGATTGTTTTCCCTCCAAAATGAAAAAAAACTTCTCTAAAAATGGAGGTCACAATGGCTTCTTTAAAAATCACCTCCAGAATAATAAATTTCGGAACATTTTACAATAATAAGTCAATTAGGGCTCCTATAGAGAACCACAAAAAAATTTCGAGATCCTAGCTAGGGTGAATATGGAATATCATAGAATGCTAGTTTCTTTAAAACCCTCGATATTCTCGAAATTGATCTGCAATAAAACCACCAGTTGGCAAGATGCACTGCTCTGATACCACTGTAATAACCCATAATAAATTTGATGAGTTTTTCTAAGGAAAGGTTTATGACATAAAATTTATTCTTTAAACCCAATCAAAACTTATGCCTTTACATCATAAAATTTGTAGCACAACAAATATGATTTGTAGTAAAACTCAGAAATGCTACAATTGCAAAAGACAAAGAAATGAGAATAATGCAACTTTATTTATTTACTGTTAAATTGACATATAAATCCTCCAGAGAAGATATTTGCAATGATGGCCATTAGAAGATCTTCTACAACATTGGATCGGGCTTGAAATAGAACTAGAATAAATGAGCACCACGTGTGAATTTTGGGAGAATTTATTCGAAAATTACGTCGTAAAATTCATTCATCAAATTACACAAATTTTTAACCATGAAATTAATGACAAAACCACAAAACAAAAACTGCAACTTAAAATGGACAAAAAATATATGCAGAATTCCTAGTCTTAAGTTATTAATATGCGGTAGATATTACATGTGAATATAGTAACATGGAAATCACTGAAGCGATGACCTCCCAAGAAATATGAAACAAACTGCATTGACCTCCAAATTGATAGCTAAACTGATATTAAATGCAATTGTGAATTCTAGATGAATTTGTAACCCACTCCTCTCACATTTAACCACTTTCACTGACTTGCTCGGGGTAAACATGAGCTGAGGGTCACTATGATAAGACTCAACCTCCTATATGACTGTATCAACCCACTTGAAAATTCCATGTAAAAAGTCAATAAAGGCAAAATAATAGCCATGGTCATGGGACACTTATTCCAAGTTGAATGTTGGGAAAAACATTCTAGTGGGTGTTCATTTCAGTTTATTATGGCTGGAAAAGGCTTTTGAAAGGCAAGAGCCATTATTTGGCATTTATTTATCAAAATAATGGAAAATAGGAGAAAAGGAAGGTGAAAGGTCACAAGTTTCATGTGAGGAGGAAAATGAAGAAAAATAATGGAAAATTAAGAAAATAAAGGCCTCAATGATAAAAAGACTTTTGAGGATCAGTAGGTACCTTTTTTCATTTCAGTTTTGGAGCTTTCTCTCTATTGCTTCTCTCTCAAACTCTTGGACACTTAGATTTTTCTTATATCACTTCAACATTAGATCAAGAATTTTTCTTAGATCACTTCAACATTAGATCAAGAAAAGCAAAGAATTCAAAGAGGAAAGAAAATATCGAGCAGGATCAAGCAAGTAAAATAGATTTAATTGCAATTATCGATTCACATGTATGATTTCCTTGCTAGATTTTACATGCATGGTTATGCATGTGTATTCTTGGTTCTCTTGTTGTCATTGGCATGGGTTTACCAGGTGTGACAATGTTCTTCAACCTTGCCTTGCCATTTTCGGATAGCCATGGTGTGATGGGGTTCTCGTGTTTTGGTTGAGTTGGATTCTCAGATGGACTCGAAGCTGAGTGGGGTGGTCTCGGGATTATTCATAAGGCCTATGAATCTTGGGATGGGATACATGGTAAATCTTGGATGTGAACACCTACATTGAGCCTAGGAATCCCTTAACTGGTGAATGGTGGGATACAAAGTAAAGCTTAGCGGTGAGTACCATTGATTGGGCATAGGAATCTCAAGTTGGGATACATGGTAAAACCCAGAGGATGGAGATATCATAGGCTTAGGAATCTCTTGAAAGTTAATGGTGGGATACACGGTAAAGTTGAGAGGTTGAGATGAACAAATTCCTCACAGTTTAGGTGGAGAGATCCGAAGGCATCCACGCTTGTTTATGGTCTAGTGATCTGGTGGGGATTATGGTTCTATTGATGAGGGTGAGGTGGTTTAGCCTCAGGAAGCCCTAGTTGATTCTTTTGGTTTTGAGTCCCACATTCATTCTTAGAATATGGAACGGGGGTGATTTACTGAAGATAAATTTGGCTCAACCAATCTATGGTTGGGTGGAACGTGGTAGTCCCATACTAGTTTGGATTTTTCATTCATTAATAAGAGTTCCTTTCGTTGGTATTTCATGTGTAAATTTATTGGTTTATATGTGGTATTTATGGCTATTATATCCTTTATTTTTTTTTTGGTTATGTGTTGGTTATGAGCATGTTTTATGACTGTGATGATGTATGGATCTCCTTATGTTTTTATTATGAATGAGTAAACAATGAATCTATGACATAATACATGATAATAAAACTATTTTGATAATGCACCAATACTTCTTAGCGATTCTCAGATAAGTATGAGACCCCTATGCTCAAATGTGTTATTATGACATGTAGAATGCATATTTGTGACATGTTTGATGAAATTCCTGTCATGGCTAATGGGGGTCTAGTCAAGTCCTTGTTCAAGTATTTGCATTTGTATAATTGTTTAGACGTTATTTTTAATTTCTAGAAATTTCGTGGAGTGCTGGGCAGTGGCCTGAGTACTGGCCCTGAAAAAGTGGTACATAATCCGGAGTTGGTGACACAAATTACCTAGAAAAGTCCCCATTTGCAAGCAAGCCTTGCTTTGGGAGCGACTGGAGGGTCCTAGTCACATGAATTCCAATGTCAAGGGAGCAAATAAGGCTTTGATGCAACAAAATGTCAGGTTTTCTTAGGTATTGGTCACCTAGATGGGTTGGATGGATCCTTGGGGTTCTATTGCATGTGTAGAGGTCAGGTTTTCTATGTTCTATGTTCCACTTCCTTAACTGTACATGGGGAGTTGAATCATATCAAGTATCCTCTCGTCACATGTTTAATCTGCTTGGTCGATTACTTGGGTAGATGTCAGAGTAGGGTGTTACAGAGTGGTATCAGAGCATGGTTCACCCCTTGGATTGGATGGGCAGTGTGTTGGTCATGCATCCATGTTGGTTACATATGTGTTCCTTATACTTATGGTCCATGTGCTTGTTGCATATGTGTGGTGGTGGTCATGGTTACAGTGATGTCATCATGTGAAAGTTGATGGGGTTGTTGTGGAATGTGTCATCATGAGTGTATGATTGGTTATGCATTGTTTATGCATGTCGGTGTTTATATGTTTTATGCATAGATTGCTGTGTTTTTAGTTGTCATGCCTGAGGTCATGATGTGTGGTTGGTATGGTCATGCAATGATGACTGGAATATGGTTAGGATGATATCTATATGTTGTTATGATTATGTTTATATATGCATTGTGCTAATTTGGTCGGTCTTGTAGACGAGATATCCTCCTCGAATTATATTCAGGTATGTTGGTTTCTTTATGATTTGGTTTAGCTGAAATAGTATGCCTTGCAGAAAGAGATCAAGATGACTAGCAAGATGGAAGCCTACGAAGATTCTCCCTACGAATTAGATGAGCTATGTGGTGTTGGGAACTCTTTTGAATTAGCATACACATTGCATAGTTTGAAGGAAGAAATAAGGAGTTGAAAAGCAGATAATGAAAAAATCATCCAAGCATAGGAGAAACAAGCAGAAGTCAATGCAGTGAATCTTCAGAGTTTGTCAGAATTGTAGAGACAGGGACCACTCTGGGTCAACTATGGGTAGGAGGATGGGAATAATGGGGCATATGGAAATAGGTCTCATGGTGGCCACATGTCAGATAAATATGACACGATCAGATATGGTAGATTCTTGGATACTCCAGATAAGAGAGGTGATGGACACATGTACTATTCTAGTTATGGTTTTGACATGCACTATAATCGTCATCATTATCACCATTACAGGAGAAGTGAAATGGAATAATTTCTAGATGAGTTTAAGAAAACTAAGCCACCTACCTACGATGGAAATTTGAAGAAGCCGGAAGATGCAGAGGCTTGGCTACCTGGGATGAAGAAATTATTTGAGTTGCATAATTACATAGATAACATGAGCTCCAGATGGGATCGATGATAGATGAGGAGTATACAACTAAGTTTCTGGATCTATTGAGTTATTACCGTACCTTAAGGATGAAAAGACTAAAGCTCAGATGTTTTTTAGTGGATTTCCATTAGCATTTAAATGTCAGATTGAGTATGATGAGCCTAGGTCACTTGAGGAAGTTATTGATAAATTAAAGCATTGCTATGAACAATCAAAGCGTAAGACAAAATATCAGCAAGGATGGAAAGCGAAAGATAAGGTAAAGGTAAATGGAAGCCAAAATGAACAAGGCCTCGTAATTCATAAGAGAAATAAAATGTTGCACCTTACAAGAAGTTCAACGTAGCTAGATAGGGACATGGGTCACAGCCTGGAGGGAAGCAAAATAAAGGTGATGGTATCGAATAGTTGGAATGTTGGATATGTGGTAAGGATCATCTTAAGAGAGATTGTATACAATATCAGGGTGGTAGTCCTTAGATATATAGTGCAGAGGAGGCACAAACTATTGGGGATGTTGGGAAGTTCATTCCTCATATCTATGCAACACTATATAATAAGTAGGCAGATCATCAAACATATATCATTAAGATGGACGACAAGATTTGTGATCAAGTTGTTTCTATTTTTATTAACACTGGATCTAATTATAGTTATGTTAACCCTGTCTTGGTGGATAAGTGTGGTTTGAATAAATAAGTGCATGCAGAATCATGGTTAGTGCAGTTGGCTACAGGTACAAAGAAGCGAGTTCATCATTGGGTAATAGCTTGTGCATTTGAACTGAATGGTATGCCTACTTCAGAAAATTTGAATGTATTACCATTGGGATCATATAATATGGTTTTGGGTATGTATTGGTTATATCTTGATAGGACCAAAGTGGATTGTTATGAAAAATATATTGAGTTCTTGGATGATAATGGAGAACAGAGAGCCTTATAGAGTAAGAAGAAGACAACATCAGTTAGAGTGGTGACAACTATGCAGGCAAAGCAAAGTCGCAGAAAATGGTGTGTGTTATTTGCTGTACACATTTCTAGTGATAAAGGTAAGGAGGATGAGGATGTAGATATATTGAGCAGGTACCTAATCTTACAATAGTTTCAGGATGTGTTTCCAGCAGATATCTCAGAGTTTTTTCCTCATAGAGAAGTGGAATTCTCCATTGAGTTGGTACCATGGGCAACACTAGTGATCAGAAATGATCCAAAATGATCAAGGAGTGATCCAAAGGATCCAAAAGATGCTCAAAATTTCAGAAAATGCTCAAAAATCAAAGTTGTTAGATTCTTTTAAAACAGGATCCATTACGTCGATTTCGTCATTCTGAATCCAACGCAACTTGAACATGCGAAATCCAACTTCATATGAAGAAGTTACACAAAGTAAAAGTTCAGGTCCAAGTAGGGCAAAAAGTTAAAGGTCAACTGGTCAAAGTCAAAGGGTCAACACATGGTACAAATTTCAAAGTAAACGCATGGTTTCAGATCATGGTTCCACAATGCAGGGTTATAGGCCTCCACGTGGCATCACCAGATGGTGACAAGTG
The DNA here is from genome assembly GCA_034641835.2 of Pinus albicaulis. Lineage (NCBI taxonomy): Eukaryota > Viridiplantae > Streptophyta > Pinopsida > Pinales > Pinaceae > Pinus > Pinus albicaulis. Next base: position 1,567,118,859 of record CM076582.1, read on the forward strand.
GCAGTTTATGATTTTTTGATTTTGGACCAAACACAAGAAAACATATGGCCCTATCGGAGGGTGACACATAGCATTAACAGATTGATCAAATTTTTTATGGATTGACCAAAAAACCCAATGGGATTTGATCCCATGACCTACTTAGCATCAATCACAAGACTTACCATTGTACCAACCATGCTTCTTGATATACATAGGACACATGCTGTATTTAAAGTTATGGCTGACGCATTTTGGGAGAAGGGATATGACGGGAGCCTGCCATATCCCTGATATAGTTATCAAATCTACCATATTTTTTTGTCAACCAATTTTCTTTGCACCGTGGATAGGCCATGGGCCATATAAATTTAAGATACGATAAACCATACCTTTGTTAATTTTAATATATGTCGAATATGTATCATAACTATCGCCAATAATCAAAAGAAAATCATGCTCAATGAGGATCAAACACCCAACCTCTTCCATTATAACCTAGGTAATCAACTATTGAGCCACATGGTTATTTTGTTGAATATTTATCGGTGGAAATTCCTTTTAACTTGCAAAAGATAATGTTTTTGGCTTATTTTAGCCAATTAGACACAATTTTGAGCATGGAAAGAGTCGAAATAGGAGGTTCGACTCCTTTTGAACACATTGTTGGCCTAATTTTGATGAGATGGAGCTTATATATTTATGTACAAGAATTATGATAATTTTTAATAAATAGGCTTCCCCATTGAAGACCGGGCTCAGAGACGTAGGCTTGAAGATAACCGAACTCTGTGATCAACGTGTTGGTGTTATTATCTCTTGTGTGGTTTTTTATTTACTGCAATTTCCTTTCAAGTTGTCCATGTCTTTTAAAATTAGCTCTTTTTAATCATGATTTTAATTACATGCAAACACTTTTAAAAAATTAATAAACTAGTATCAATTTTGATCAGGATTCATATCAATTGGTATCAAAACTTGTTATTGATAGTTTGGTTTAAGTGTTCATGATCATCATGAGCAAGTTGAGACGTGGTGAAGGAGAACTTGTTGAAGGAGATCCAAAAGTTGGCTCGATAAGAAGAACAACTCGAAGAGAAGAGATGGCTAAAGAAGGAAGAGATGATCATCCTTTCGGATCTGATGCAAATGTTATCACCAAAAAATGATCATCTAGCCATTCCTAAATAGATGGATTGAAGTACACAATGTGAGACCAATTTTACCATAGTAAAATTGCTTTCACTATAAAAAATAATTTATTAAACCATATTTTATTAAGTTATTTTTTGTTAAAACAAGTTCAAACCTCATGAGGAATAATTAAATAAATCATTATTTATTTGATTTTCCTCTAGGAATAATTAATTAAACCATTGTTTAAATAATATTCCTTGTCATATTTAACCCAAATGTGAGAAATGATTGGATAAATCATTATCTTCTTATTTTTCTCTGGGAATAATTAATTAGATTGTTATTTAGTTATTATCCCTTGTTAAATTTGACTAAATCACCTAGGAATAGTTAAACAAATCATTATTTGTTTATTATTATTTAACCACATTATAGAAATGACAAATAAATCATTTATTTGTTTATTATTTATAAATAAAGGTATTTAACCAATTTAAATATCTTTTCCCTCCAACAAAATATAATAAAATATTCCAAGTGGTTATATCTAGATTATGGTTAATAATATTTCATTATTCTCCATTTTTGAGGATAAATAATTATTTTGTTATAAATAGGAGGGTTTTTCCATTCATTCTTCACTTTGATCATTCTCATTGTCACTATCATTTTTCTCTTTCCATTTGAGCTCCCACTTGAGTTCATCACATATTCGTGTTTTCTACATCATTGAGAGAAAGAGACACTTGTGAAACTGAAGCATTGAGGACAACCAAGAACACATCCTATTGAGGGGTACCGGTAACATTTGCTTGTTTCCTTCACCAGGTGTTACATAATAGAAAATATAATTATTTAAACTTGTCTTTAAACCCATTGGTTACTTGGAGTTATTTTTGTATTAGTTACTATTTCATTCTGTTGTTTAACTATTTTTACTGCATATATCTGGGTTTTTGTAGGATTTATTCTCATTTTTTACTGCAGATCTAAAGGGGTTTACAACCATTTATGTTCTTAGGTCTATATGTCATCTATAGCTTAAGTAAGATCTTTTTGGTACACTCGCCGAAAGATTTTACACTAACAAATGGTGACTCCATTGTTGTAATGCAGATTCATGAGTGACCATCAGCTTTAGTGATCAGGGTTTTTCTTCAAATGTTTTCAGTCTCTTGATGTTGTTTTCTTAACTTTATTTCCCTAATTGAGTCAAAATTCTAAATTCCGAATGTTTTCTGTTGTTTTTCGCAGGTAACAGGTACGAGCCATAATGGAGACGACACTTTTTCCGCAACCTTCCACCCGAGAACCAAGGAATAAAAATCACACCTTTTGCCCCAAATATGCCTTCTGGAGTTCCAAATCACACTTATTGGCTCAAAATTGCGATCTCACCAAGAAAAATATCAGAACTATGATCTGGGATCTTTTTTTTATTATTTTTTTTTGAAACTATCAGGGTTTGCCGAGAGCACTTTTTTGGGTCATCTAAACTCTGTTTCAGTTCTTTTTTGGACTGTATATGCTTAGTTTGTCTCCTTGAAGTACAACCAAGCCCCATAGGGTTTCAATACACTTCCAAATTTTTAGGAGGAGTTGAGCTGAGTAGGTACTCTGAGATTCACAACATTTTCAGCCATTGTTTCATGGTCTGATCCATCTGTTGGGAAAAATACTGAGAGTGGGGGTGAATCAGTATTTAGTGCTGACTGAAATTTTTTTAACTTTTTCTTACTTTTAAACCCATACGCTACTTTAATGAACACAACTCGCGTATACACGCGGATATCCTTAAGTAAACTCGCGTATGCTCAGAGATCTAAATATGCATTTAATTATTGACTTAGATCATTGCATCATTCGTTCATCATATGTTTAGTAAACAGGTGCAGTAAGAATAGAATAAATCACCACACATAAGAAACACACATGAACACCAGGATTTAAGGTGGAAACCCAATTCGGGAGAAAACCACCGCTGCCATCGTCTCAGTCTTCAATATTTATTATATAAAGAAAACTTCTTACAATCATGTACTGGCGCAGACTCATACCAGCACGTAGGCACCCACCTGCAGAAGGCTACAACCTTCTCTCATTTACCAGCCTTTCCTGGAAGGGAACTACAACCCCCTGCTCTCGTTTACCAGCCTCTCCTGGAAGGGAGCTACTACCCCCTGCTCTCGTTTACCAGTTACCACTGGAAGGGAGCTACTACCCCCTTACTGAAGGCTTCAACCCTCAGCACTACTTCTGACCACGTTTCATCAATTTTCAAACTGGAACAAACAGCTTCAACAAAACCCTTCACTTATCAACAAATATACTTCGCCCAATGCTTCAAACAGAACAATGAAACTACTGTAACCAGAATATCAGAGATAACCCAGAATTCAGAATAGATATGCAGAAACACATTCAACCTTGAGAAATCATTGGTTCAGATACCATACGCACTTTTATTTAATCAGACCCACGTATACACGCGCTTTTCATGAAACAAACCCGTGTATACATCTGTGCATTTTTCAGAAAACCCTAACTGCCCATACGCGCTTTTATTTAATCAGATCCGCGTATACACACACTTTTCATGAAACGAACCTACATATAGATCTATAAAAGATAAACTTTGCAGAACATATCATATCTATAAACTTACCCAGATTTCTTCAATTTCTTCATCAGATTTGTGCCAGGTCTTCATCACTTCTTTTCAGATCATCCTAGAGATTCATCATTTCTAGATCTAGAGATCTTGAACCTTCATCATATTCATAGGTGTATCATAGATTCAAATCTATCAATTAAGAACAGAGTTCAACCATGCAGATATACTTCAGAGTGAAGTATTCATTAATGCCCAGACACTTGCACACCTTTGCACTATGATTTCCTTCTCCTTAAATATATTTGGCCTTTATCAATACCATGAGTCAAAACCACTCAACCATTGATGGTATTCCTAGATGGGATCAAATATATAATCAAGCACTCAATACTTTGGGCCAATACCATGGTAATGCCCCCTGGTTTTATAAAAATAGAGGGCAAATTGGCACACGCGACTTGGCACGTTCATTTCCACGTACATACGCGACTTCTCCTTAATAAAACTGTGTATGCCTTGTGACATACCTTGTTCAACATTATTCTGGCACTTTCTGAATTTATTTCTTTTGCTACTTCTGAATGGATCTGTAGATACATTAGATTTACATTATTTCCATCAAGGACAACTTCATCAAGCAGGTTCCATCAAAGTCAATACATTGTATCACATTGTCAACAATCTCCCCCTTAACTCATCAAGTAGGTTTCCATCAAGTTCAATAAGTTTCCATCAAGAACAACTTCATCAAATAGGTTGCCATCAACTTTATCAAGTAGGTTGCCATCAAGGACAACACTCTGCATCATATTGCCAACAATCTCCCCCTTTGGACTTGATGGCAACCATGATGGTGTTTGATCATCGCAACAGATAGATACATTGATTATAATCATTATGCAAGCACCATGATATTCTCCCCCTATTCAAAACACCATGATAAACAAGTCAAACACCATGATACTACTCTCCCCCTTTGACATCAAGGGCAAAGGGCAGATCAAAACCAAAACAAGGTTTTTCTTCCTATGTAGAAAGAAGAGCTCTGTAGATCTGATGTGCACTGAAGTTACCATGCTCCCCCTGAGTTCATGCTAAATCTTCAAACATATTTTTCAATGAAGTACATGACTCTATAACCAAGGACTCATACTTAAATCAAATATCCAACCAAGTGGATGACTCATGTACCCAACCTAGTGGGTTTACACAATTTGACTCAACTACCCAACCAAGTGGGTTTACAAATTTGACTGAGCCCTTTACATGACTGAATATTACAATTTACATCATAGGTCATAGCCTTTTCATCAAATTACACATATGAATTTTTATAACCAATATCAAAAAGACCTCAAGAGAGATCATAATTCAGAATCATCATAATGCCAACAATGCATTACATTCAGCAAGGCTAATGCTCCCCCTGAAACTGTGCATCCAATGCATCCTTTCCATATGACCAAAAATCCTCCTTAGCTTGTGCAACCTGAACACTTTCAACAACCAATCATCAAGGCATCTTTACCCAATATCAGAGAATGAAACAGAAATATAAGAGCTGAAACATCATCAGAGATACCATACAACATTAGAGATACCAAACAGCACTGCAGCTGTGCTGAATAATGCTGACTTCAAGTAAGATTTGTCAGCAACTAACCATACGCGGTTTTCTTTGTATAAAATCGCGTATATACGCGACTGTCTTTCAGGAAACCCGCATATCCAATTTAATCTTCTGAATTTAAGCAGTTTTGATTTTATTCATGGCAGAGACTACTCCCAGCTTCTGTCTGAGATATTCAAACACTTCCCTGGGCAGAGGTTTGGTCAGTATATCAACAACTTTTTCTTTGGAGGGAACATACTCCAACTTCACCTTTTGTTCAAGCACTTGTTCATGTAAGAAGTGATACTTGATGGGAATGTGCTTGGTCTTGGAGTGCATAATAGGATTCTTTGAGATACTGATGGCACTTGTATTATCACACATAATGGAGATAGGAGGTGAACATTTGATTTGAAAGTCTTGTAAGGTTTGCATCATCCAAAGAAGTTGAGTGCAACATGATGCGACAACCACATATTCTGCTTCTGATGTAGATAAGGCAATAGAGTTTTGCTTCTTGCTGAACCAGGATACTAACCAGGGCCCCATATAGAATGCACCACCACTAGTGCTTTTCCGATCATCAACATTTCTAGCCCAATCTGCATCAGTGTAAGCATGAAGAGTAAGATCAACATTCTTTGGATACCATAGTCCAAAGTCTTGAGTTCCTTGTAGATATTTGAATATTCTTTTGACAGCCTGAAGGTGAGACTCTTTTGGATTAGCTTGGAATCGTCCAAAAATCCCAACTGCATGCATAATGTCTGGTCTAGTCCCAGTGAGATAAAGTAGACTTCCTATCATAGATCTATATTTTGGTTGATTCACCGTGCGAGAATCATCATGAGAACTGAGATTACATCCGGTTATCATTGGGGTACTTACAAGTTTGCACTCTTACATGCCATACTTCTTCAGAATTTTCTTAAGGTATTTTGCATGTGATAAGAATATGCCATCTGTAGTTTGATGCACTTGCAAGCCAAGAAAGAATGTTAGTTCCCCAAGTAAATACATTTCAAATTCTTGCTACATAGCAGAAGCAAATTTCTGACTCATAGATTCTTCATTTCTTCCAAAAATGATATCATCAACATATACAACTACAATCAATAGTTTATCATTTTCAGTTTTTGTGTATAAATTGCTATTAGCAGACCCCTTTGAAAATCCTTGTTGATGAAGATATTTTTCAAGACGATAATGCCATGCCCTTGGAGCTTGTTTGAGACCATATAGAGCCTTTTTAAGTCTGCAAACAAGTTTTTCATCATTTCCCAAAATGAATCCTTCTGGTTGTTCTATATAAACTTCTTCTTCTAGATCACCATTGAGAAACACAGATTTAACATCCATTTGATAAACTTTGATTTGTTGTAAGCTTGAAAAAGCAAGAAACATTCTTATGGCTTCAAGTCTAGCTACAGGAGCAAAAGTTTCTTCAAAGTCTATACCTTCTTGTTGAGCATACCTCTTGCAGACAAGTCTAGCTTTATTTCTTATAACCTCCCCATTGTCATTTAACTTGTTTTTGAATATCCATTTGGTTCCAATGACATTTTTGTCATGAGGTCTTGGTACTAATTCACAAGTGTGATTATTTTCGATTTGATCAAGCTCTTCATTCATGGCTTGAATCCAACATTCATCTTTGCTAGCTTGATTGACATTGTGTGGTTCAATAGTGGATAGAAATGCCAGATAGCTAGAAGAGCCCACAAGAGTCCTTCTTGTTTGTACAGCTGATCCCTTATCTCCCAAAATTTGAGATTCTGGATGATTATTTTGAACATATCTGGATGGAGCTTTTTCAAATAACTCATCTTCAGGTTCTTCATTGGGGTCACTGTCTATATCATTGCTATTTGATGTAGGAGGATATATGTCACCATTGTCTTCATTTGTTGTTTGTTTTTCTTCTTTTGGGGCTGCAGGAGACTCATCAATAACAACATCAATACATTCAACAATCTTCCGAAGTCTTTTATTGTAACATTTATATGCTCTACTCCTAGAGGAGTAGCCAACAAGTATTCCTTCATCTGCTCTAGATTCAAACTTGCCAAGTTTTTCATCATTATTTTTGATAAAACATCTGCTTCCAAAAACTCTAAAATGCTTCACAGTGGGAGGATTACCATACCAGAGTTCATATGGAGTTTTATCACTATTTACTCGAACATGTGCCTTGTTAATAATATTCACCGTTGTATGTGCTGCTTCTCCCCAAAAAGTGTCAGGTGTTCCAGAGTCATCAAGCATAGCTCTAGCCATTTGTTGAACTGTTTTGTTCATTCTTTTTGCTACGCTATTTTGTTGTGGAGTGCCAGCTACAGAAAATTTTCTTTTTATGCCATGTTGTTCACAAAATTCAAGGAATTCATTTGATGTATATTCTCCTCCTTGATCAGATCTAAGACACTTGATTTTCAGATCTAATTCATTTTCAACTAGTGCTTTGAAGGTCTGAAATTTCTCAAATGCTTCATCTTTGTGTTTAAGCAACCCAATCTAACACATTCTAGAGAAATCATCAATAAATAAGATATAGTATTGTTCACCACGTGGTGAATTTTTCCTCACAGGTCCACATATGTCAGTATGAATAAGTTCAAGAGGCTTACTTGATGATCCTTACTTGGCATTAAACTGTACTCTGGTTTGCTTACCAAATTGGCAAGATTTGCATATGATATTTTCGGGTCGAGTAATATTGGGAAGATCACGGACAGCTTTAAGTCTGCTTGATTTGTTGATCTGAGAGAAGCTCAGATGCCCCAACCTTCTATGCCATAGCCAGTTTTCTGAAGATTTTCTCAAGTAACATTGTTCTTTGCAGTTATTCAATACATACAGGTTGCTTGGAGTTCTTTTTCCTTTTATAATTGTTTTACCTGTATCAATATCACGTACCACACATTCTTTTGAACTAAAGACAACTTTAGTTCCTTGATCACACATTTGACTTACACTTAACAGGTTATGCCTTAATCCATCCACATACATGACATCATTAGATTTCACCTTTTCTTTTAGAAACACAGACCCTTTTCCCTTAATTACCGCAGGAGTATCATTTCCAAATGTAACCTTCTTTTCCTTTTCTAGAGCATTATATGTAAGAAGTTTTTTTTTGTCACCTGTCATGTCTCTTGAGCATCCGCTATCAATGTACCATTGATTTTCTTCACCTTCTGCAAATAACGCTATGCCACAATTTTCAACCTGCAATTCCTTCTTTTTCCATACTTTGGAGCTTGAAGGAACATGCTCTTTTGGCTGAACTTTACTCCTGCATTGAGATTCTTCATCGCCAAAGTTATTGCAATAAGCACATTCAACTTCATTTAGAAGAGGAGAAAAGTTGTTATAGGTATTCTTCTCAAATTCAATCCTTTTCTTTCTTGCTTCTCTAGTCATGATGGTTTTATATGCAACACATTGAACAACTTTATGACCAAAATTGTGACATGAGAAACATTGTCCATTGAAGAAGAAATTTCCGCGATCATGAAATCTTCTACTTGAATTTACCTGTTGATTGGTGTTTCTTTGAGAGATATTCCTGTTAGTGTTCTTTGAATTGAGATGATCATGCTTTACCTGTAATGATTCTTTATTCCCTTGCTGAGTGGCAGAATTTTGTAAACCAGCTATAGCTGCTTTTAGATAATTTGGTGCTGAAGCCTGAGAAGATTCTCCAGTATATCCAAGACCTGTCTTTATAAGAGGAGAACGTTGTACCTTGATAATCTCATCTAAGGTTTCAGATCCTTTAGCATATCTAAGATTCAAAGTCTTTACTTTCTCAAAATATTTTCTTAGACTTACCACTTCACATTCTAATTTCTCAATGTGTTTCTTTGCTTCTTCAACCCGCTTTTCCAGAGTCTCTATGGTTATTTTCCTTTCTTCTAGGAGTATTTTACTTTCTTCTAAGTGTATTTTTAGTTGATTGTTTTCTTCAAGAAAATCATTGTCCTCTAGAGCATCCACAAAAGTATCCTTTTCTTCTCTAGATTCAAATGCCATGAGAAGTCTAAGATCTTGTTCACATTCTTCCTCACTATCAGATAACCCATCACTGTCTTCATGAGTATAGTAACTTTTTCTAGTGTTAAACCGATTCTTATTATTTCTTGCTACCTCCTTCCCTTTTGCAGGTGTTTCTTTTTTAGGACACTTAGCAGCATAATGACCAACTCTTCCACACTCAAAACATTTGAAAGGAAGCTTACCTCTGAACCGTCCTGTGCCAAGTTGGCGTTTCTTTACAAAATTTGCCTTGTCTTCTTCTGAGATATATCCTGATCCTTCTGCTTCTTGGACTTCTTTCCCTTTTGTAGAAGCTCTAAAGACAGCCTCTTTGACTTCAGATGGTCGTCCTCTTCTCATTTCATATGCGGTTAGTATGCCATGAAGTTGTACCACATTAAGATTTTGAAGATCCTGTTTTTCTTCAAGAGCAGAAACTTTTGACTCAAATTTTGCTGTTAGCGATCTTAAAATTTTCTCAACCAAAGTAGATTCGGTTATTGTTTCTCCCAGATTTCTCATATGATTTACAACATCATCAACACGTAGAAAGAAACTGGTAATATTCTCATCATTATGCATTCTTAAATTTTCATATTCAATTCTGAGAGTTTGAAGTTTTGCACTTTTTACCTTTGCATCACCTTCATAACTTAGAATGATTTTGTCCCATATCTCCTTTGCTGTATTCAGCTGCATAACTTTGACAAATTCTGAATCAGTTAGACTTCCTGATAGAGCATTGACTGCCTTTGCATTTGTTTCATAATTCTTCTTTTCAGTCGGATCTGTTGGTACTGCAACTGGATATTGATATCCTCGTTCAACAATGGCCCATACATCTGCTCCCATAGACTGAAGATAGGATCTCATCCTTATTTCCAGAAGATTAAATTGATTTCGTTAAAGAGCAAAGGCTTGATAGATGTTGTTCCATATTGATTGCTCATCTTGCTTGGTCTTCCTTCTAGCGGCTAAGCTTTTTCAGAAGGACCTGCTCTGATACCAATTGTTAGGAAAAATACTGAGAGGGGGGCTGAATCAGTATTTAGTGCTGACTGAAAAATTTTTAACTTTTTCTTACTTTTAAACCCATACGCTACTTTAATGAACACAACTCGCATATACACGCGGATATCCTTAAGTAAACTCGCGTATGCTCAGAGATCTAAATATGCATTTAATTCTTAACTTAGATCATTGCATCATTCATTCATCATATGTTTAGTAAACAGGTACAGTAAGAACAGAATAAATCACCACACATAAGCAACACACATGAACACTAGGATTTAAGGTGGAAACCCAATTCGGGAGAAAACCACCGCTGCCGTCGTCTCAGTCTTTAATATTTATTATATAAAGAAAACTTCTTACAATCATGTACTGGTGCAGACTCATACCAGCACGCAGGCACCCACCTGCAGAAGGCTATAGCCTTCTCTTGTTTACTAGCCTCTCCTGGAAGGGAGCTACAACCCCCTGCTCTCGTTTACCAGCCTCTCCTGGAAGGGAGCTACTACCCCCTGCTCTCGTTTACCAATTACCACTGGAAGGGAGCTACTACCCCCTTACTAAAGGCTTCAACCCTCAGCACTACTGCCGACCACATTTCATCAATTTTCAAACTGGATCAAACAACTTCAACACAACCCTTCACTTATCAACAAATATACTTCGCCCAATGCTTCAAACAGAACAGTGAAACTACTGTAACCAGAATATCAGAGATAACCCAGACTTCAGAATAGATATGCAGAAACACATTCAACCTTGAGCAATCATTAGTTCAGATACCATACGCGCTTTTATTTAATCAGACCCGCGTATACATCTGTGCATTTTTCAGAAAACCCTAACTGCCCATACGCGCTTTTATTTAATCAGATCCGCGTATACACGCACTTTTCATGAAACGAACCTGCGTATAGATCTATAAAAGATAAACTTTGCAGAACAGATCAGATATATGAACTTACCCAGATTTCTTCAATTTCTTCATCAAATTTGTGCCAGGTCTTCATCACTTCTTTTCAGATCATCCTAGAGATTCATCATTTCTAGATCTAGAGATCTTGAACCTTCATCATATTCATAGGTGCATCATAGATTCAGATCTATCAATTAAGAATAGAGTTCAACCATGCAGATATACTTCAGAGTGAAGTATTCATTAATGCCCAGACACTTGCACACCTTTGCACTATGATTTTCTTCTCCTTAAATAGATTTGGCCTTTATCAATACCATGAGTCAAAACCACTCAACCATTGATGGTATTCCTGGATGGGATCAAATATATAATCAAGCGCTCAATAAATTGGGCCAATACCATGGTAATGCCCCCTGGTTTTATAAAAATAGAGCGCAAATTGGCATACGTGACTTGGCACGTTCATTTCCGCTTACATACGTGACTTCTCCTTAATAAAACCGCATATTCCTTGTGACATACTGTTAGAGTCAGCCTTTACAGCCTTCCTCCAGTGATCAAACATGCTCTTACAAAGTGATTTTAAGGTGTCAAGGTCAAATTTTGTCATTTCACTGAGTCTTCAAGCAGAATTTGATCACTAGGCATTAGGTCTAGGGTTGGTTTTCACTCTTTTCAAATTTGTCCAAGTGTCAGTCCATGTCACCATTCATCTGAGTGTATCATCATTCAGAGGGTTTTCATCATCATGTCAAGTTCCATTGAGTCATTTTACACCTCGTTCATGCTTCAGTTGTGCCTTGGTAAGGTCCATTTCCCTCTCCTAGGGTTTTGGAGGTAATTTCTCTTGGATGGTCAAATCATCGGAAAAAATTGTATCCTGATGTTCATACACCTTCCCCTATCATTAATTCACCTAATTAAACACTTCCCATCACTGAGATCCCCCAAATTCCTCATTTTTGCACAAACCCTAGTTTCTTGCCAAAACTTGGCAATTTCCTTGGCTAGGCCTGTGTTTTGCCCTTTTGGACCCCTTCCCCTCACTAAATCTCTGTGATTCCACTTCCCCCTGCTTCCTAACATCCCTCCCTACTTCCCAAAATTTCCCCAAGAATTTAGAAGCCCCCTATCCCCTTCATTTCGCTTCATTTAGACAAACTTCCTTGTTTCACACATCGGGGTAAGTTTCACTCAAAAGAGGTTTCAGAGAAATAAAAGATGAATTTTGGACAAATGAGAGAGGTTTTTGTTCACAACATGCCAAGCAAGAAAAACCTCCTTCACTTTTTACACAGGTATCATGGTTTTGGAGAAATGTCAAATATACCGTTGCCTCAGGAGAATTGAATGCACCTCTGAAGTGACCTTGGGAAAATCAAGTTTTCTCCTAGCATGTTTGGCCAAATGACTTTCTTGATGAGTCAAATGATAACTAGACAGAAATAAATTTCCAATTAGCTATCATGAGCTCAATTTGGAGTTGAGGAAGACCTTCAAAAGTTGATTGCAACAGCGCTCTGCCTTGAGGCAGCCTCATTCTGCTCATTTTGACTAGTGTTGGGAGATTTGGCTTTTGAAAGGGTAAATGGAATCCAAATTGCATAATTCCACTTTTTTTGGAAATTAGACTCCAATATCTTTCCAACGAGCTATCACACGCCCGATTTGGACACCGGGAAGGCCTCCAAACACTTCCTTCAAAATGCACTATGTGGCAAGAGGCAAGAGCGACCCACCTGGGCGCGAGCGACCCACCTGGGCAGAGCGACCCACGTAGGTCATTTCAGCAGTGTAAAGTTACAAGGGGCGCGACCCACCTGGGCCAAATCAATCTACCTGGGTGAGGGTGAGCGACCACCTGCATTACTGTGCAGTCAAATCTCAGTTTGAGCTCAGCCTTGCTGGAATCGATTCAACTTGCCTTCAAACAAGCAGAATTCGATGTTTTTAGTGCGTTGGTGGCATTCACAGGTTTCCTAAAATGTTTCAAATGGAGGATTTAAAAACCCCACAAGCCATAGAATTATTGTTTTCGGTGGTTTCAAATGAAAATGAATGGTTGAATGAGTTTGTTTACTATCTTATGGCAGTGATACATCTAGCTTTGCATATAATATCAAAACCATATTGCTCTCATGCCCATTATGCCATTGTGACCATTGCTATTATTATACCATGTTTAAACCCTTTGTTCCATGATGACTGTGGTTGTAATGAGTCTCACTGCCCAATGTAAAACATTCTCATGACTTTGTTTCAAACTGCCCATTGAGACCTTTGTGATTATTACTCATAGGCAAACACATTCTATTGATGCCATGCTCTCCTTTGATAAGATTTGTTCAAAATTTTGGAATTTGCCCGCTCCTTTTGATCTAAATTTCACTTGCATTGAAAAACAGAGATTGTGCCTTTTTCCAATCCATTTAAAACTGATATTTTATCATGGTTTGTTTCCTTATGGTGTTGTGACGGTGGGAGACTTGTTGGGTTTTGAAACACACCATCATAACCTTGTTTCAGACTGCCATATCGCAGATATAGTGCTGTGCTTATTCAGAGCTATGTCTGAGACAGAGTCGAATATGAGCTGTGGTCAGTGCTGGATTCTGGGTGGATCGAAGGTAATAAAAGCTCACTCTGGGGTCCCTGTGGTGATCATAGAAGTGGTGGACATCGCTGTGAGAGGAGCCTACTTTTCTGCCTCTGCATAAGTGTGCATGTCCATTAGCTATGGATTATTTGATGGCTTGGTGTTTGATTTCCTGTGAAATGGTCCAAAAAACCCGGCCTCATCGTGAATTGGCCCGCCTGTTTTTTCTTCATTTACGGGATGGTCGGGTAAGTCTTGCTGGTGTTGATTTCATTGTGTCACCCTTGACTATTGCTCAAGCCACTGGTATACCTAACATGGGCGAGGAATGGAATAAGGGTCAGCAGTTAGAGAAATTTCACTATGAGCCATATATTAAAACTGGATATATGGGCTATTTGAGCAGATTTTTTCCATTCAGATTCTTGAGAGATGAGTATGCACCGCTCATGAGGCTCATCATTCAGTATTTTACTTGTGAGGGCAGGTATGCTCGTCTTTTCTCGTACCATATTCGTTTGTTGATGCACTTCACAAGGGTACGTATGATGAATGTTCCATATTTCATACACCGCAACATAGAGAGGATGGTGATGTTTGTGCAGAAGAAGACGAGCCCAGTGCAGTAGTACAGGAGTATATATCATTTCGCTTTGATCAAAATCTTGGTGTCACATCAGTTGGCAGAGCAGGGCATCACTTGGGAGGATTTCATTTCTAGAGACTTTTTCAGAGTGCCACAACCGCTCGAGACAGTTCGTGATGCAGGAGAGCCTTCACACCAGCCGAACAGATCTGAGGTTGAGCATATCAGCACTCCTTTGGTTCAGACATATCAGCGAGGCCACAGGGCCTTATTTGCAGCGACACGGCGAGTATTATCTCCACGTGAGGTGGAAGGGGTCTTGCTGACTTCATCGACACGGCGAGTACTATCTCCACATGGCGTGGAAGGGGTCTCGCCTTCTTCATCAGCGCAGGTACATTCATAGGATCATGATAGAGACCAACACATACAACCGAGACAGTGTTTTCACCACAGAAGCTGCATGCACCAGGAGAGCACTAAAATGGTGGAAAAGGCCTGATCCACTCCGGATTTTGGCCGAGGCTTCATTGACTGAGCAAGATACATGATGGAGGGTCTTCGCTCCGAATTTGAGCAAATTCGGAGAAAATTTTGTCATTTTCAAATTTTTGGTCTAAAAAACAGGTTTTGCAGTTACGTGGGTCGCGCGCTCATGCGCTCACTTTTTTTTGGGACACTTTCTGGAGGAGATTTTTACATTTTTGGATTTTTCATGGTTAATTATGCATCCTCTGAAGTCAATTTGGCATTTCATCAAAATCTGGATGGTCAAACAGCTCAAAAACACCATGAAAACCACCTTGCTGCCACCTTTTGCACCAGCAGGGAGTACCTCTGGGAGAATGAGGTTTTGGAGGGTCAAATCAACTCTAAATTCAAAAATTCTACATGGGGTGGAAAGTAGACCTCCAGGGCTTTCCAACGAGCTATCATGAGCTCAATTTGGATGCCGGGAAGTACCTCAAATTTAGCCTGGAACATGAGCGACCCACACAGCTCAGGAGCGACCCACCTGGAATTTTTCCTGAATTTTCAGCTGCCAGCTCAGTTTTTCGCCTAGTATGGACCAGTTTTGCTTATGGATAGAATTTTTGGGTTTTATGATGTAAATTCATGTTTGGCATGTAACTTTGGCTTGTTTTTATCTCTTCTAGAAGATTCACTCTCAAATGAGTAAAAAATCATGTAATGGATCAGTTTCCACTCTTTTAGAGGCAAGTTGTTAGCCGCCTAGATTGTAGTTCCATGATTAGAATTGGTTGAAACTGATCCCTGAAGAGGGAATTCGACCCCTAGAGGTGGGGAAAGGTGTTAGAGTGATCTATATATTGTAATTTCTCAATCATTTTCAGGGGTTGGAGAGGTTGGACTCTTGGGATACTTTTGATACCATTGTACATATTTTTTATTTTGGCTAAGGAAAGATCAGGGGTTTTGCGGCACTTGTTGGGATCCTTGTGGTGTTCTGTTTCTTGATGGTGTTTCTTCTTTGTTTACTGTAAGTTTCTTCATGTTTAATGTATGCCATCCTTTCATTATGCTTCTGAACTAAGTTGAATGCGTGAAATAAGGTTGAATCCATTATTTACAGTGCTTGGCCTTTGAATTCAGTTAGTTCTATATGTTTTCAGCTGTTTGGAGAGGATCCAAGTCCTTCTTTGCCCTCTTCAGCTCCTCGTCGGTCTAATCTATCCATATATCCAATTTAAAGCATCAAGATCA
Source organism: Pinus albicaulis (assembly GCA_034641835.2). Lineage (NCBI taxonomy): Eukaryota > Viridiplantae > Streptophyta > Pinopsida > Pinales > Pinaceae > Pinus > Pinus albicaulis. Next base: position 1,567,135,079 of record CM076582.1, read on the forward strand.
TCACCTACCTCGCCCCAGCTTGAACTCTACAAAGGTCTGACCTTATCCCCGGACCCAAAATTTTGTTTTCCCATTTCTCCAGCGAAAACCCAAAAAACCAAAAATCAAACATACATATCTCTTTACTAGCCTAAAATCAGTTCTTATTGTAAGTCATCTCGCATCCTATTGCTCATTTTCTCGAGATTGACGGAGAGAGCCCTCTCCTGTCCTCGTAGGGCTAGCTACGAGGCCGAGCGTGGTTTGATGTAGCCTTGAGTTTTACTTCATTTCAGCCTGAGGTAGATTTGAGTGCTAACATAGTGGCGACCATACTGGGGAGAAACTCAAAACGTTTGCTTGTTATAGACGGAGTCTGAAGTCACGCCAGGTAGCCTTCGAAACGCTGTTGCTATGCATCAGCGAAGTAGATAAACGCTTCTTCAGTCGATCTCCGGTTTAACTTGTAATCGTAGCATTTAACTTGTAAATTGCCCCAGTACATGTATCAAGTTTAGATCTGATGGTTGATGGTGGACAACGATCAGACATAGGAAGGCTGAAATCATTCACCTGGCGACTTAATTCACTGAACAAATCCAGAAATCGATGCTTCATGGTGACTTCACTGCAGGGAGATCAGTAGCTGTGAGATTTTCAAGATGGACCGAATCACAAGAAGATACGCTCCCATGAGCCGAGATCACATTCCAGGTTTTCCGAATAAGATGCCCAAGGTGGATTGGTCGAGGAATCTGCCTACGTTTAACAATGATGGTAAGAAAGATGCTGCTTTACATTTAGTCAGATTTCACATGCATATTCGCAAGTTGAGGGTGGATTTTCCTGAAGATTGCTTGATGAAGATATTCTTGGCCACTCTGGAAGGTGAAGCTCAGTCATGGTATGAAAATTTGCCGCTGGCCTGTATTTATTGTTTAGAGGATTTTCATGCCCTGTTCATTGAAAAATATCAAACATCTTATCCATCGTTAAATTTAGTTCATGACTGTTGCAAACATGCTTATTCTTTTATTGAAAGCCTGGAGAAATATTATGAAGATGATAATTTCATGAATGATGAAATCATGGAGGCCCTGTACGAGAATCCATTTCAGCGATATGAAGAGAACCTAAAGGATACCTATCAAGGTGCTCAGGAGACTTTGCAGCAGGTTGATGGCCATATGGCTGAAAATGATGAAAGGCAGAATGTCATTTCAGATCTGCCCACAGAAGACAGCAGCATGCAAGTAAGTCCAGTTCCAATTGCAGATTGTGATAATGTCCATAATGCTACTTCAGATTCAGATTCAGATCAGGATGACCAAGCATATCTTGTGCTAAAGCCCATCAAGGAGAACTCTGCTGTTGAAATCATCTGGGATGCAGAAGACACAGTAATGGATCCAAATGTTCTCAGTCATACTGTCAGCTCATCATTAGAACACAGTCTTCATGAAGAAGCAATCCAGTCAGTTCATGAAAATCAAGATGGGATCTTCATTCAAGTAAGTGAAACAGTTCCTTTGGATGAATTTATGGTAGATGCTAGAAATGTCATGTTTGGGTATCAAGAATCAGCTGAAGTTTCTTCCCTTATGATTGATAATGAAAATCCGGTTGTCCTATCATATGAAGATGACCTATCATATTTTCAGAGTACAAAAGATCAAAACATTCCGGATTGCCTTTCATCTTCTTCATATGTCTCATGTGTTGAAATGTTTTTACAAGAGGAGATCTGCTCATTCACATGTTCAAAATTCTTTGAAGCCCAGGAACATATTTTTACTGAAGTACATGATGAAGGAAGATCAGAATCAGAAGAGAAGGACACCATGTTCTTTCAGCAGGAGGTAAATCTTCATGTTTTTCATGATCCATTGGAAAAATTGTTACAGTCAGCAGTAAAGGTGAGTATTGCAGTATTTAGTGATGAAGGAGATCATGGTCAATTATGTTTTTGGATGCCCAGTTACCAGTATCTATTGTTGACCAGGAGATCTGATCAGAAGAATCAGTCAAGAAGGCATCTGCTTGACTGGTTACATTGGAAAGCCAATTATACATGATTGTACATATTTCATTGGTATGCAGGTGGTTGTCATCATGATTCCAAATCTTGATGGACTACTGCCTTTTTTCAAAAGCTTGGTAAATTTTTGTTTTAATTCAGTCATGAGTCATTTGTGTTTGGTCTGTAGAGTCAGTTTGTCATCGAGTTGTTTTGAGTTAAGTTTCAGTCATTTTTCAATCAATTTTTCATTCAGTAAATGTGTCAAAGGTTTTGTGTTATCCGTTCAAATAATGATTCCATCGCCCAATGTATGAAAGGCACTGTCTGACTCCCCCAGAGATCTGCTGTTCTTGGCATCTCCATGGAGCCACCATCCCCATTGGAGCCAATGTTAGAGTCAGCCTTTACAGCCTTCCTCCGGTGATCAAACATGCTCTTACAAAGTGATTTTAAGGTGTCAAGGTCAAATTTTGTCATTTCACTGAGTCTTCAAGCAGAATTTGATCACTAGGCATTAGGTCTAGGGTTGGTTTTCACTCTTTTCAAATTTGTCCAAGTGTCAGTCCATGTCACCATTCAGCTGAGTGTATCATCATTCAGAGGGTTTTCATCATCATTTCAAGTTCCATTGAGTCATTTTACACCTCGTTCATGCTTCAGTTGTGCCTTGGTAAGGTCCATTTCCCTCTCCTAGGGTTTTGGAGGTAATTTCTCTTGGATGGTCAAATCATCGGAAAAAATTGTATCCTGATGTTCATACACCTTCCCCTATCATTAATTCACCTAATTAAACACTTCCCATCACTGAGATCCCCCAAATTCCTCATTTTTGCACAAACCCTAGTTTCTTGCCAAAACTTGGCAATTTCCTTGGCTAGGCCTGTGTTTTGCCCTTTTGGACCCCTTCCCCTCACTAAATCTCTGTGATTCCACTTCCCCCTGCTTCCTAACATCCCTCCCTACTTCCCAAAATTTCCCCAAGAATTTAGAAGCCCCCTATCCCCTTCATTTCGCTTCATTTCGACAAAATTCCTTGTTTCACACATCGGGGTAAGTTTCACTCAAAAACGGTTTCAGAGCAATAAAAGATGAATTTTGGAAAAATGAGAGAGGTTTTTGTTCACAACATGCCAAGAAAGAAAAACCTCCTTCACTTTTTACACAGGTATCATGGTTTTGGAGAAATGTCAAAAATACCGTTGCCTCAGGAGAATTGAATGCACCTCTGAAATGACCTTGGGAAAATCAAGTTTTCTCCTAGCATGTTTGGCCAAATGACTTTCTTGAAGAGTCAAATGATAACTAGACAGAAATAAATTTCCAATGAGCTATCATGAGCTCAATTTGGAGTTGAGGAAGACCTTCAAAAGTTGATTGCAACAGCGCTCTGCCTTGAGGCAGCCTCATTCTGCTCATTTTGACTAGTGTTGGGAGATTTGGTTTTTGACAGGGTAAATGGAATCCAAATTGCATAATTCCACTTTTGTTGGAAAGTAGACTCCAATAGCTTTCCAACGAGCTATCACACGCCCGATTTGGACACCGGGAAGGCCTCCAAACACTTCCTGCAAAATGCACTATGTGGCAAGAGGCAAGAGCGACCCACCTGGGGCCCGAGCGACCCACCTGGGCAGAGCGACCCACGCAGACCATTTCAGCAGTGTGAAATTACAAGGGGCGCGACCCACCTGGGCCGAGCGACCCACACAGAGGCTGCGCGACCCACGCAGACACAGGGTTTCGAAATTCATTCTGAGCGCCCAGCCTTGCTTGGAATCGATGCAACTGGCCTTCAAACAGGTTTCTATCAATTGCTTGATGTTTTTGAATGCATTGGTGGCATCATTGGTGGTTTCAAATGTTCAAACGGAGGATTTAAAACCCCACAGTCATAGCATTATTGTTTTCAGGGTTTTAAAATGAAAATGAATGGTTGAATGAGTTTGTTTGCTATCTTATGGCAGTGATACATCCAGCTTTGCATATAATATCAAAACCATATTGCTCTCATACCTATTATGCCATTGTGACCATTGCTATTATTATACCATGTTTAAAACCCTTTGTTCCATGCTGACTGTGGTTGTATTATGTTTCACTGCCCAATGTAAAAACATTCTCATGACTTTGTTTCAAACTGCCCATTGACACCCTTGTTGTGATTACTCATAGACAAACACATTCTATTGATGCCATGCTCTCCTTTGATAAGATTTGTTCAAAATTTTGAAAGTTGCCCGCTCCCTTTGATCAAAGTTTCACTTGCATTGAAACACAGAGATTGTGCCTTTTTCCAATCCATCTAAAACAGAGATTTTATCCATGGTTTGTTTCCTTATGGTGCTTTGAAGGTGGGAATATTGGTTGGGTGTTGAAACATACATCCTAACTTTGTTTGCACTGCTTTCATATCAGTATACACATTGCCAAAAGCTTGGTCAGAGCTATGTCGGAAACAGAGTCAGAATATGAGCCAGGGTCAGGCAGTGATTCGGTGACTGAAGGTAATGTGCCTCGGGGGTCCCGCAGAGATCATAGAAGTGGTGATCATCGCAGAGAGGAGCCTACTTCTTTGGCTCGGTTGCAGGCATGTCCATTAGCTATGGATTGTTTTCGATTTTTGTCATGTTTCAGATTTTGTGAAATGGTTGCACAAACCCGGCCTCATCGTGAATTGGCCCGTCTGTTTGTTCTTCATTTACGGGATGGCCGGGTAAGCCTTGCTGGGGTTGATTTCATTGTATCACCCTTGACTATTGCTCAAGCCACTGGTATACCAAACATGGGCGAGGAATGGAACAAGGGTCAACAGTTAGAGAAATTTCACTATGAGCCATATATTAAAACTGGATATATGGGCTACTTGAGCAGAGTTTTTCCATTCAGATTCTTAAGAGATGAGTATGCACCGCTCATGAGGCTCATCATTCAGTATTTTAGTTGTGAGGGCAGGTATGCTCGTCTTTTCTCGTACCATATTCGTTTGTTGATGCACTTCACTAGGGTACGTATGATGAATGTTCCGTATTTCATACACCGCAACATAGAGAGGATGGTGATGTTTGTGCAGAAGAAGACGAGCCCAGTGCAGCAGTACAGGAGTATATATCATTTCGCTTTGATCAAAATCTTGGTGTCACATCAGTTGGCAGAGCAGGGCATCACTTGGGAGGATTTCATTTCTAGAGACTTTTTCAGAGTGCCACAACCGCTCGAGACAGTTCGTGATGCAGGAGAGCCTTCACACCAGCCGAACAGATCTGAGGTTGAGCATATCAGCACTCCTTTGGTTCAGACATATCAGCGAGGCCACAGGGCCTTATTTGCAGCGACACGGCGAGTATTATCTCCACGTGAGGTGGAAGGGGTCTTGCTGACTTCATCGACACGGCGAGTACTATCTCCACATGGCGTGGAAGGGGTCTCGCCTTCTTCATCAGCGCAGGTACATTCATAGGATCATGATAGAGACCAACACATACAACCGAGACAGTGTTTTCACCACAGAAGCTGCATGCACCAGGAGAGCACTAAAATGGTGGAAAAGGCCTGATCCACTCCGGATTTTGGCCGAGGCTTCATTGACTGAGCAAGATACATGATGGAGGGTCTTCGCTCCGAATTTGAGCAAATTCGGAGAAAATTTTGTCATTTTCAAATTTTTGGTCTAAAAAACAGGTTTTGCAGTTACGTGGGTCGCGCGCTCATGCGCTCACTTTTTTTTGGGACACTTTCTGGAGGAGATTTTTACATTTTTGGATTTTTCATGGTTAATTATGCATCCTCTGAAGTCAATTTGGCATTTCATCAAAATCTGGATGGTCAAACAGCTCAAAAACACCATGAAAACCACCTTGCTGCCACCTTTTGCACCAGCAGGGAGTACCTCTGGGAGAATGAGGTTTTGGAGGGTCAAATCAACTCCAAATTCAAAAATTCCACTTGGGTTGGAAATTAGACATCCAGGGCTTTCCAACAAGCTATCATGAGCTCAATTTGGATGCCGGGAAGTACCTCAAATTCAGCCTGGAACATGAGCGACCCACACAGCTTAGGAGCGACCCACCTGGAATTTTTCCTGAATTTTCAGCTGCCAGCTTAGTTTTTCGCCTAGTATGGACCAGTTTTGCTTATGGATAGAATTTTTGGGTTTTATGATGTAAATTTATGTTTGGCATGTAACTTTGGCTTGTTTTTATCTCTTCTAGAAGATTCACTCTCAAATGAGTAAAAAATCATGTAATGGATCAGTTTCCACTCTTTTAGAGGCAAGTTGTTAGCTGCCTAGATTGTAGTTCCATGATTAGAATTGGTTGAAACTGATCCCTGAAGAGGGAATTCGACCCCTAGAGGTGGGGAAAGGGGTTAGAGTGATCTATATATTGTAATTTCTGAGGCATTCTACAGGTTGGACTCTTGGGATACTTTTGATACCATTGTACATATTTTTTCATATTTTGGCTAAGGAAAGATCAGGGGTTTTGCGGCACTTGTTGGGATCCTTGTGGTGTTCTGTTCTTGATGATGTTTCTCCTTTGTTTACTGTAAGTTTCTTCATGTTTAATGTATGCCATCCTTTCATTATGCTTCTGAACTAAATTGAATGAGTGATTAAGGTTGAATCCATTGTTTACAGTGCTTGGCCTTTGAATTCAGTTAGTTCTATATGTTTTCAGCTATTTGGAGAGGATCCAAGTCCTTCTTTGCCCTCTTCAGCTCCTCGTCGGTCTAATCTATCCATATATCCAATTTAAAGCATCAAGATCATCACCTACCTCGCCCCAGCTTGAACTCTACAAAGGTCTGACCTTATCCCCGGACCCAAAATTTTGTTTTCCCATTTCTCCAGCGAAAACCCAAAAAACCAAAAATCAAACATACATATCTCTTTACTAGCCTAAAATCAGTTCTTATTGTAAGTCATCTCGCATCCGATTGCTTATTTTCTCGAGATTGACGGAGAGAGCCCTCTCCTGTCCTCGTAGGGCTAGCTACGAGGCTGAGCGTGGTTTGATGTAGCCTTGAGTTTTACTTCATTTCAGCCTGAGGTAGATTTGAGTGCTAACACATACCTTGTTCAACATTATTCTGGCACTTTCTGAATTTCTTTCTTCTGCTACTTCTGAACGGATCTGTAGATACATCATATTTACATTATTTCCATCAAGGACAACTTCATCAAGCAGGTTCTATCAAAGTCAATACATTGTATCACATTGTCAACAATCTCCCCCTTAACTCATCAAGTAGGTTTCCATCAAGTTCAATAGGTTTCCATCAAGAACAACTTCATCAAATAGGTTGCCATCAACTTTATCAAGTAGGTTGCCATCAAGGACAACATTCTGCATCATATTTCCAACACCATCATTTTTACAAATTCTTAAGATAGGTTATTTTTAGATCCAAAACTCCCTCTTGAGTTTTGTTTGGCCTTTTCCCTTAGGGTCCCATTGTTTTCCCTAAGTTTTTTTTACCTTTAACACTATCTTTTGCAACAATTTCCCCCTCTGGTTTCTTGATGTTTTATGTGTCATTTACAACAGTACAGAGTCATTAGATCCTAGTCCCATTGACATTAGATCTCTTGGCCATTTTATTGTGTTTGGAGTCAATTTCGCCCCCCCTTTTGTATGATTGTTTGAGATACTTATTTGGGTTGAATTTATGCATGATTACTTATTTATTTGACTGCCATTTCAGTTTTATTTACAGTTCTTCAACATTTTTTATTTTTTGAATAACCTCCTAGGCTTAATTAAAATAAACACACGGCTTGCACACACTCACACATAAAGAGAAGAGTGCTTGGTTTACACCACCAAGCCAAGACATAAACATCATAATTAATTTATCTGCCATACATATCATTGTTTATCACTCTTCAAACGTTTCGTGTCATTTGTGACTTGCCATCATTGCGACACCAAGGTCTCCACCCTCAATTTCCACTAGGGCATCTTACTCCACCCCGTAGGGTCCGAGTTAGTCCTCCCTTGAGTGCCCATTCCGACTATGGTTCTTCTGGTTCATTGGGTTCTTCGTCTAATTCCGCTTCTTCTCAACCCGTATAGCCACCATGTTAGGCGACAATTCAGGTGCGGGAATCCAACTTGGCGGTGGCTTTGGCCCTAATCCTATAGTCATTTCAAGTGGAACCGTGATAGGAACCATCTCGGCTACTTCTTTGCTACCTTTTATGGTGGGTTTAAGCCTTCCCGATTTTAGCCAATTAATTAATGACCCCATACACCATGATGCAAGTTGGCCAACTATGCCAACTAAGCTTCCTTATGACATTCCTAAGTTTCAGGGAAACATTGGAGAGGACCCCACTAATCACATTCACTCCTTTAATATGTGATATTCGTCTAATTCCATCATCGATGACTCCATTCATCTTCGGTTATTCGAACGTACGCTCATGGGAGAAGATACAAAGTGGTACATTGGCTAGCTCACTTCATCTCATACCACTTTTGTGACTCTTGATAAATCATTTCTGTCATATTTCGAGTTACCCCTCCATTATGGTACCGGTACCAAGTTTTTGACCACAGTTCGTCAATTGTTTTTCCACCTGCCTTTTTGATCATGTCCAAGAATGGCGTAGAAGAAGTAGCTTGTGCCAAGCTCCTATATTCGATGACTGTTTCTATATGGATTGGTTTATTAGAACGCTCTTAGCCCCCATAGGTAAATATGTCACATCTCATTTTCCTTAGATCGAGGAATAAGATCTCCAGGTTGCGTTCAAATATGACTTGATCTATGCCCAGTGTAATTACGTTTATACCATTTTACCAGATCTTCTTAGACATGGTGGTGCCACTACACCAGGGGTATCTCACGCCGCTAACGGTATTGTTGGATCCCCTTCAGATCCATCACCATATGCTCCTCCTCACATGAGTTATGTTCACCCCCAAGGGGGACCAGTTCCTCCAATGCTTATCCCCCTCTAGGCAACCTATATCACAGTCAAGGCACGTCTTATGGATATTCCCAACCGCATAAACTAATGTGATGGCAAGTTTTTTCTCAACCTGTTTAACAGAATGTTGCCCCATATCCTTTTTATCCTTATGTATAGCCTGAAGCTCCAGCCCCTCCGACATCAATGCCCCCGCCTCCCACACCTTCTCAACCTCTGCCAAAACAACCACCTCCTCCTCAAGGTCAAATGTATGCTCAACAAAGCATGACGAATCCCCAAAATTCAAAGATAAATAATAAGGGGAAAGACAACCAGAACCAAAAACCACAAGGTAACCAGGGTCACCAATGTACTTAACCGAATGCAACCTATAGGAACCAACCTAATACCACAACCCAACAATGAGGCGATTATCCCAAGTAGAAGAAGGAAGTTCACACAAACAAGCCTTGTGCATGTTGTGGAGTACATGGTTATTATACACATGATTGTCTCCTTCTACCCTAGATGCGTCAAATGTGGGAAGCCCAAGCAACTTCTTGAGGAAAAAAACCCATGAAATTGCTTCCTCCAAACAATACTCCAACCCAACTGGTTGTGTTCACTAATCCTTTCCCTCAGCAAGGATATGTAGCTGCCCAACCCCCACAAGGTTAGGCCTCTCCTCAACCTCAAAAGTCTGGTAATCCTGATTACCAAATTCTCATGATGAAATCTGCTAAGGTAAATACTGCTAATGTCAACCTTCAGACCCGGTCACCCCAGTATAACAAGAAACCCACTACGTCTGCAATCGAATACTAAACCAAAGTGTCCACAAAGTCCATTTTGACACCAAATGGTCCCTTACAAATCCCTCAGCCTAAGGTAGAGGTCATTCCCTAGATCCCCAAATGGCCATTATGACGTAATGTTGCTTCTACCAAAGATGCTCATACCTACATCATGGTAGATGACTTGTCACAGTCCCCTGTAGCCATGTCAATGCTATAAGTTCTCTAGATGTGCCCATCCCAAATAAAATCTCTACTATCTACTTTGGGCGTTGTGGATCATTTAGATGATCACTTGATAATATTTGATATTGACAAGTCAGAACATCCCCCTTTACCCTCATCTGTTGCTTTCCAAATACTAGTCAAGATCCACAACGCCTGTCCAGGGATGTATCATCGATGAGGGTGCATCCACATGTGTGATGTACGCCTCCGTTTGGAAGCAACTAGGGTCCCCAGATTTGTCCCCGTCCACCATCAATTTACGTGCTTGGGATGATCACCCTTCACAGCCCCTTTGCATGTTCCGCAATTGTCCTGTCACACTTGTGGGCAAGATTTTTTGTATTGATTTAGAATTCATCGTTGCCCATTTGGATTATAACATCCTCTTAGGTCGTAGCTACACATATTCCATGTCATCTATCGCATCTGCGATTCAATTTACGGTGTATTTCCCCCATAACAGAAAGATCGTCACCCAAGTCTTAGACCTCACTCGAGTCTATTATATCATCGGTGACTGATAAACAAACATTTTCACCTCTCACTAGTGTCTCACCTGGAGTCTAGAAATATTCCTCATTACTTGGTCCATTCCCTGGTCTCCCCCTTCTTATCACTGAGCCTAGCTCATCGAGTGTTTGCATGTTGCAAGCATCTCAAGTTAACCAAAAGTGGCCTAGTACGACTAGTCAACAGCGAACGCCTTCGCAACTTGCATTTGTTCATTTGACACAGTGATCATGACCATCTCCTCAAGGAAATTATCCTTCTGATAGCGTCTCTCCTCATATTTTCCAACCACGAACAATTCCCCCAAGTCTTAACCATATGGGAGCCATTCTACGAGGCCATTACCCTTCAGGTCAGATTCCAATTTTAGCTCCCCCATCTGGAATATTTTCTGTGCCTGTCATGGCTACATTGAGTTTACCAAATTTAACCCTAGGGATCCCAATTTGGTACATTGATCCCCCCTCAAACACTCTACCATATCAACTTAAACCATATAGTGCTTTGACCCTGGTTCAATCGGTCAGGATGACCCCTCCCTTTGCTTCAATTCCACAAAAACCTCAACCGGAACCCACTCCTATTGAAAAATCATCCAGTGAGGAGGGAAAGCCAAAAAGAAGGAACCTAAGGAAAAGGATCCCTAAAAAACTCCAACTCCACCTGAGCTTCCAAAGCTGACACATCCATGCAATTTGTGTGATGTTGTTGGGCATGCCACCAATAACTTTCCTAAGCTTCCTCGTCTCAAAAATGTAGTCAACGAAATGTTTCCTGAATCTGACATCTCGGAGGTCCTTGTTACCTTACCTGATTCAATCAAGAAACTCAAATTGTTACATATGAATCACCATGTGCTTTGTGCGATCATTATGGCCACTATTCCCATCATTGTCCCCATCTCGATGACTTTTGAAATACCCTTCATGTGGTTTGTGAAATCGAGGCCACTCATAGTGGATCATCTACTCCTCTACTTGTGAGTTCTACTTCACCATAACCGGAGGGCAATTATACACCCATTGTGATACGTCCCCCCGATTTCGAGATGATGGAATCTTCAGTCACTATACTCTATTTGTTGTCATTCATGAGATCCATGGAGGAATAACCCTTTGGGGCTTCCCATTATGTTTCTATCGAACCTCCCTCGTCGAACCCCTTGGTCTCAACATCGGTAGATGTTTTACACTAGCTCTTTGTCTAATCATAGTAGCGATGCATATGTGAACCATATTTCTCATGAAGATGCGCAGGTAGCTCCACTGCATCAAGTGATTTACCTTCCTCCAATTATCCCATATTCCATTCTAATGAAAAAATCATGGAAGCCATGACTACCCCTGCTTTTCCTTGGGATGATATACACCATCATGCATATTTCCTTCTGCAGCAGACCCATGCCCAATATGCTATGGAGTCTAAAGACTTCATTCATGGTGAAGTTGATTGGTTTAGAATTCCCATTATTGCGCCAGATGCTTTCAAAGAAGGAAAAATGGAAAATATCTCTCCTACCATTAAAATCAACATTTCAGATAAATGAGGGGTCGAAGAAAACATTACCTTGGGGCACATTGTACCCCAGAAGAAATTGAGGCTTACACCAATTTATTTAAGGAATTCCGTGATGTTTTTGCCTAGTATTATTCTAATATGCCCAGACTTGATCCCGCCATTGTTGAAAACCATATTGACACATGGCCTGATGCCATTCTTTTCCATCAAAAGTTGAGACCCTTCAATCCTTCTAGATGTGAGGCTATCAAAGCTGAAATCGATAACCTCAAGCAGGCTGAATTTATCTATCCCATTGAATACACCACATGGGTTTCCATCCTGGTTCCTTTCATGACCTGAACAAATATTGTCCCAAAGGAAACTTCCCCACACCCTTTATTGACCACATCATTGATGAGTGTGTGGGGCATGTGGTCCTACCCTTCATGGATGGATTCTCCGGATACAATCAAATAACTATTCGTTGTGTTTATCAACTTAAAACCATGTTCATTAGTCTGCAGGGAACTTTTGCCTATAGAGTCATGCCTTTTAGTTTAAATAATGCTGGAGCCACCTTTCAGTGGGCCATGTCTTATTGCTTCCACAACTTGGCTCATATTATCCTTGCTTAACTTGATGACCTCACTGCTCGTTCTAGGCTTCGGGTGCAACGAATTCATGCTTTTTGTACCATTTTTCTCTGATGTCACAAGTATAATATCCGTCTTAACCCGTTAAAGTGTGTCTTATACGTTCTAGTCAATAGTATCTTGGGATTCATAGTGTTCAGAGAAGGTATAAAGCTTGATCTCCTCAAAGTTCAATCCATTCTTGAACTCCCCATTCCTCGCACCTTGCACCATTTAAAAATCCTCCAAGGAAAATCCAACTTCCTTCTTCGGTTCGTACCTAACTATGCCACCACTCTGTAGGGGTTTATTATAATTCTTCAATATAACATCCCATTTTTTTGGGATGATTACGCTCAACAGTATTTTGATGCCCTGAAACGTGCTCTCACCTTCTCTCCCTCAATTATTCCACCTAAATTTGATAGGGACTTCATACTTTACATCACAGCTTCCACCTACTCGGTTGATGGGGTCCTCATTCAGGAATATTCTTTCAGAAATGAGCATGTTATCTACTATGTTATAAAGAACCTCGTGGGGCCCCCTGTGTCCTACTCACACGAAGAGAAGTTGGCATTAGTCGTCGTGTTCTCAATCCAAAAAAATTTCCATTATATCCTTATGTGTACCACCAATTTTGTGACCAATTCCAACCCAATGGCTTTCCTATTAAGTCGACGGATCGCTAATGAGAAATATGCCCGTTGGAATGTTATCATCTAGGAATTTGATCTTGCATGCGTCACACCAAAGAGTAAGAAAGGTTTGGCCCTTGCTGAACTCATTTCTGAATTTCCTATTGGTGCACATGATCCACCGATTAATAATGATTTACCTGATGAATTTTTTTTTCCATCACTTCAAATGATCCTTGGTATGGCAACATCCTTACATATCTGCAAAACCAAAGATTCACCCCCAATGTCAATCGTGATGATTGACGACATATACGACACCAAGCCCCGCACTACCTTCTCATTAGTGACGATATTTATCGTCACGGTGTTGATACTGTCCTCCGTCGCTATCTCACACAAGTTGAAGTTGAACAAGTCCTTAATGCCTGCCATAGAGGCGCTTGTGGTGGCCACCTCTCCGGTATGGCCATTGTCCATAAAATCATGCACACTGGGTATTTTTTGCCTTCTATCTCTAGGGATTACATTGACGTAGTAAAACACTATCCCAATTTCCAGCTATTTTCCCCAAAGTCACGAGCTCCACTCGCTCCCCTCCATCCTATCATATCAGCCGATCCTTTCTGAAAATGGGGCATTGAATTTATGGAGTGTTGACCCCCATACGTTAATAACCACAAGTATATTATCGTGGTTGTTGAAAATTTCACCAAATGGGTTGAGGCTATGCCAACGTTCAATAATACTACAGCTACCACGACTCTCTTTTTCTTTAATCATGTTATCACTCGATTTGGGGTTTCGAAACAATTGGTATCTGACCATGACCGACATTTGAAAGATGAGATATGACATGAGCTATCCTCTTTATTGTGATTTGAGCACCAATATTCATCATCTTATTATACCCAAGGTAATGGAAAAGTTGAAGCGGTCAATAAAATATTTAAAACTATGCTTCAACGGACGGTGAACAAGCACAAAACCAACTGGCACCTTATTCTCTTCCCTACTTTGTGGGCATATAGAAATTCTGTTAAAACCGCCACCTAGTTTACTCCTTTCTACCTTGTTTTTGGCGAGGAGATAACATTACCGATTGAGTGTGAAATCCCCTGCCTTCAACTAGCCATCAAAATTCTCCCTGGCACCCAACCTTTAGAACTACGACTTATCATGCTTGAGCGTGTCTCTAAAGACCATCATATTGCATTGCAAACAATTGAAGTAGCCAAAAAGCGCACCAAAGCCTATTATGAATGAAAAGTCCAGCCTCGTACCTTTCATGAAGGCGTCCTTGTTCTTGTGTATGACTAGGCCCATGATGTCCTTGGTTAGTGGAATTTTGACTCATTATGGCTAGGAACTTACATCATTTTTAAGGACTTAGGCAAGGGGGCATACCTTTTAGAGGATTTCGAAGGCCAACTCCTTCCTAACCTTCGCAATGCACTCTACCTCAAGAAATGTTACCCATAGCATCTCCCATTGACACACGTGTATTTATTTCTGTCATACAATTAGGTATATTGCATATCCCATCATCTAATATGTTGTCTTATGGCGCCTTTCAGATGGATCCATCATCCACATCGTATATCGGCCATACCGATGGTGCGAGATGCTTCTCCCGTTATCTAGCCTTGGCATCTTGGGCCATTATTACCCCCTTGCATTTGTTAGTTCACTCCAACGACGTATGAATTGGACCTGCACCAATAACCAGGCCGAATATGATGTAGTGATAGGTTTGTTAGTCGATGGCCTTGACCATCAAATCCTTCATCTTCATATTTGTTTAGATTCCTTGGTACTTGTCATGCAATTGAATGGCATTTATCATGTGCATAGCCATATCCTATTTAGAAAATATCTATGAGTGAAACTTTTAACACATGCATTTGAATCCATTACATTCAATCATGTTCATAGAGCCCAAAATCACTTTGTAGACACCATTGAAAATAACATTCTAGAATGACATTTATCACATGCATTTAACACAACACAACCATAAAGCAAAATGGCAAACTACAATTGTTAGATAAAAAGATGCATATCTGATCCAGGTGGATATTGGTGGCCACCCTCCTATTCCACTTTGGGCCCCACCATTGTTTCTTTCAGTTTTTCAATTTCCTTAATTATAGCACAATTTACTATTTTTAGAAGTTTTTGGGTCCTAAACTTCCGAAGCCATTTTGAGGCCCTAAATGACATTTTTTGGGCATCGATTATCTAGAGAAAATGAGTCCATTCTAGACTTGATATTTGTGATCAATAGTTGTAGTCCTCAGATAGATCTTTCTAATGATGTATCATGTGCGTCAAACGGAGATAGTATGCCAAAGTTACGATCCTGGGAAATTGATGTAACAATTTATCCTGACGGGGCCCATATTCTGGAATTTCATCCCCTAGGGTTAGGTTTTTGTATGTTTAGGATTTTCCATTATTTCTAAATAATATATAGACCTTCGAGCCTCATTTTAACATAGAGTTCAGAGGCCTGTAGCCACCACATCTCTTCTCATAGATAAGCTACCAACGCCCTAGCTAGTTTATTTCCATTCTGTCTGTAAACAAATTTCCATTCTTTGATATTAATGAAATGAAGTGTTATTTCTACTGCATTTTTATATTTATGGTTATATGTGTATTCTGTTGCATTCCTGCATAAATCCAGATCAATATCCATATTATGTATCATCACATAAAAACATAAGTACATCCGACATGCCCATAACATGTTACACAAACCAAGAAAGGGGGCACCACATGTCCCCATCCCTAGTCATTATCTGGAGGATCCCGGGCCAATGGCTCTACTCCACCAGCTCATAAATCATGAACAACCTGACCGAACATCACCATGCGTCGCATGATCCCTTGCCACTATGAGGGAATACCCATACACTCATCAGTATACCGATCTTCTAGTTCATGCCATCTGCACTATGATACTTTGGTTAGCACCACATCGCATATGCGACAGAGATCCTCCAACAGAGACTCATAATATGTTGTCTAGTGTGACATCGATCCACCCTGTTTCACAGCCCCAGGAGCTGTGGATCGTCTTGCATATCCTGTTGGTTTTACCGGTGCTATATTTGCATACCAAAAGTTAAGAATCAATACCACAGACATATTTTTAAAAATTTAAATCCACCAAAAATTAGCAACTTACACCTACCATCTAGTCCCCATGCTCGTTTGGGAATAAGTGGAAAGTTGTGATCCCTTTGATAGTTCATACCATTGTATGGATAATCGTCTATGTATAACGACATCTGATCCTAATGCGTGAAATTTTTTTGTCGGAACACACACTTGACTCCTCCTCGATGTAGTATATGTCCCCAACAACGCATTTTGGGCTCCTTTGGGCCCCCATCACAGATCTGCACATGAGGTCGGATAGTTGGGATCTTTTTAAAGAAGAAAAAACATAACACTATCCCAAATGCACATTCATGGTTCACCTACCGTTTGCATAGCGATAACTGTCATTTCACTAACAACAAAATCATTTGGGCCCACCCACAATAGGTCCCGCTCAAAACACTCTCCATTTACATCATTTGCCCCGTAGTGATGTGATGGAATTCCTGGCTGCCCAAGATCCACAATATTTTTGCAGTGACAACCCGTCTCTCTAGCCTCTCTAGATCATTGATCATGATGGTCATGCCCTTTGTTGGGAAAAATACTGAGAGGGGGGGTGAATCAGTATTTAGAGCTGACTGAAAACTTTTTACTTTTTCTTTATCTTAAAACCATACGCTACTTTACTGAACCCAACTCGCGTATACACATGGATATCCTTAAGAAAACTTGCGTATGTCCAAAGATCTTATTATGCATTTAATTCTTTACTTAGATCATTGCATCATTCATTCATCAGATGTTTAGTAAGCAGTAAGCATGTGCAGTAATAACAGAATAAACCATCACACATAAGCAACACACATGAACACCGGTATTTAAGGTGGAAACCCTATTCGGGAGAAAACCACCGCTGCTGTTGTCTCTGTCTTCAATATTTATTATAAAGAAAAATTCCTACAATTTTGTACTGGCGCAGACTCATACCAGCATGCAGGCACCCACCTGCAGAAGGTTGCAACCTTATCTCGTTCTCCAGCCACTACTGGAAGGGAGCTCCAACCCCCTAATCTCGTTTACCAGCCTCTCCTGGAAGGGAGCTTCAACCCCCTAATTTTAACACCAGCTTCTACTGGCAGAAATATTCGACTTTCATACTGAAGGCTTCAACCCTCAGATCCACTGCAGACCACGTTTCATAAATTTTCATACTGGATCAAAACAACTTTAATACAACCCCTTAACATCAACAACCATACTTTACCCAAAACTTCAATCAGAACATCAATACCACTGTAACCAGAATATCAGAAATAACCCAGACTTCAGAGTAGATAATCAGATACAAATTCAACCTTGAACAACCATTAATTCAGATACCATATGCTGTTTTTATTTACTGAACCCGCGTACATACGCTCTTTTCTGCACACCAAACTGCGTAGGCTTCAGTGCATACTCATTTTTATATTCTGAATTAATATGCGACTTTTCTTTATCTATTCCGTGTATACACGCGCTTTTCCTTATACCAACTAGTGTATTCCTCTGTGTATGCTTTCTTGCAGAATTTGTTCAGAATCATATTCAGATCTGAAATCATATTTCTATTCAGACAATCTATCAGCCATGCAGAACTGTTTAGACAGTCATTCTTCCCTCATCATGTTTTCTCAATCATTGATTAGATTTGTTCATTATCATATCAACATCATACATCATATTCAAACAGCCCAAAACTTCAAGAAGACTTCATTGACAGACAACAGAGAGATAACAGAAATCACAGAAGTAATATCTGTGAAATAAGCTTCAGAAACCCTAACTTCCATACACGATTTTTATTAAGCGAACCCGCGTATATACGCACTTTTACCGAGACAAACTAGCGTATAGATCTGTAAAAGATAAACTTTGCAGAACAGACCAGATCTATAAACTTACCCAGATTTCTTCAATTTCTTCATCAGACTTGCGCCAGGTCTTCATCATTTCTAGATCTAGAGATCTTGAACCTTCATCATATCCATAGGTGCACCATAGATTCAGATCTATCAGAAACAGAGTTCAACCATGCAGATATCTCTTAAAGAGATTTATTCCTCAATAGCCCTTTTTCACTTCCACATCTTGCACTAAGATCTTCTTCTCCTTATATAGATTTAGCCTTTATCAGTACCATGAGTCAAAACCACTCAACCGCTGATGGTATTCCTGGATGGGATCAAATAGATAATCCAGCACTCAATACTGAGGGCCAATACCATGGCAATGCCCCCTGGTTTTATAAATTTGGAGCACAAATAGCCATACGCGACTTGGGTCGTACTTATCCATAGACATACGCGACTTGGCTTTTACAAACCCACGTATACATTGTTCTATATTTTAAAAAGTCAATATGCTTGTATAGAACTGCTGATGGTTTTATGAGTTCTTCATACAGTCATTATCTGCATCCTTTGTCAGAGAGTTGCCATCAAGGACAATCAATTCAATATAATAGGATACAAGAAACATTTTGCCAACACCCTTTTCATGAGCACCCAGTCCAAAATGGCGGTCCACAAACTCTGCTCTATTCCTTCCACTAGGTAACACTGGATGTATATCCCCCACTACCCTTAGTGGGGGGAGTCCGGTCAAAAAATACATATCCTGGATGGTGAGTTCGATCCTGTGCCCATTCATCATGAAGTCCTCTTGGTCAGGGTCCCAATAGCTCATAATCATCGATAGAAAAGGCTCACCTACCCTCATCAATGGTTTCTCTAACAACTTGATAACCCCAAACCAAGCAAGCACTCCTCTCATCACCTGATTCCCCTGAATCACGGAGTGAAGAGTGTCCAAGTCTCGTTCACTCCAGTTTATTTTTATCTTTGCCATATTTACAAAAAATCACAATGTCATGTCAATTAAGAGCTAAAACAACTGCACCATATCATCTCAGTTCCCAGTCCTCAGTAGGTCAATAGCCCAAACCTTGTCTAGGCCCCAACTCACACTTTTCATGGAGTTTGTCTCGAGTCCCTTTATCTCCTGTTACGATATTCCATCCATATTTGTGTCGTATTCATCACGTGTTGCCCATTTTTGCCTCTAGTCATATTGTCCCTCATCTGCTTTTGTGTCGATTCAATCGTTGCCAGGTCAACCATGATTTTTATGCTCTAACAAGTGAAGATGTTTGTCTGCCTCTCATTCCCCCACATTCCATCATTATCCCTAGTCTCAGTCCATCAATTGCTCTACGATGATTAATCACGCCTTATTTGAGGATTCCTCATTGCCTCAGCTATGGTAGGCCCTATTCTATCAACTTCAACGCATTTATTCTAGAAGAATGGTCTAGAGGGCGATGTGCCTTAGTTCCATCTTTCATTATTGTTTGGTGCCTTGGATCAAGCAAAGGGAATCACTATTTCCTTTTGAATTGGTTGTTTCTCACGTGCTCAACCCCAGCTCATTATCGCATGATTGAGGATCGTACACTTGATGGTCCAGTGATTCCCGGGTGTGTGTGAGATGTTCCAGACCTGATGAGGGGGTGGCCCTTCAGGTAGCCCCCCACATGCCCAGATGGCCTCAGATTATTCTATAGCCTTAGATGCAGTTCTGCAGATTTGATAGGTTCGATTTCAGTCGCTTCCACTGCCTATAGCATGCATATCTCATTTAGATGATCCATTCATCTTTGCAGAGCCCTTTCCTATTCATCGGGGCTTCTTTAGTTTTTATACCCACCCCCCTTCCCATGTCATATGGAGGGGCATTATTTTTGTCTCATGTACTCATATATTATTGTCTTCGGTCCTTGCCTTTATTTTTCCAAGTGCGTTATGTATATGGGATCAAATGTATTATTTTATGTCCCATTGATGCCAGAATGCCATGTATCATGTACCATACATTTCGTAGCTCAGTCCCACATTGCTGGGCTCATCATTATTCTTTGTACTTTTTCATCTCAGCGGGTATGGGTATGCCTACCCCGCCTCATTGAGAACATATACTCCAACATAAAAGGAGACTTATATCACTTCGTAGGTCTCTCCCACTCAGTTACTATTCTATCTCACTTCACTTCATTTATGTCTCTCTCTCTCTCTCTGACTCCCCTTTGGTGTCTACTGATTGTGTTCTTACAACATACTTCAGACATATGATTTTATCCTAACACTCGTTTGTTGGGGGACAATCTGTTATGACCAAAAATTGATCATCTAGCCATTCCTAACTAGATGGATCGAAGTAAACCATGTAAGACCAATTTTACCATAGTAAAATTTCTTTCACTATAAGAAATAATTTAATAAACCATATTTCATTAAGTTATTTCTGGTTAAAACAAGAAACCTCATGAGGAACAATTAAATAAATCATTATTTATTTGATTTTCATCTAGGAATAATTAATTAAAACATTGTTTAAATAATATTCTTGATCGTATTTAACCCAATTATGGGAAATAATTAGATAAATAATTATTTATCTTATTTTTCTCTAGGAATAATTAATTAAATCATTATTTAGTTATTATTCCTTGTTAAATTTGACAAAATCACCTAGGAATAGTTAAACAAATCATTATTTGTTTCTTATTCTTTAACCACATTATTGAAATGATAAATAAATCGTTTATTTGTTTATTATTTCTAAATAAATGTATTTAACCAATTTAAATACCTTTTCCCTCCAACAAAATATAATAAAATATTCGAAGCGGTTAGATCTAAATTATGGTTAATAATATTTTATTATTCTCCATTTTCAAGGATAACTCAATATTTTGTTATAAATAATAGGGTTTTTCCATTCATTCTTCACTTTGATCATTCTCATTGTCGCTATCATTTCACTTTTTCTATTTGAGCTCCCACTTAAGTTTATCACATATTTAGGTTTTCTATATCATTGAGAGAGAGAGAGACTCGCGAAACTGAAGCATTGATGACAACCAAGAACCCATCCCATTGAGGGGGACTAGTAACATTTACTTGTTTCGTTCACCATGTGTTACATAATAGAAAACATCATTCTTTAAACTTGTCTTGTCCATTGGTTACTTGGAGTTATTTTTGCATCAGTTACTATTTCATTTTTTTGTTTAACTGCTTTTACTGCATAGATCTGGGTATTTGCAAGGTTTATTCTCATTTTATATTGCAGATATAAAGGGGTTTACAACCATTTCTATTGTTAGGGTTATATGTCATCCATAGCTTAAGTAACGTATTTTTTTTACACTTGACAAAAGGTTTTACGCTAAAAATGGCGAATCCACTGTTGTAATTCAGATTCTTAGGTGACCATTAGCTTCAGTGATCAGGGTTTTTCTTCAGCTGTTTTTAGTCTCTTGATGTTGTTATTTAACTATTTTTCCCTAATTAAATCAAAATTATAAATTCCAAAGGTTTTCTCGTGTTTTCCGTAGGTAACAGGTACTAGTCGCACTGGGGATGACACTTTTTCCATAACCTACCACTTGAGAACCAAGGAGAAAAAATCACACTTTTTAGCCCCAAAGATACGTTATGGAGGTCCAAATCACACTTATTGGCTCAAAAAATGCAATATCACCCAGAAATAGGTCAGAAACTGCGATCTGGGATGTTTTTGTGAATTTTTTTCTAAAACTATCATGGTTTGCTAAGAGCACTGTTTTGGGTTTTCTGACCTTTGTTTTAGTTTTTATTAGGCTTGGATATGCTCAGTTTGTCTCCTTGAAGTAGAACCAAGCCCCCTAGGGTTTGAGTAAACTTCCACCTTTTTAGGAGGAGTTGAGTTGAATAGGTAGTATGAGATTTGCAGCGTTTTCACCCATTGTTTCAGGGCATGATCCATATTTTTTACAAATCCTTACGATAGGTTATTGTTACATCTAAAACTCCCTCTTGAGTTTTGTTTGGCCTTTTCCCTTAGAGTCTCATTATTTTTCCTAGGTTTTTGACCTTTAGCCCTATCTTTTGCAACAATTTTCCCCTCAGGTTTCTTGTTGTTTTCTGTGTCATTTCCTGTAGTACAGAGTCATTAGATCCTATCCCAACGACATTATATCTCTTGGCCATTTTAGTGTGTTTTGAGTCAATTTCGCCCCCTATTTAGTCTGGTTGTTTGAGACCCTTATTTGGGTTGAATTTATGCATGATTAGCTATTTATTTTAATGTCATTTCAGTTTTATTTACATTTCTTCCAAAAAAATTCCTTTTTAAATAACTTCTTGGGATTAGTTAAAATAAACACATGGATTGCACACACTCACACCTAAAGCGAAAAGTGCTTTGTTTACACCGCTAAGCCAAGACATAAAAATCATAAGTAATTTATCTGCCATACATATCATTGTTTATCACTCT
This sequence comes from Pinus albicaulis, assembly GCA_034641835.2. Lineage (NCBI taxonomy): Eukaryota > Viridiplantae > Streptophyta > Pinopsida > Pinales > Pinaceae > Pinus > Pinus albicaulis. The sequence continues at coordinate 1,567,157,767 of CM076582.1, forward strand.
TCAAACTTTTCATGTCATTTGTGACTTGCCATCATTGCGCCCCCGAGGCATTTATCCCGGAGACTCCAAAGTATTCACCCTAAGTTTCTGCTAGGGAATATTACTCCACCCCATAGGGTCCGAGTTAGTCCTCTCTTGAGTCCCATTCAGACTCTGGTTCTTCTTGTTCATCAGGGTCTTCCTATAATTCCGCTTCTTCTCAACCTCATACAACCACCATGTGAGGCACTAATGCAGGTGTTGGAATCCAATCCGGTGGTGGCTCTGGCCCTAATCCTAGAGTCACTTCTAGTGGAATAACGATAGGAACCATCCTGACTACTCCTTTTCTACCTATTATGGCAAGTTTAAGCCTTCTTGATTTCAACCGGTTAATCAATGACCCTATACACCATGATGCAAGTTGGCCAGCTATTCCAACTAAGATTCCTTATGATATTCCTAAGCTTGAGGGAAACATTAGAGAGGACCCCACTAATCACGTTTGCTCCTTTCATATTTGGTGTTCATTTAATTCCATAATTGATGACTCCATTCATCTTCGGTTATTAATTCCAATGTACACTCACTGGAGAAGCTGCAAAGTGGTACATTGACTAGCTCGTTGCATCTCATACCACTTTTGCAACTCTTTATAAATAATTTCTATCATATTTCTAGATATCCCTCCGTATGTTACTGATACAGAGTTTTTGACCGCATTCCATCAATATTTTGCCACCCGAATTTCTGATCATGTCCAAGAATGGCATGGAAGAAGGAGCTTGTGCTGAGCTCCTATATTCAAAGACTGTGTATCGTTTGTTTCTACATCCTCCCATAGGATTGGAGGGATCATTTATATCAGTAGAAAGGATTTCCTGCACAAAAAAATGGTGACTTTTCTGGGGAACCAATAACCCTTCAAACCTCCTTTTGTTTTGGTATGTTTCCATTAGTTTGGCCATCATTTTGATTTCTTATAAGTCTAGATTCTGAGTAGCATGCTCTTTATAGTTTCAAGTCTGGATTTCCTTTCGATTTTCATTATATTTTCCAAATATTTCCTCGCCCAACATGTTTTCTCTGGAAAAAATAGTGCGTATTTAACTGTGAATAGTTGCGCTTGAAGCCCTGGTTCCAATTTTCTACCTGCTTTGGTTTGAAAAGTTTGAGATTTTTGGGGTTTTGAATGAAAAGTCTAGGATATCTCAATCTCTAGATTTTTCTTCCTACTCTGTGTGCTTATAATTTTGATGTCTTGATGGTAGATTATTTATGGTTTGAAAAATATTGTTCCATGTCCAAGTAGTGAAAACAAGCTTGAGGTGGGTAACTGAATTTACTATTTTGTTGCTTGCATGTATGTTTGATGAGAATTTTAGTTCTTTTGGAAACCAGAAAGAATTTCATTTTCCATTTGATTAACCCTCATCTTGAAGTTGATTATTGCTTATGAAAAATGCATTAGATTGCATTGCATTGGAAATCAATTTTTGAGATTCTCATTGAAGCTAGATTATAATGCATGGTGATTGAAAGTTGATAAGTGCATTTTTCATCCCTTTTAAAAGAAAGAAAAAATTTGATATAGGTGAAATTTAGTGAAATGAAAGTCATTTACTCTTTCATTGTTGCATTTGAATTGTGAAATTGAAATATCTAGTTAGGAAGCTCTTGCTTGTTGCATATTTAATTGTTGCGTCGATTTTTTCACTTATTCCCTATACCATATAACTTTCATCGAAGTGAAAAGAGTATTTTTTTCTCATAATTAGTTGCATCATAGGTGTGTTTAGGTGACATCTATTTTTGAGCCTTGAAACAGAAACATAATTCAAGATCAACTCTAAAATTTATCTCAATTAACCTAAGGAGCATTTGGAACATTAACGAAAAAGTTTAGAGGTCTAGGCTAGAGATGTGTTCCAACATTGTTAAACATAGGATCTATCATTGTTTTCCAGCGTTGCATCCTAGGGGTGATATCTCGTTCTATGTACAGAAGTGTATAGGATCATTCTCCATGTACCTCTGGGTATATCGGACGACGATCCACACATGAAACATATATTGAAATGCTCTCATCGACCGGTTATGCATTAGAAAACACTACCATGGACTGCACTCCCATGTACCGTCGAGTATATTTTTGGAGTCCCCTATACATAATCGAGTATGCCACCTTGTATACCGTGATACACCAAACATAACATTAAGGGATATTGGCTACCATACGTTAAGTCCTTGGTTTGTCAAGGTGTATACCGTAATTCACAGTTGCTTGGTAAACATTTATGCCTAGATTCCCCTCTTTGATTTGTTTTTGTTGTTAATTTCTAAAATTAATTAATTAACCTTGGAATAACATCCTCTTCATGGAACACCTCCTTCCTAGATCTTAGGTTGATACCAATGGAAACTTTTCCCGAGTCTACCAATAAAGGAAATCCCAATGACAGGAATCCTCATCCTTTTCCTCCTTTTGGAAATATTACTGCTCCTTATATGACAATGTTGTCCCTTCCCATATTTACCATTGGTTTTCTAGTTTGGTTGTTTTTGACCCCTATTGTTCTGAATGTCCAAATTACTTCTCAACCAAGTTCGCCTCCACCTGAACAACATCAACCTCGTTTTGATCCTAAAGTTGACCCTTTTCCTTATTCATCTATTGTTTCTTCCTCCAGTTCTTCCTCTTCACCTGGTGAAAGTCTTGATTCTAGTAAATAGGGAGCTAAGAAGAATAAGAAGAAAATGTTGAAGAAGAAGAAGAAAAATAAGCAAAGGGGTAACCAAGTAAACATTACTACAAATGCAACTAATATGGAAAAACCTTCCAATCAACCCCGCAAAGTGAAGTTACCTTGAAGGTTATGTAAGGGCAACCACCTTCTTAGAGATTGTCCTGGTATTCCCAAGGTATTAGGAGTGTGCTCCATGGGCTCAAATATACCTTTGTCATCGACCTCTGGAGATCATGTTGCTGATGAACCCTCAACTAGTGATAGTAAGGTCCATGGAAAAAAGGGTAAAGTCAAATTTCCCTGTAGGCTATGTGAAGGGAACCATCCTATTCACATTTTTCCTTATATGGATGAAGCTTGAAAAGTGTTGGAAAACCTTACAACTAAGCCTTGTCTTCCTGTTGGTTATCAAAATATTTCCCCTTATCCTTCACTATTTGATGAAGTGATTGATCAAAATTCTTCTCTAGTTAATCCCACTATCTTTGAAAGTGAATCTCATGAGTTCGTTCCCCACCAACCATCGGTTGAGAAGATGTTTGACTCAATTCCACCTTTAGTTGACTGTAACTTTCTCATAGAGAATGAACCTCATACCACTCATGTTCTTCTTATTTCTTCAGATTTGAATGACCTAGAGGGAAATCCTCCCATTCCTGTTCCCATAACACAAGGGGGCAGTTCTCCCATTCCCACGACACCCCCTCCAAGTAGTATGGTCACTTCTTTTGATTGAAGGCAACTGGAAGGATATCGTCTTCCTTCTTACGTGTCTTTTTCAGATCAAAGTACAAGCTTATAATATAACAGTACCTAAAAAAATCACAGACGAAGGCGCATCTGTTAGTATTTTGTCCTCAAATACTTAGCAAGCTTTAGGTTCTCTGCAGCTTGTGCCCGTTAACCATAATATGTTGGATTTTAATAGAGGAACTAGTCAACCGTTAGGGATCCTTTCTAAGTTTCCTATTAATTTGGGAGGAAAAATTGTCTATGTCGATGTGATGGTTGGCCAAGGCCCTTTGGATTCTAATTTAATCCTTGGGCATGACTATGTTTATTTCATGAGAGGTCTTGTCTCTTCTCTTTTTCATGTGATGTGTTTCTCGCATGAAGGAATAATTGTGACCATTGATCAAATTTCATTCATTGGTCCTAATTTGGCTCCCAATCAACTAAAATCCATAAATGGAACTTATATACAAGTGGTATCTTCCCCACCACAGGATAATCATGTGGCAACCTGTTCCATGCCCATGTCTACTGATGATCTAGTTAGTGATATAGTGCATCATGTACCTGGGGCATTGTATCCTGATCTTTCCATTAGATCCCTTGATATGTATCCCTTCTAGAGGGTTTTTCTCCCATCTGATGAGAACCTCTTGGAAGCCATGACCTCTTATGGGCCATGATCAAGGTGTCTGGAGCAAAGTTATTTTTATTGTGTCAAGGTCCTTAAAAATTGAAACATGATCTTCAGAGTAGAGTTCCTTTTCTTGTGTCAGGCTCCTTAAAAAATGAAACAAGGTCTTCGGAGCAAAGTTCCTTTTCTTATGTCAAGCTCCTTAAAAAACTTAATGAAGGTTATATGGATCAGAGTTCCTTTTCTTGTGTCAAGCTCCTTAAAAAATGAAACAAAGTGTCCAGAGAAGAGTTCCTTGTCTTGTGTAAAGCTCGTTAAAAAATGAAACAAGGTGTCTGGAGAAAAGTTCCTTTCTTGTGTCAAGCTCGTTAAAAAATGAAACAAAGTGCCGAATCATAGTTCCTTTTCTTGTGTCAAGCTCGTGAAAAAAGGAAACAAAGTGTTTGAGAAAAGTTCCCTTTCTTGTGTCAAGATCACTAAAAAATGAAACAAGTTTTTATGAGCGTAGTTATTTTCCTATGTAAATCTTGTTAAAAAATGAAACAAATCCCATTTTAATTTGAGTCTTTGACTAAATATCGTAAAATTCACAGTCAAGACTTTCACTTGATCTCGTAAATGAACCTTCATTCCATCCACCTGTTAGTAACCAGTAGGTTACTTAGGTGATTGAAGTGAATATTGGAGGGCATGTACCTCAAATTGAGTCATTATGTTGGGGGCATGCAAACTTATTCCAAGCATAGTTTGTCTCCGTTTCAAGCTTGTGTAAAAATGAAACCACTCTCAAGCATATTTTTTCTTCTGTTTCAAGTTTGTGTAGAAATGAAACCATATTCAAGGGTTCTCAAGTATAGTTGCCCATGTTTCAAGCTCATGTAAAAAATGAAACCATTCCTATACACCGCTTGTGATTTCGCTTTTATCTGCCTCTTCTGCCAGATGAGCCTTGGTTTTATCATTCCATCATCACCATCTCCTTGGCCAATAATACGTTCTCACTTGGTTTTTTTAACCCTTTCCCAGGGAACTGCTACGATGAGTGGTCTTGTTAGCCAAACTCTTGACCTTTGGATGTTTTGAGCAACTCCATCATGATCGGAACCAGTCGCTACCCTTTATAGCACTCGTTCCTCTAGGAGGAGTCCTCTTTCATCTCTTTAGAGACTCCCAAAATATGAAAATATTTCTAAGAAATTTTCCTTTCGAGCTCGTAAAAGTAAATGGAAATACATCTACCTAATATAAGTTTAACCCTTTTTTGGACTGAGATAGACTAGTTACAAAAAAGGAATACCTTAGTCAAACATGTATAATAGGTTCTCTTGAATATTGTTTTCTACCTTTTCGAATTCGAAATAATATTTACAAAAAGGGACATCTGGACTTTTCTTTTCCACCTCTTTTTCAACCCCCTAAACATGAAAAATATGTTGAGTTACCCCTCTTCCAGACTCGTAAAACTGGAATGACGAAGGAATTGTCACCATGACAAGACCGAGATACTTCTTCCTAGGGCTCATTAAAAATACTAGGATGGCTTCATCCAAAGGATGAACTTATATAACAAGCATATGATATCCTCTTCAAGCTTCAGATAAAAAATAAAGAGGTACTCGCTAGAAATAGTGGGGGGAAATGGAGAGAAACAATACTTTGTATTTTGGTGGAAGGTAGCATGTCGCTCTTGAAGATGACACTTATATGTATTTTTTGTTTGTTTTGGGATATGCTCACTTCGTCACTTGCCTTCCTAGGTTTGGTAAATCCATTTTCCTCTCATTCGATTATATCCTATTTTCATCATGAAATATGATCATATTTTGAGTAAAATGCTACCAAATTCTAGAGTCGCGTCACCGATATGTTCAAGAGAAGTTTTGTCTAAAAATTCAAATCACTTATACCCTGTTTGACTTTCTCTGAATCAATCCTGAATCAGTCTTTCCAAATTTGCATAATCCTATGTTTTGTGTCTTTTATGTGGGAAAAATTATGGCCCTTCTTCCACGAATCACTTCCTGTCATCTCCAAATCATTATCGAGGAATATGATATAGAAATCCCCTTTCAGTACCTTGGAGCTTGCATGCCTCAATGGCAAGTTCTTCACATTCGACAATAGGTTCACATCACTAGCCTTTAATCAAATGATTTTGCAAGTGTTTGACATCAGCTTCAATGTTCACACTCATAGATTGTGGCATTGTACCTTGATAGCCATCATCATCATTTATGGTTTCTCTCGTGCCTGTTAACAGTTTACATCATTCACCAGTAATCAAGTGGTTTCTACCATGTTCGACCTCATCCCATATATTCACATGGCTAGATTCGTACTTTGGTCAGATCGAGACAGAGGTGAAGACCCCGGGTTTCATTTGATAAATCTAGGTTGTGTGGATTAATTCAGTATTCATTATTTTACACATGATCCTTTCTTGTCAGATGGATATGCACATGTTGTGGATACATTTATTCGTGATTATAAACATGATATTTTCTAGTCGGATGGATGCATCCATGCTGTGGATTCCTCTATTGTTACATGCATACTCAAAGATTTATTGTTAAATATGTCACATATATTGTATTATGTTTGGTTTTCAAGTCTCCTGGTGGTGGTTCTCTCAGTTCTTTCCTTTTCTTGTAAATCACTTCAACCATCACTCCCCATTATGACTTCATGCTTTAGGGGAATATTTTATACAGTATTTTGTCACACTCCATTTTGTGTGGTCATACCACCAGTGTCACAAAATATGTTCCCCATGAAATATGTCTAAAACATCCCTGAAAAAGTGGATGAATACTTGACTTGATAAGATTTTGAAATATTTTCAGGAACCTTGTTTTACAAGCCTAATGCGTTTTTCATAGATGATGACTCACGCTTGTCACCTTTTTCACTACTTATGTCTAGCACTAGCAGTGTGAATTTTGTCAGGAAAATCCATGTTGGCCCTCTTTAGGTAACTGTTCCCAAAATGGAGGAGAAGCTTCCCTTACTAGAAGGCTCGAGAACGATGACGTGGTTTCAGGTAGTTGATTATAGGAATGATACCTCCCATTCATGGCCATGGATCCTCTTTCCATGGATCTTTCCCTTAATATGTGGAACTCCTCCCACCTTTTATGGATCCTCAACTCCCCCTCCTTCCGTATAAATGAAACCCCTACCATCCACTAATGGTTGGTTGCTATCCTATGAGATAAATCATGCCCAATTGTTGTTCATTTGCAAAGGAGGAAGTTGTTTGAAGGCGAAGGCTAGGACTTGGAGTCTCACCTGAAGGAGGCATCCAACATTAAGGCTCCTGGTTGTATTTCTCCATTTTTCATTCTATTAATAATACATTATGTGTTTCCTTTCCATAAATATGTCAATTATTGTGTATTTATTGTAGTGTTCCTTGATCTACTGCATAAATTGTACTTGAAACTATTATTCTTTGTATACATTTGTTGTCTACACTTAGCTTTCCTTTTAGGCATTCATCTATGCCAACAGAGAGGAGATCGTGATCGTGAGCATGGAATTGAAAGAAGCAAGGCTGACACCGAAGGCACTAGCATCAGAAAGAGGTAGGAAGTCTACCCTCATTTGTGTTTTCTAGTATAAGTTAGGAAATGTTGCATATATTTGTCTCATTTATTGCTAGATCCACCCATAGGACTAGAGGGATCGTTTGTGTTAGCAAAAAGAATATCCTGCGCAACACTTAATAAAATGGAAAAGTCTTAAATTTAAGAAAGGAAAACCAGTTCAGGAATAAATAGATGAATTTCACAAGAAGGAATTAATGCTTCATATTCCCTTACATACATAAGAACTATAATGAAATATATAGGAGGATTACCTTAATATATTCTTAATAATCTATCCCTGTTTAGTCCTACTAACGAAGATGAAGTGGTTGTTCAAGAAACTTACATTGAAGCAGGAAAATCTAGAGTTGGTGTATCATCTGAATCAACGTCTGCAAAAGAAGGCAAAGGCAAGGGAAAATCCAAAAGGAAAAATTCCATTACAATGGAAGAGGAGAAGCTCTATTGCAAGCATTGCAAGAAGGAAGGGCATGACAAAGAACATTATTGGAAACTACACCCTGAAAAGTGACCAAAGTGGTCTAAATGAAAGAAGGGTAAGAAAAAAGTTGTAGCAAAAATAGCGCCAACATATTTGTGTTCAGGATCAGGCAATGAGGCTCAAATTGCAGTAGGTTTGGTAGGTAAATATGTTGATGGTATTGATTTTTATAATTCTTGTGATAAGAAGATAAGTAATTTGTTTCACATAAGGGTCATTATGAAGAAAACTAAGATCGACACTTTGATTGATAGTGGATCTCAAATTAACTTTAGTTGGGGTTAAAAACTAAAATGCATCGTAAACCTTATAAGTTGAATTGGATGAGTAAAAGTCATAAGTTGCATGTAATTAAGGAGTGTGTGTTATAATTTGCAATTACATCTCAATTTTTGGATAAGGTAACATGTTATGTAGTACCACTAGATGCATGTGGAATGGTATGAGGTAGTCCATATTTATATGATTGGAAAGCAATCTTATACAGGGAATAAAATCGATATCAGTTGTTTAAAAGGGGAATTTAATATAAAGTGCATTCCCATCCTATAAAGAAAAACAAATCTTTCCAAACAATGGAACAATTAAAGAGGGCATCTTATGCAAGTAAAACTATGTACGTACCATCAATGACGCTTAAACAAAAAACAACTAAATCAAATTAGAAAAATGTGCTTAAGGAATATGAAATTGTACAACAATTATCGATGCATGATCAGTTGAGTTATGCTCCAGTTATGGAGAGTCGACAGTGTACAATTTCATTTATGTCAATATGTTTAGTGTTGTTATTTAGATTTCTTATTTTAAATAGTATGTGGATTATTACTGGCTTGAGGGGTCCTGAACAAGGTTCAAAGTTTATGGATAAACCAACAAACCGTCCAACTACTAGCCCTTTCGACAGTGATATGCTTGTGCAAACCAAAGCCTCACCCGAAGCAGTATGGGGGGGTGCTGGAACCAGGTTTCTGCACCCCGAGGGAGAAATTAATGAGTGGACCTCGGAAAAAACCCGAAGCAATATTATACAAATGCGCACACAGAGAATGCACAAAAATTAATAGAATTCCACATATTTGATATCACTTTGGCATAGACGAACATAACAGAAGCCGATCCTAGTCACATCGTAGCAAAGACTTAAAAAGATCTATTATTTATTAGAATTTAATCATAAGTTATCCATATATCTTGCGCAATAGATAATAATAAACTTAGAACAATGCGGTCTCAATAAAGCATAACAATAACTAGCATAGATGTATAACACAAGAGGTTCACCAAAACAATTCCTTATATTATCTCTAGATATATCATTTAGTACATAAATATTCTTTACAAAACAACCCTTACCAAACCTTTACAAAACCCTTTCGTGCACATAGCCAGTGGAGTCCACACACAGGTAGGACTAAGTCTCCACGCACATAGCCAGCAGGAGCATTTAACCCAACCCTAACCCGACGAGACTCTTACAGACTATTTGAAAGAAAAAGCATAAACTATATTTCATTATCATGAAATACATAGCTTAGACATCTTCTATCTATTTATATGCACCTAACACACAGATACTATGGTCTCAAACCATGGTTTAAGGCCCACTGTTTACATTTAAATCCATTTACACAAAAATAGGGAACGTTGACCACCGCAAAGCCCCTTTAATTCCTTTGCGTAACGTGCACATATAAAATTATCCAAAAATGAGCTTTGAAACTTATGCCTCAGGGGAACCCACTCCAACAGTTATCACAACAAACATGGATGTAGATATGCATGCAAAATTGAACAATGTGCATTGCAATATTTATGTTGTACTGATGATTGTGTCGATGAGCAACATGTACAAATTCACAACAAGTTTCCCAAAAGATATCAGGCAGGTAAAGAGACATTGTCCTGACCTTCAAACAATGTATACAACCCTTTGGTGGTCCAAAGGGTCTTAGTGGGGAGGAATGATCAGGAATTATTTGAATGATCCAAAATGATCAATCTGGAGGATCCAAAATATGCTCAAAGTTTCAAAAAATGCTCAAAATTCGAAGTTGTTAGATGTTTTTTAAACCAGCTCCATTGCGTATATTTCATCATTTTGAATCCAACGCATCTTGAATGGGAAAAATCCGACTTCTTATGAAGAAGTTATGCAAATTCAAAGTTCAGGTCCAAGAAGGACAAAAAGTCAAAAGTTAAAGTCAAAGGGTCAACGCATGGTTCTGGATCATGGTTCCACATCTCAGGGTTCCAGGCTGCAACGTGGCATCACCTAATGGTGACAAGTGGCAATTTATAGTTGGCTGAATTTGGACCAACCACAAGGTGACATTTGGCCCTATCGGAAGGTGATGTGTGGCCTTAACAAATTGATCAAAAATTGTTATGGATTGATCAATGAACCTGATGGGATTCGATGTCGCGACTTGCTTGGTATCAATGACACGACTTACCATTGGACCACTGATGCTTATTGACATACATATGATGCAAGTTGTATTTAAAGTTATGGTCGACACAATTGGGCAGAAGGGATATGGTAGGACCCCACCATATCCCTGATATAGTTATAAAATCCACCATATTTGCTTTGTAAACCAACATTATCCGCACTATGGATAAGCCACGAGCCATATAAATGTAATATACAATAAATTATACCGTTTTTAATTTTAATATATGTCAAATATGTTTCATAACCGCCGTCAAGAATCACAAGAAAATCACGCTCAATGAGGATTGAAAATCTCCGCCATTATAACTTAGGTGCTCAACCATTGAGCCACAAGGTTCTTTTGTTGAATATTTATCAGTACCAAGTCCTTTTAACTTATAATAAATAGTGTTTTTAGCATATTTTAGCAATATGGAGACCGTTTTGAGCACAAAAAGAGTCGAAATAGGGGTTTTTGGGCCTTCTAAACGCATTGGTGGAATTATTTTGATGAGGTGGAGCTTATATTTTTATGTACAACAATTTTAAGAATTTTTAATAAAGAGGCTTCCCCATTGGAGATAGAACCCGAAGACCTAGGCTTCAAGATAGCCGAACTCCATTATCAACGTGTTGGTGTTATTCTCTCTTGTGTGGTTTGTTTATTTACTGCAATTTCATTTTAAATTGTGTATGTCTTTTAAATTGAGCTCTTTTTAATGGTGATTTTAATTACATGCAAAAACTTTTAAAAATTTAATAAACTAGTATCAATTTTGATCAGGATTCAGATCAACTAGCATCAAAGGCACCATAAAGAATGAGCACTCCAGAGTCATTAGAGTTAAATTTGCAGTTGAAGGAAATGCTTGACAATAGATACATTAGTGTTACACAATATTTTGTCACTCTACTCACTTCTTGTCCCTAATCCTGAAGTTCCCTGTGACAAATCCTGTGTAGTATTTCCACCTGGAAAAAATACATAAAGAAATCCTCTAAAGACTCAAAGAAAGGTGCCTTGAAAGATCATTGAAGAAACTTATCTAAAACCCTAAATTTCCGGGTTAGCGCTTTTCTCTAGTTTCCTGCCTATGCTGATGGTAGGTTCACAGTTCTACCCTAGTGTTTTCAGCGCTCTTTTGACTGAGAAAAATGTGTTGAAACTTTTCTGCCGGTGTTTCGTCAAATGGAGGAGAAGATTCAACCTCTAGAAGTACTAGGGTGATGAGCTGGTTGTTATTCAGTGGTGATAGGGTCAAGCTCTATGATTTTAGAGCTTCAATCTTATAAATTGTGGTTTATCCCTTGGAAAGTGGGCCTTCCTCCTTATTTCATGGGCTCCCAACCTCTTCTCCCTTCCTATAAATTGATACCCATCCTTCCACTATTTGTTGGTCATTGTTGGCCTGGTTTGATAATTCATTTCCATTACATCCCTGTATTGTGATAAAGCCTAATATGTATGGGAGAATGAGTGCTTTAAGACCTTCGGTGAAGGACTTAGAAATCATAAAGGGAGGAAGTGAACATCAAGGCCACGGTTGTAAGCTCTCTCTTCATATTTATTGATAAAACATACGATGTTTGCTTTCTATATTTGTCTAGTCATTTGCGCAAATAGTCTAATGTTCCTTGATCTGTTAGATAGTCGATATTCAATGTATGTTTTGTATTGGACTACATTTGATGTTGCATCTTTATCTCATGCAGGTAATCATACACCACTAGTAGCAGGGAGCGAACTTGAGGGATTGTGGATCGAGGCCATCATTAAAGGATTCGACCATAGCATTAGGAAGAGGTAGGCCTATTCCCTTTCTCATCTTGTTTTGGATATCAGCTAATAAAACTTGAATTAGATAGTCCCTTAAGTTTTATATACCCACTCTAGGGCTAGAGAGATTGCCTCTGTCCGTAGAGGGGGTTTATCTTCACAAAAAAATTGGCGACTCCACTAGGGAGTTTTTAGCCTCTTTGCCTTCCCTTTTCTAATTTGGTTGTTGATAAGTTTGATTGATCATTGAGATCTGAGTCTATTTAGGTCTCTATAGTTATGCATAGTGCTTTATTTTTTCTTTAGAATATCAGGTCTAGGTTCCTAATTCGGTTTGGATTGCTTTTCCTAAACATTCCTCGACCAACGCATCGTTTTTTAGACACAGTCGTGCTGCCAATGCGAATATTAATAAGTATAGTTGTATTGAAAACCCTGTCTTCCACTATCTCCTCGTGTTGGGATAATTTCGTAGACCAACATTGTTTTTGCTATGGAAAGTAGTGCTGCCAGCACGGGTTTGGGGGTCTAAATAAGCGCTGGAGACCCTGTCAGCACGATTTTTATTATATAAAGTATCGTTGGTCCTTAAATTTGAGAGTTTTTGGGGTTTTTTCTAGGAGGCCTAGTGTGTCCCGATCTATGAAGTCATCCTCTTGCTCTGTGTGCATCAAAATTTGTTTGTTTGGTCTTTGTTTCTTTGTGGTGTGCAAAGTCCATCCCATACTTTAAATGGTAAACATGAAATTTTGGTTGAATCTTTGATTATTTGAGTCCATTAATTCACTATTTGTTTATTTTATGTTTGGAAAAATTATTGTTTTAAATATCATTAAGAATCATTTATATTCCATGAAATAAATTGAACTTTTGCATTCATTTAGTTTTTTATCTAAAAAAATTACTTTTCGTAAAAAGTGCATTAGATTACATTGCATTTGAAAAGTCATTTTTGTGATTATCATTAGACATTAATTGCATTGTTTGGTGGTTTAAAAACTAAAAGGTGCATTGAGTGCATTCATTTCAAATTTCATTAAGTAGATTCTTATTCCATCGAAAATTTCATTGAATGCATTCTTTTTCATCAAAAAGAAAAAAAAGGAAATTGTGCATCGATTACGGCTGCATAGTTTTCAGAAACGAATTGTGCATAGATTACATTTGCATAGTTCACATTTTTGAATTAAATTGGGATAGTGAAATTGATCTAGTTAGGAAGAGCTTCATTTTCTGTATTTTTGTTTGTTGCATCATTGTTTTAAACTCTTCCCTAAACTATATAGAATTCATTGAATTGAAAGGATCCTTTTCTCATGCTAGTTACCTTATAGCTATTCAGGTGACATCATTTTAAGACTTCAAATTGAAACTTTAATCAATATCAAACTTAAATTTTATTCAATTAACCTTAAGGAGCATTTGAAATTAATGCAAACATTTAGAGGTCTAGGCTAGAGATGTGTTCCGACGTCATTAAGCGTAGTAGTTGTCCCTAACAGTCTGTGTTACATTCCATAGGTGAAATGTCGTCCCACGTATGGAAGTATATAGGACTATGCCCCACATATGAAAATTATAAGTAGACGCTCTCATCATATGGTTACACATTAGACAACGCTACTATGGACTAGACTCCAACGTACTGTCGAGTATATTTGGGGAGACACTGCTAGGTTGCAAGCTTGCCATAGGTAACTGAGTCGGACGACTTGTAGACGTGATACAACGAACACAACATTCGGGGAGATTGGATGTCGTACGTTGAGTCCTTGGTAAATTTATTTTCTAAGGTGTATATTGTAGTTCACGGATACCTAGTAATCCTTTATGCCTAGTTCACCCTTTTAGATTTATTTTGTGTTTAATTTATAAAATTTACTTCCCATGTAATAAAATTTTACCCGTGCACAACTCCTTAGAATATCTTATGTTGAGACCAATATAAAATGATGGCGATATAGGCCATAAGCCCGCAACTTATCAATAAATCACACATAAAACTGAAATCAAATGCACACCCAATTACTAAAATGATTAATCAATAAAATAAAATATTTACAGAGAACTTGGCCTCATGCTTGGGTTATATTCACACTCTTTATATAATAAATTAGAACCCAAGGTAGGTTCTAGACCCCTAAACTAACTCCCAAAATATCTCTCCTAATCCCTAACATCTCTCTTTCAATCCCTTATCCTTAACTAATCCGTGATCTTCTTAAGCTTCCATAATTCTCTCGAATATTATCCTAATTACAATAATTCCAATTCTCTCCTAAAAACCATAAGAAAATTAAATTAATTAATTAAATCCTAACTTACAAACTAAATCATTTAGTAAATGACTAGCCCAGAGTAGATGTTATGAATAAATAATTCATAATATGCTAAATTAATAATTAATTAATCTAATAGTAAATTAACATTAATAAAGTTACTTATGAAGTGACATTGTCAAAAGACATGTCAAATAACCCCTCGTGACCAGTCAATTCCTTTTTAGGCACACCATTTGAGGGAATGTAAAACCATCATTCTCGTTATAATATCAATACATTCACTTATACATTTTTATATAATAAATTATTATTACAAAATATCTCTCGTGTATTTTTACAATTAAAAGTCAATTAGCCTACAGTTTTGTTGCTTCAGTGGTATCAGAGCGAGCGATATTCTAGAAACACCCCATGCTACCTCGCTGGTCATTAGGCCCTTTCGACCTACCATTTACCATTCCACCACTATTATCTCCCATTTCTCTGCTTGATCATTCAATGCGTCCTTGCCCACATCCTCGTACCATCCCCCCGACCTATTCCATTGTGACACTACACTACTATAGTCCGTTGCAATCGCTGAACAAGTCATTGTTCCTTGACAATCGACACCTGGGCTAACCCTGTCAAGACAAAGGTGTCGTCCTGGAAAAAAACAACGGTAACAATCGTTGAACGAACTCTCGAATGAACACGGGTTGTGACTCATCACTACTATGGGTCATAAATCGTCAGTTAACTAAAAAAAAAATGCGGTAACAGTTGTCGAACAGTTCAAGCGATATTCGATGAATAATCAAACGTAACAGGTAGTGATCAACGTATACAGTGGACATCGCTGTCTTGATACGTTGTATATACGGGGACGACTTGATACATACACTTAATTATAACCATGAATTATAATCATAGTTAAAAGTTATAATATATATAAATATTTTTTAGATAAGTTAAAATTATATATTATATATAATTTATAATTATATATTTTATATAATTTTTAAATATATAATTAAAAAAATAAATTATTATTCTTATTATTAGAAATTGGGTCCGGTAGAAAGAAAAAATCCAAAATGGAAAGCGGCAGTAACAATGACAAATTTAAAAAAATTCAAGAAGATTTCAATAGACTAAATAAGTGTATGGATTACGTCAAAAAATCTGTTATCAACTAGGATCATATGGCCAAAGATATTGCAGAATTGAAAGGAATGAAGAGCAAGCATTTTGGGGAAAATAATCCACCTTCATCCATGCAAAGCCCTAAGACTCCAAAAGAGGAAAAATTCTCAAGATCACGACATCCTAAAAATTATACAGACATGAATGCCACAAGTGCACTTTGAAGGTACTCAATACTATACTAGGTCTCTAGAAAGGAACCTCTTTAAAATTAAAAATGAATTACCTAAAAATTATGGCAAGGATCATAAGGGTGCCGTCATTTGGGTAAAACAAATGCATGCCATTTTTCTAGAAAACCCAACATTAGGTTCACAAGAAAAGGTCGTAACAACATCCAACTACCTAGAAGGATAAGCATACGACTGGTTTATGTGGTGGTCCTCTAAATGTAGTGGTCTTTTGTTCAATTAGGAAAACTTTAAGAATTCTTTGTTGAAAATGTTTCATGATGAGGAAGAGGATGACGTATACGAAAGTTTTGTTGACCTCAAACAGAAAGGGTGAGTGGGTGAATACACTCACAAATGGGAAGTGTTAGCAGTAAGGCAAAGAGGATTTTCAGATGAAGAGTTGTTAAAAATGTATATTTGTTGCCTTAAAGATTACATTAGGGAAAAATTAAAATTATGTAAACCCCAAACCATCGAAGATGCCAAACTCACAGCATTAATTATTGAAAGAAAACATAAGCTTAGTTCTACCTCGTTCAAAGAAGATGGAGACCAACAAATACACTCAAGAAGAAAGAAACTAAAAAATGTAGGTATTGAGGAAACGATTGGACAACATGACACAGATGTATTAACAAGAAACTGTATGATTATAAAGTCGAGAAAGAATCAGATGTTTCAATTAACGAACTAGAAATGAAGATTAAAAATAAAAATATTCATCACAAATGCAGAGAACATTGGTCTCCAAGACATAAATGTGAATACGCATCCTTGCACAACTATAAAATAGGAGGGAGGAAAGTTGGAGTTTAGGCGTGTGATGAAGAAATCATTGTCACATACAGTGAAGAGTCGGATTGTGAAGAACCATCATTAGTGGAAATCTCATGTGGCTGGAAATCGATGATGAAAACTCCCCAGAAAATCAAGAACAACAAGAAATTACAAAATACGTTCCACCACATCTTTGAAAGAAGAGAGACCAATATTTAAGAAGAAAAATTAAGCATATTACACCACCAAAAAATATGAGGAAGAAACTAACATTAAGCATATTACACCACCCAAAAATAGGAGGAAGAAACTATGTACTAAAACCCTAAAGCTTAAAGGGCTCATCAAAGGCAAAGATGTTGATATACTTATAGATTCCGGTAGTAATCACAACGGTATAAGCATTGATCTTGCTAAACAACTTGATATGTGTATATTCCCAATTAAGGACATCACCATATCTATCGCTACTAGGCAAAAATTCATAGAAATAAGAGAATGTTGTAATGTTTCAATCCAAATACAAGAACTAGAACTGCTAAAAGATCTATTTGCCCTAAAAATCAAATGAATGGATATAGTTCTGGGTGCAGAATGGTTAACGCAACTAGGGAGCTATACAACAAACCTTGAAGAACAATTCATGGAGTTTAACTGGCAATAACAATGTTATAAATTAAAAGGTGTTTGTTAGTTCCCCGTAATTTGCTAGATTGATTGAGATACAAATGGACAGGGTAACATCAAACCAAGCTTTGGAATCCAAGGACCTAGCCTTCCTGGATTCATAGAGGGAACTCTCTAGTAGGTGTAAATATGTGAACTTGTTTGCTGATTAGGGTTGATTTTAGGCTAGATGTTAGGTGCAGGGTATTTTGATTTTTTTTGGTTGGGTATGATGCTCAAATGGATTTAGATAGAAAACATGGAATATTGTTAATTCATTGGGAAATGGAGTTTAACAAGGTCATGATGAGTTCATTGATGGTTTCAAGAGCATATGCAGGGCAATTTTAACTTGGTTGGTAGGTCTTTGAGGTTGTGGTGGATGATGAGATGAACATTAAACTTGAGAATAAAAGCTAGTGAAGGGAATAACTAAATCCTTAATAACTTTTTAGACTAAGGGAGTTAGAAAATCATAAGCATGGAAAGAGAATCAAAGGCATAAGTGAAGCCTAATCCATTTTATTTCAAACTGAACACAGATGATTATCCAAGACAGACATTCAAATGAAATTATAGAAAGGCAAGAAACTTATTTAACTTTCATAGATTTCATTATCAAGAGCAGAAAAAAATTTAAGATGCACAAGTAGTTATAACCATAGAAGAAGAGAAAACTCTAAACATCTAAAGTTACAGCTGTGAAGGTTCTTTGAAACAAATTTAGCTAGTAAAGGCAAAGAGCATGATTCAAACAAACGTTTTGGTAAACCTAGGCAAAGATGCTTTTAAGAGTTAATTCGAAAACAGAGTATTTCAGTAGCAACAATATGCAGGGCTAGCCATAAATCATACTTAACACTAACTGATCTAAACCATTCAAGAAATGGACAAGCTAAGAACTTCTTAGAAAGCAAGATATGGATTCCCTAACATATCTCAACAGAAGAAAACATTAAGGCAGTGAAGGACAAACAGAAGGAAGGTACCATTAGGAAATATTTCTTAATATAAATTTTTTGTCCTACTGCAACATAGCAATATGGAAAACATAATGGAAAACTAGAAAACATGAACATAAGAAACACTTCACCATCAACCAAGCTTATGGATCCTGCTAGCAGTCTCTCTCCATCAACAAGCAAACCACGACATGCATGGGCTCCAAGACATCAAATTTCCATAAAAAAACTCCAAGAGACTATGTATTTGCTTCAGCATAAGTCATAAAAATCCAACCAAATACATAAGAGCCTCATGCTCTATTTATGGAGAAAATGAGGAGGTGGAAACCCTAAGAGGCCATAAATGTCATAAATGTGCTTAATGACCATGCAAGCCCCAAGACACATAAGAGATAAGAAAATAAATGAAAAACACCAAAACATAACTCCCCAATCAAATCAAGAGTGTTTTTTCCAAGAAAATATTAAAAAAACAATTTTCCATTAATTAGTGTCTTTTGTTGACTTCTTGGCAAAAAGTTGTCTCTGTGTGTAGCTCCATATCAACAAAAATTGGGGTTTGTTACAGCTGAGTTTTGGACCCCTTTCCAACATCAGATTTGGCCCCGTGATGGCTCGTTGGAAAGCGTGAAGAGTCTAATTTAAAGAAATACTTGAGTTGTGCTGAATGGATGCCATTTAATTTCTCCAAAATCCAATCTCCCATGACTACTCAGCGCGCAGCACCAGGCCTCAAAAGAAGGCAGAAAGGTCATTTTTGAGGTGTTTGCTGACCTTTTGAGGGGGAAAAAATGCTCCAATTGACTTGAAATTTTATGGGTAGACTGCTGGTGACATGAAAAACCAAAAAATGTAAACTTTAGCAGCTAAGGATTCCCCAAAAAAGAGCATAGCGCCTAGGGTGCTGCGCTCCTAGGAGCCAAAATTTGGAAAAAACAAAAAGTTTTCGGATTTTCTTCAAAATTGATGTGTAGACTCTTCAAGGGGTTTTAGACGCCTGATGAGAAGCATCAGACAAGATCCCAAGGCTGTCATGAATTTTGGGCCTTTTTAGCTCTTCTAGCTCTAGGAGGGCTTGCTTCAATTTGGCGTTAGCAAGCATGCTCTTCCTTGCATAGTGTCTGACCATTTTTTTCAGCAAGGCAAGGCCCATCTTCACCTATTTAAAATTTTTGTGCTACTATTTGTAATAGTAGATGACCATTTGTGCCCTTTCAAAATCCTTTTCCCATTCTTGAAGCTGGGCATCTTTTTCTAGGAGGAGAAATTTTGTATTCATCCCTTGGTCCTCATTATCATTATCTAGATCAACAAAGAGAGGCCCTTGAGAAGCATTTTTGACCTTTTACTCCTCCTGACTGGTGCCTTTTGCTCAACACACTTCAGTTTTTCTTTGCCTTTGTATGATTCTTTGGTATTTTGTGAAGGGATGGCCCTTTGCCTTGTAGAGGCAACAAACACATCCCTTTTCCCTCTATGATAAGTGCATGAGAGAGGGGCAATAATGGGAGTCTCAAAGGAAATGTTGTCATCATTTTTTCCTTCACTCTGCTCTGATTTTTCTTTGTCTTCTACGGACTGATTTTTGTCAAGACAGTCATGACAGATGTCATGAATGTCATGACTCTTACTTGGAATATCTTGGGCACTTAGATAGCTGCCTTCCTCATTTGGTTGTTCTCCTTCTTCACTGTCTTCTTCTTCCTCATCATTGTTATCTTCTTCCTCATCATCATGTTCACTGCTTTCATCCTTGTGGCTACTTTCACTGATGTTATCTTTGTGGCTGCCATTACTAGTTTCATCTTTGTTTTCTCCTTCATTATCTTGCTGCTCTTGGCCACCTTCCTCTCCTTCATCTTCTTCTTCATCTACATCATATTCTTTCTCAATTCTTTCCTCATGATCATCGTTGCTTTATCCATGATCAGGGCTGCTTTCTTCATGGCCATTACTGCTTTCTTTATGGCTACTTCCCTCCTCTTCATCATTTTCTTCATTTTCATCCTCTTCTTCTTTTTCAACATATTATTCTTCACTGCTCTCTCCTTGTCCATCATTTTCTATCTCATCTTCTTCTTGACAGTTGCCTCCTATTTTCTCTTCACTAGGGCTATTGTCAGCCCCTTCACTTGGTAATTTAGGGGAGGAGGTAATAGGTGAAATTTTTTGTGGAGAAGGCATATGGGGAGATGATGGATGTGTGGAGGTAGATGGTTGTGAAGTGGAAGGCAAGTTCTGCTGGACGAAGGCTCGAGGGTCTGCAAACACATCATGTGAGATGAAGGTCTCCCAAGATATACCTTGTTTCTCTAGCTGGTATATGACAATCATCTTGATCAGGGAGTGATGAAAGAGGCTAGGCATTTGGTGGTCATAGCTTTTCATTTTGACAACAGAGGCCATTTTGTCAATACTCCAGAAGAGGTAATAAGGTAGGTTCATCAACTTGACTTTGGTAAAATGCATCAGCAACCTGATATGATATGAATAGAGCTGGGAGTATCTTCCCTCACATGTGAAAAAACTGATAATCTGACTCATTAATGCTGCATACCTCTCTAGAAAATAATAAAAAGGAAAAATAGCCTTGCATTTTTGCTGATAGGTGGGTTTCAAATAAGGCCCATAATAACCCAAATAAAAATTATTTTGTTTGAACAAAATCTCACCAATGTATGGTATACCGGTTGCTTTAGAAATGATTTCAGATGAAAGCTCAAATTGGACCCTTGCTAGATTAACTTGGTGGTTTTGTAGGCTACATGCAAACAATCTAGTTAAGTCTGGATGACTGTTGACTTGCTTGACCTTCTCACAAAAATTGTAGCACCCTACATCCTGGAAGCATGAAAGGATCATAGGAGAGGAAGTGATTGGAGTGGTGTCTATGGGATCAAACATTTTTGCTTTTCCTCCATGATGTTTTGGCTTGGTGGGAGTATGACTCTCATCACCACTGGTATGACTATCTCCCTCAGACATGGTGGCTGGTTTAAAAATAGCAGTGGGGCTTTTGAACTTTTCTTGAGGGTTTTTTGGGCAAACTAAGTGCTTTTAGTGGCTTTAGGTCAACTTTTTGCAAAAGGAAAAATAAGGTGAAAATTGTTTTTTAGAGCTTGCACTTGGGGTTTAGAGGTTAGCAAATAACGCGGAGGAAATGGTCCTATGCATAGTCTAGGGTTTGGTCAAGTTTAACTATGGATGACCTCTTTGATTTTAGGAAAATAATGCTTGGGAGGAGGAAAAAAGGGTTTAGCAACCTTGTATTAAATTGTAGAAGTTTTAAAGGCCAAAAAACTCGATTCTTGAAAGTCTTTAGCAAAATCTATGGAGTGCTGCTAGGGGCGCAGTGCCAGTGCGTAGCGTCGGGCCAGTTGCAATGTTGGAGGGTAGCGTCGAGAGGAACAGGCAGTCTCCCGGGCGTCG
This sequence comes from Pinus albicaulis, assembly GCA_034641835.2. Classification (NCBI taxonomy): domain Eukaryota; kingdom Viridiplantae; phylum Streptophyta; class Pinopsida; order Pinales; family Pinaceae; genus Pinus; species Pinus albicaulis. The sequence goes on from CM076582.1 coordinate 1,567,179,639, forward strand.
GTGGTCATTTTTGGGCCTGCGTGTAGCGCCAACCCAGGTGCATAGCACCAACCTGCGAACACGTAGCATAGTGTAATTTTACACTGCCCGCCTCGCCTTTGTGCGTAGCGCCAGAGGCTAGGGGCATAGCGCCATGCTCGATGCATAGAATCGTGCTCAACGCGTAGTGCCTATCAATTTCCACAGTTTGCTTGAAAAAAACACTGCACTCTCCTCCAATGGTTTCCTTTCCTTGAAAAGCGGAAAATGGTGTGGGGCGGAATTTCAAGTGGCTTTTTATACTTGATTTGAAAAGTAAATTTAAAAATACCAAGCCCACTTTTGCAAAGTTGGTGTCCGCTATCTTTTAGTGTGCTTTTGACTAATGTTTGTTGTGAACACAATTTAACACTTTTCGGAAAACATGTTTATTTATGCCTTTGTCAATATTTTTGCAGAACAATATTTTTGGCATGGAGGCCCTTTGTTGGGAGTCTATCGTTGAGATGTAAAAATCGAGGTTACACTTTGCCTTTTTAGGCCTGTTTTGACAATAATTTTTGCCCAACTTTTTACTTCAAAAACTCTGTTTTTCTACCCTTTGGTAAAATGATCTTCTTTGAACTGATACCCTTTGTCTTTCTTCTCTTAGTGCAGGTTAAGAAATGATGTTTTGTCAAAACCTTAAGAAGGAGGCTTCTGTCCTTGAAATCTCTGAGATGGTTCTCTGCTTGTCACCAATGTTTTGTTAATCCACCAAAACAAACCCTGATACTCTTTTACCTATAGGCCTATTGTTTTTTGTATTTTTTGTGTCTGCCTGTTGATGATGATTACATCCTATTACCTTGCCTTTTCTTGTTGCTAGTGGTCACCTTGGCTATTCTTTGAAAAATGTGAACAAGGGAAGCTGTCCCTTGCAGTGTTTGTGCTCTAAGCCAAGGAGGCTTTTCTTGAATGAATTTGGGTCAAAATGCTTGATATTATTCCCCTTTGAAAGTAACCTCTTTATGTAAGAAGGCATAACTTGTTGGGCACCAAATCCATCCTATGACTCAGTGAAACCTTTGGTGACCTAATGGGGACCTTTGGACTTGGATTTTGGATAGAGATTTAGACTTAGGAATCACCAAGTATAAGATAGGACCTATGATAGGATTAGTGTGTTTTGAAGACCTAGGATCTAGCATACTTGATTATCCAAAGGGTCTGTAGATACAATTAGTGTCTGAGAATATTATGGAAAAGTCAACAAGGCTATTTGATTGGTAGGTTTGAATAGTAGTAGGGAATCTTGTAGGTAAGCAAAACAGAGGATTTGGGCCAAAAGGCAAGACATGGTGAAAATGGGTGACAATTGGGGTTAAAATAAATGGCTTGAACCCATGATGGGTCTTCCAAGAGTGGGGCCGAGTCATGACTAGATAGGAAGATGAAAATTGGGAAGTTTTATCTCAGGATAATGAAGGCAGTGAGATTTCTAGAACTCACAATATTTATGAATTTTGCTTCTAGAAATCTAGGAACACTACTTGGTCATCTTCAGATAGTGAAAAATATATATGAATAACAGTGGCTCCACTTGGGGAGGGTAGCTCCTTCTCAGGAGGTGTCTAGAACTTCAAATTTTCTGGCTTTTTGAAGGCTAGTGCCTCATCCATTGGGAATATTTTACCTCCTTCACTTGTTGATGCTTGCTTGAAACTGTGGGCTTAGAATCTGAAAAAACATGATTAAAATCAACATCATCTCTACCTACCCAACCTACTTGCCTAACATTTTTTTCTTTGTTGGGTGCATTTGAACTGGCAAACCCTTGAAATTTTTTTTTTTGAAAACAAAAATCAAACTATCTAATTGTACCCTTATTTCTTCCAAGAGTTCAGATTAGGCTAGTGAACTCTTCTTATTCTCTACCTAGACTACTCATTTGTCAAGATTGAGATATTTGAAAAACCTTATTCACTAATCCTAAAAACAAAAATTGAAAAACATAGACAAATCAGGATTAAGCAGTCTGATTTTCTATGATCTATGGCATTATGTACAAGATGCACATAGAATTTATTAGCAGAAAAGTAAAACAAAATACTGAAGGCTTAAGATCTGAAAGCATAATAAACATCCTTCTTTATTTCTTTGGGTCAGGTTTTAATCTTTTTAGAGCCATTTTCCTTCTATCCTAATCTATTCTTTTTGATAAGCCAAGATTGAATGGTCTTCTGACAAGTTCTTCCTTTCACTAGCCTATCAGAAAAATAAATTGAAACATGTTTAAGTCATGATATAGGTTGGATAACTGAATAGGACTTCTCTTTTTAAAACAAGTAGTGGAATTTAGACTTGCACACTTTCAGCAACATCATTGTTTAGGTATGGGGCTATACCTCTTCTTTTCATCTACCCTCTTTTTCATTTTCTTTTTTTTTTACTTTTTCTCGCTTCTTGGTCAAAAAAATCTAAAACTAAAGGTAAAAATATGCTCATAGTGCTGAGCTTATTTGCTTTATACATTGAGATGGTGAACTCTCTTTTCTAATACATCCAATCAAGAAAATGATTCCATGAGGGATCTTGGTTTAACTCTTTGAGGGTGCTAAAAAAATTAAAAAGCCACTCCCCCCTCACTTGTGTTTGAACAGTAGTGTCTAAAATGTTCTTAAAATTATGCATCAAACTGCCCTTGACATGTTTTAATCCCGCTTCAAGTGGCTCTAACAAATCAGCAAAGGGATCTTGAAACAATACCTGGCTTAGAGGATTTGGAAGATAAGCTTGATCTAGGACTACTTCTTCCTTCACTTGGCTAAGATTAAGACTTCTTTGGGAAAGAAACTCATCCTCTTCCTCATGATCATCTAAACTAGTAGACCCATCATAGATTGCAATGTTGTGCTCTAGCGAATCCGATGTATTTTGAATGAATGGGATGAATTCTGTGAGGAGGCCATCATGTTGATGAGTAGGAGCACTCCTTGGAAGTAAGTCTTCTTGTGAAGGAAGTTCAAAAACTCTTATGTGATTATCGTTTTCCAAGTCTTCATCTGTAATTTGAAAATCAATGGGACTTGGTGGCTGCAATTCCAAAGCTGAGGAGGATTCTGTGTCCCAAATGATCTCCTCATCCCTTTCAGGAAAAGGCTTTTCATTAACAACTGGTTTAAGAAACTCATTATCTTTCCCAACCTCATCATCAAAACTAAAACACTGCTGATTTCCAATCATATGAAAATTATCTGTGAAGGACTGAAGTGAAGTAGAGCAAAGATTTAGAGACTCCTCACTTACTTCTAAACTTTCAAGGTTTTCCTCATTAGTGTCATAGGTGACTTGTATTAGCTGATTACTTTTTTCAAGCTGATGATAATGATCTTCTTCCCACAAACCAACTACTGATTGCTCTGCAAAGTTAGTTTCTGTTTGGAGGACATCATCAGTAGACTGATCAAACTTTGGAAAATTATCAACATAAGTAACATCACCAATCAAACATATTGGATTATCATTTTGTTCTTCTTTGATTTAATCTACAATTTCACTTTCTAATTTATGGTAGATGGGATTGGTAGGAGAAAGAACATAAATGTTTTTTTCACATGAAGGCTTCGAGGCTGGCTGTATGTTTAGCATTTGATTTATTTCCTCTTCAGTCAAAAGAGGAGGCATTTTTCTCTTTCTTTGGATAGAAGTACAACAGTTCTCTTTCTCTTGTGAAGACTGATTTTGAGGTTGAATGTTTTCTTGAGCCTTACCTAGAAGAGATGGTAAATCATCACTTGTGCCTTCAGAGAGATCCTGTGGGTTTTCTTCTATTTCTTTATTGGGTTCTTACAAAACTAACTCCTCTAGGCTATCGTGATATCTATCTTGAGAATGAAATTAATGAATGGATGTTAAGAGGTCTTCACGATGCAAAATTTTCAAATCTTCATCACTTTCTAAAAGGTGTTGTATGATATCCTGAGATTGATCACAACAATTTTCAGCCAATGATAAAGATGGGGAATTTTGTTTATAATGCTCATAAAATGCCTTGTGTATATCCTTTAAGGAAAATAAGCTACCAAGTCTTAGACTCTCATACCATTCCCTTGACTTCCCTTCTAATGTTAGCATGAAAATATTCATAAGGAAGTCCTCATGCCATTCAGCTTTTAACCCCCATACATGTATATGAAAATTGATGAGGTGTAACAAAGGGTCATCAGAATTTTTATCTTGAAACCTAGGGAGGTTTTTGTCCCACTCTATTTGAGGCAATTTGTGTGGGAACCCAAGGATGTGATCTCTATTTATTGGAGCATATCTACTTTGTATCCTTGGATCCATGTTTGTAAATAAAAAAGGGTCACTGAATCTTTTCAACCAGTCTTAGAGTTCTCTACCAGTGGAGTTTTTAGGTCTATTGAGAGTTGTGGAGTCGACAGGTGGAGGGTTTCAACTTTGTTTTCCACTACCAACATGATTTGGATTGCTTAATGCATTCCCAGGGGAGTCTATGAGAGCTAGTGGGGTCAACAGGACTACTGAAAACCAGTGGAGTCACCAGGTGGATGATGTTTACTATTTTAAGGATGTTCTTGTTGTCCACCATCAACAACTAAATACCAATCTAAGGATGTTTGTGAGTTTTCTGAGATCTAAGGAATAATTAGTTTGTCACTAACTTAGAAGGTCCCACCATGATCGCCACTCTGTTGGCGTGAGTGGTGGGATAAATCCACAAGATAGTACTCTTAAGGGTTTTTGGAAAGGTTTAGGGAAGTCTAAGTTTGTTTATCACTCAGAGTCCCACCGTGATCGCCAATATGTTAGTTCCCCGTAATTTTCTAGATTTATTGAGATAGAAATGGATAGGGCAATATCAAACCAAGCTTTGGAATCCAAGGACCTAGCCTTCTTGGATTCAGAGAGGGATCTCTCTAGTAGGTGCAAATATGTGAACTTGTTTGCTGATTAGGGTTGATTTTAGGCTAGATGTTAGGTGCAGGGTATTTTGATTTTTTTTGGTTGGGTATGATGCTCAGATGGATTTAGATAGAAAACATGGAAGATTGTTAAGTCATTGGGAAATGGAGTCTAACAAGGTCATGATGAGTTCATCGATGGTTTCAAGAGCATCTGTAGGGCGATTTTAACTTGGTTGGTAGGTATTTGAGGTTGTGGTGGATGATGAGATGAACATTAAACTTGAGAATAAAAGGTAGTGAAGGGCAGAACTGAATCCTTAATAAATTTTTAGACTAAGGGAGTTAGAAAATCATAAGCATGGAAAGAGAATCAAAGGAATAAGTGAAACCTAATCCATTTGATTTCAAACTGAACATAGATGATTATCCAAGACAAAAATTCAAATGAAATTATAGAAAGGAAAGAAACTTATTTAACTTTCATAGATTTCATTATTAAGAGCAGAAAAACATTTAAGATGCACAAGTATTTATAACCATAGAAGAAGAGAAAACTCTAAACATCTAAAGTTAAAGTTGTGAAGGTTCTTTGAAAAAAATTTAGTTAGTAAAGGCAAAGAGCATGATTCAAAAAAACTTCTTTGGTAAACCTAGGCAAAGATGCTTTAAAGAGTTAATTTGAAAACAGAGTATTTCAGTAGCAAAAATATGCAGGGCTAGCCATAAATCATACTTGGCACTAACTGATCTAAACCATTCAAGAAATGGACAAGCTAAGAACTTCTTAGAAAGCAAGAGATGGATTCCCTAACATATCTCAACAGAAGAAAACATTAAGGCAGTGAAGGACAAACAGAGGTAAGGTGCCATCAGGAAAAAATTCTTAATCTAAATTTTTTGTCCTCCTACAACATAGCAAGATGCAAAACATAATGGAAAACTAGAAAACATGAACATAAGAAACACTTCACCATCAACCAAGCTTATGGATCCTGCAAGCAATCTCTCTCCATCAACAAGCAAACCAGGGCATGCATGAGCTCCAAGACATCAAATTTCCATAAAAAACTCCAAGATACTATGTATTTGCTTCTGCATAAGTCATCAAAATCCAACCAAATACACAAGAGCCTCATGATCTATTCATGGAGAAAATGAGGAGGTGGAAAACCTAAGAGGCTTCCAGAAACCCTAATTCAACGATAAATGTCATAAATGTGCTTAATGACCATGCAAGGCCCAGGACACATAAGAGATAAGAAAATAAATGAAAAACACCAAAACATAACTCCCCAATCAAACCAAGAGTTTTTTGTCCAAGAAGATATTAAAAAACCAATTTTCCATTAATTAGTGCCTTTTGTTGACTTTTTGGAAAAAAGATGTCTCTGTGCGTAGCTCCATATCAACAAAAATTTGGGTCTGTTGCGGCTGAGTTTTTGACCCCTTCCTTGAGCAAGTAAATGGCATCCATTTTCCTCGTGATGGCTCGTTGGAAATCTTGAAGAGTATGCTTTCCAGAAATACTTGATTTGTGCTAAATGGATGCCATTTACTTGGTCAAAAATCCAATCTCCCATGACTGCTCAACGCACAGCGCCAGGTCTGAAAAGGAGGCAAAAAGGTCATTTTTGAGGTGTTTTTTGACCTTTTAAGGGGGAAAAAATGCTCCAATTGACCTGAAATTTGATGGGTAGACTGTTGGTGACATGAAACAACCAAAAATGTAAACTTTAGCAACTTAGGATGCCCCAAAAGAGAGCGTAGGGCCTAGGGTGCTTTGCTCCTAGGAGCCAAAATTTGGAAAAAACAAAAAGTTTCCGGATTTTCTTCAAAATTGCTGTGTAGACCCCTCAAGGGGTTTTAGACACATGCTGAGAAGAATCATCCAAGATCCTGAGGCAGTCATGAATTTTGGGCCCTTTTAGCTCTTCTAGCTCTAGGAGGGCTTGCTTCAATTTGACATTAGCAAGCATGCTCTTCCTTGCATAGTGTTTGACCATTTTTCTGCAAGGCAAGGCCCCTCTTCACCTCTTCAAAATTTTGTGCTCCTGTTTATAATAATAGATGACCCTTTGTGCCCTTTCAAAATCCTTTTCCCATTCTTTAAGTTGGGCATATTTTTCTAGGAGGAAAAATTTTGTATTCATCCCTTGGTCCTCATTATCACTGTCTAGATCAACAAAGAGAGGCCCTTGAGAAGCCTTTTTGATCCTTTTACTCCTCCTAACTGGTGCCTTTTGCTCACCACTCTTCATTTTTTCTTTGCCTTTGTCTGATGCTTTGGCATTTTTTGAGGGGATGACCCTTTTCCTTTTAGAGGCAACAAACACATCCCTTTTCCCTCTGTGATAAGTGCATGAGAGAGGGGCAATAATGGGAGTCTCAAAGGCAATGTTTTCATCATTTTTTCCTTCACTTTGCTCTGCTTTTTCTTTGTCTTATACGGACTTATTTTTGTCAAGACAGTCATGACAACTGTCATGACTATCATGAATATTTCTTGGACTGTCTTGGGCACTTAGATAGCTGCCTTCCTCATCTACCTGTTCTCATTCTTCACTATCTTCTTCTTCCTCACCATTGTTATCTTCTTCCTCATCATCATGTTCACTGCTTTCATCCTTGTGGTTGCTTTCACTGATGTTATCTTTATGGCTGCCATTACTAGTTTCATCTTTGTTTTCTCCTTCATTATCTTGCTGCTCTTGGCCATTGCTACTTTCTTCTTGGCCACCTTCCTCTCCTTCATCTTCTTCTTCATCTACATCATCTTCTTTTTCAATTCTTTCATCATGATCATCATTTCTTTCTTCATGATCATGGCTGCTTTCTTCATGGCCACTACTGCTTTCTTCATGGCTACTTCCCTCCTCTTCATCATTTTCTTCATTTTCATCCTCTTCTTCTTTTTCAACATATTCTTCTTCACTGCTCTCTCCTTGTCCATCATTTTATGTCTCATCTTCTTCTTGACTGTTGCCTCCTATTTGCTCTTCACTAGGGCTAATGTCAGCCCCTTCACTTGGTAATTTAGGGGAGGAGGTAATAGGTGAAATTCTTTGTGGAGAAGGCATATGGGGAGATGATGGATGTGTGGAGGTAGATGGTTGTGAAGTGGAAGGCAAGTTATGCTGGATGAAGGACTAGGGTTTTTCAAACACATCATGTGAGATGAAGGTCTCCCAAGATATACCTTGTTTCTCTAGCTAGTATAGGACAATCATCTTGATCAGGGAGTGATGAAAGAGGCTAAGCATGTGGTGGTCACAGCTTTTCATTTTGACAGCAGAGGCCATTTTTTCAATACTCCAGAAGATTTAATAAGGTAGGTTCATCATCTTGACTTTGGTAAAATGCATCAGCAACCTGATATGATATAAATAGATCTTAGAGTATCTTCCCTCACATGTGAAAAACTGATAATCTACCTCATTAATGCTGCATACCTCTCTAGAAAATAAGAAAAAGGAAAAATAGCCTTGCAGTTTTGCTGATAGGTGGGTTTCAAATAAGGCCCATAATAACCCAAATCCAAGTTTTGTTTGAACCAAAGCTCACCAATGTTTGGTATACCAGTTGCTTTGGAAATGATTTCAGATGAAAGATCAAATTGGATCCCTGCTAGATTAACTTGGTGGTTTTGTAGGCTACAGGAAAAAAAACTAGTTAAGTATGGATGAATGTTGACTTGCCTGACCTTATCACAATAATTATAGCACCCTACATCTTGGAAGCATGAAAGGGTCATAGGAGAGGAAGTGATTGGAGTGGTGTCTATGGGCTCAATTTTTTTTGCTTTTCCTCCATGATGTTTTGGCTTGGTAAGAGTATGACTCGCATCACCACTAGTATGACTATCTCCCTCTGACATGGTGATTGGTCTAAAAGCAACAGTGGGGCTTTTGAACTTTTCTTGCATGCAAAAACTATGAATGGGTGGCTTTTAGGGCTGAGCTGACGCAAAGTAAAACTACAGAAAAATGACTTTACAAATTTTGCACTTGGGGTTTAGAGGTTATCAAATAACTACAGTCACCTCTTTGCACAAAAAACCAATTTTTAATACAAACCCTAGTTCAAAGACATAACAATTGATTGTTGCATAGTCTAGGGTTTGGTCAAATTTAACTATGGATGACCTCTTTGAGTTTAGGCAAATAATTCTTGGGAGGAGGAAAAAAGGGTTTACCAACCTTGTATTAACTTGCAGAAGTTTTAGAGGCCAAAAAACTTGATTCTTGAAAGTATTTGGAAAAATACGTGGAGTGCTGCCAGGGGAATAGCGCTGAGACGGTCGGGTTGTCGGAGGTAGCGACGGGTGGAACAGGCAGTCTCCCAGGTGCCGGTGGTCGTTTCTGGGCCTGTGCGTAGCGCCAACCTGCGAATGCGTAGCGCAGTGTAATTTTACACTGCCCGCCTCGCCTTTGTGCATAGCGCTGGAGGCTAGGGTCGTAGTGCCATGCTCAGCGCGTAGCGCCTATCAATTTCCACATTTTGCCAGAAAAAAAACACTGCACTCTCCTCCAATGGTTTCCTTTCCTTGGAAAGTGGAAAATGGTGCGAGGGGGAATTTCAAGTGGCCTTTTATACTTGATTTGAAAAGTAAATTTAAAAATACCAAACCCACTTTTGTAAAGTTGGTGTCTCCTATATTTTAGTGTGCTTTTGCCTAATGTTTGCTGTGAAAAAACTTTAACACTTTTCGTAAAACATGTTTATTTATGCCTTTGTCAATCTTTTTGCAGAACAATATTTTTGGCATGGAGGCCCTTTGTTGGGAGTCTATCATTGAGATGTAAAAATCGAGATTAGACTTTGTCTTTTTAGGCCTGTTTTGACAATAATTTATGCCCAACTTTTTACTTCAAAAAATCTGTTTTTCTACCCTTTGGTAAAATGATCTTCTTTGAACTGATACCCTTTGTATTTCTTCTCTTAGTGCAGGTGAAGAAATGCTATTTTGGCAAAACCTTAAGGAGGAGGCTTCTATCCTTGAAACCTCTAAGATGGTTCTTTGCTTGTCACCAATGTTTTGTTAATCCACCAAAACAAATCCTGATACTCTTTTACTTATAGGCCTATTGTTTTTTGTCTTGTTTGTGTCTGCCTCCTGATGATGATTATATCCTATTACCTTTCCTTTTCTTGTTGCTGGTGGTCACCTTGGCTATTATTTGAAAAATGTGAATAAGGGAAGTTGTCCCTTGCAGTGTTTGTGCTCTAAGCCAAGGAGGCTTTTCTTGAATGACTTTGGGTCAAAATGCTTGATTTTATTCCCCTTTGAATGCAACCTCTTTATGGAGAAAGGCATAACTTGTTGGGCACCAAATCCATCCTATGACTCAGTGAAACCTTTGGTGACCTAATGGGGACCCTTGGACTTGGATTTTGGATAGAGATTTAGACTTAGCACTACTACATTTGGCGGAAATTCCGACACTTGGTTCCGACGCTTTTGACCAAATGTCGGAACTTTTCCCAAATTTTTTCCATCCAGCCCGAAACCGTCGCTATACCGACGTCTATAGAAAAGTGTCGCAATACCAACACTTAAAAATGTGTCGCAATTGCGACGTTTGGAGGAAGACGTCGCAATTGCGACACTATGGCCCAAAGCGTCGCTATTGAGACGACTCCAAACGTCGCAACTGCGACACAATGTCTAGGTGTGGCCATTGCGACGTTTGGAGGCACCCGTCGTAATAGTGACGCCTTTTCCGCCATCGGTATAACGACACTTATTTTCGCGCTACATAAAAATACCAAACTTATATGCGCGCTACATAAAAATTCAAAACTTATATGCGTACTACATAAAAATGATTTTATTGTTTCGTATTTGTCGCAATAGCTACATTAACGTCTGATATCACGCGCGCATTCGCCCTCTGCTCTTGTAGAACAGCATTTTCCCTCAGCATTTGCGCTCAGCTCTTGCAGAACAGCATTTTCCCTCAGCATTCACCCTCAGCGTTCACCCTCAGCTCTTGCAGAATAGCATTCGCCCTCAGCTCTTGCAGAACAACATTCGCCCTCAGCTCTTGCAAAATGGTAAGTTCTTACTGCAGGCCCTTCCTCCTATAGTAGGGTTGACTCTATTTGGGGTTTTTTGGTCAATTCCATTGGATTGTGTTAGGCTATAGGGTTCTCTCTAGATGTCAAGAATCAAGATTCAATACCCTCTATTATCTTCATCACCCAATATAAGATTTAAATTTTTCCCAAAGAAACGCTTATTAATTTGGCAACCATTATTTCTCCCTGCTTTAAAAACCCTACATTTAAATGAAAACAAGCATTGCATTTCAACTACAAAAATATATTAGTGTTCAAATGTACATGTGTGCTACATTAACGTCTGATATCACGCGCGCAGTCGCCCTCCGCTCTTGCAGAACAGCATTCGCCCTCGGCTCTTGCGAAGCAGCCGGTCGCCTCGACGTCGCCCCGAGCTCTTGCGAGAACAACATTCCGCCCTCGGCATTCGCCCCGAGCTCTTGCGGAACAACATTCTCCCTAGATTCGCCCTCGGCTCTTTTCGAACAACATTCGCCACACGTGCCTTCGGCTCTTGCGAACATTTTCCCCTGTTCACTCTCGGCTCTTCACGGAGAACATGGGTCGCCCTCGGCTCTTGCAAAATGGTAAGTTCTTACTGCAGGCCCTTCCTCTTGTAGTAGGGTTGACTCTATTTGGGTTTTTTTGGTCAATTCCATTGGATTGTGTTAGGCTGTAGGGTTCTCTCTAGATGTCAAGAATCAAGATTCAATACCCTCTATTATCTTCATCACCCAATACAAGATTTAAAATTTTCCCAAAGAAACACTTATTAATTTGGCAACCATTATTTCTCCCTGCTTTAAAAACCCTACATTTAAATGAAAACAAGCATTGCATTTCAACTACAAAAATCTATTAGTGTTCAAATGTACATGTGTGCATCACTTGTGTAGGGTATTCCTTTTCCACTTTCACATTATCCAACAATGTGTGAAGTATAGTTCATATTTTTTGTGATTTAGATTGTCTTGAAAAAGGAAAGGTAAATTATTTCCCATGGAAAAAGATGGTTTCCCCTTTTTATAGGTTGTTTGGACTTACGTGGAAAAATTTATGGTATGCCTTTCATATTATGTAGTTTAAATTTGAATTAACAGATTATTCTACATGAAAATATAATTACCTATGTGATGTCCTTCATCACTAATTAAAATTATAGGCTTTCAATTTCCTAGACTCTAACTCATATGATGCTAAATTCTAGGTTCTCATTGGTGGATCACTCTTCCATTGATTTCCTTTCCCTCTGGATCTTGTCATACTTTAAAAGTCATCAATGATACATATATTATTTCAGGTATCCCAAAAGGCTTTATAGTAGAACATGTTGTGAAGTTTTTTTGACACTTGAGGATTCTTTTTAGAACTGCAACGTGGTCTATGCTATCGAGTTATATATCAAGCAACTTGTCCTTAATAACCACACTATGAGGTAGGTTCAACTAGTTTGAACTTGTTGGGACATAGCATATGAAGTTGTGTGATGAGTCCATATCACAGGTCTATTATGGTGAAAAAAGTGAAGACATGTAATGATAGTTATTATGTTAACATTACTAGAAACATTTTTGAAATTATCCATGCTATCAAGATGTCAAAATTCCAGGCATTAGGTGTCAATACTTGTAGCTAATAGATAATAATAATAATATAAAAAAATCACAACTTTATTCTTGAAATATGATTGTTACACATTGGTAACCTAGTTCATGAGTTACTATCACCCAAATATTGCAAAACAAACTTAAAATATAAATTAAACCAACATCAGAATCCAACTAAGGGTTTCTCGACAAAATCATGCCATAACCTAGCATTTTGAAACCCAAATTTGAATCCATCATAAGTAATACAATGCAAACTCAGATGGATTTTCAATGCATGTTTGCATGCTACAATTATTCTCTGTCTAGATATCATTTTTTAAATGGAACCATTAGTCAAGCCCACAGTCCTTTTTATGTGAAAAATTTCAGCTCTATTTGAGCTCTTTTTTGCTCCACCACCTCCATAAACCAGTGTTACACGGGGTCTCGCCCCCCACCTAGGGGTCTAGATTCCTCACCCCCTCGCGCTCCGGGGTCTTGGGGACTTCTAGGGGATGTTTCCCTCACGTCCCCTCACCGCCCCTTTTAGTTTATGGTTTCGTGTTAAAATTTGATGTGCCACTTAGCATATTTGAGAATCCAAGTGATTCTGATTCAGATGGTGACATGGTTGATCTTGATATATTCGTGCAGAAGTTGGATGTAGAGACTAGTGGGGCATTAACTTGAGCATTTATGCTCATTTATCAGTATGATGATATCATTTGATATTCATATGTTATGTTTTATGTTTTATGTTTCAGACATAACTTATTTGCGTTTAAGTTTTATGTTTCAGACTTGAGTTGTAAACTTAAGTTTAAACTCTATTTTGAATCTTGATATAATATGTCATATGATATCTTAAACTTTATTTTCATTGTACATTGTTAGTAGTTACATTAATGATTATATAGTTACAAACTTACAAACTTACATGCATGATTGTATGATGTATGTTTTAACTTTTAACTTTTAAATTTGTTTCAATTATATATTCATCATTCATCGATTTGTAATTTTATCATTTATGATTTATGTTTCATGATGCAAGTGTATGATGACTGTATATACATTCCTTGCAAAAATATAGTTACATTTTAAATATTAAATTTTATAATTTTTATGACCCCGACGTCCCCCCACGTTTCCTGAAAATTGGTAGGGAGCTTTTGCATAGGCCGCTCCCGCGCTCCCTCGTCCCCTCGCTCCCACCTTCAGGGGACTTGGTGGAACATTGCCATAAACATATGCAAACATATATCATGATCTTGGAATTCCATTACATATGTATGTGCCAATGTTCCATAATCATGCCCCATCATCAATTTAAGAAATTTCCATTGAATATCAAATTATGGAGGGAGGGAACTTTTTGCTGCAACATTTGGCTCAAAATCAGGGACCATCTTCGTATGAGGTGAATGAGAACTATAGATATTTGAAGAAGTAGATTAGTGCCTTTTCCTCTGGCCATGGAATCATATACAGTCATCCATCACAAAAATTTGTCTTTGTTCATTCTCACCTTGAAAGTTGCAAAAATTCATGCCCTAATTGAAACGACACTAAATTTGAAAGATATAATAAAAATGCAAGCTATAAGTGCCCTATTAATACAGAGGGAAAACCTTCCTACCTACCCTAACTGAGATAAATTTTGATTGAATATGAAACATGATATTTCCTATGGAGTTGATCCAACAACTTGTTAAATGTATGGGACTAAATCATGCATTTGATTTCCAGGGAAACATGCGCATGAAGAGAAAAAGTGCAGAATTAATGGAAAATCCATACATGCCACTTATAAAAACTACACCAAAAGGTCAAAAAATACTTAAGGCTTTAACTTAATTTGAATCCAAAAATGAAAAAATAGGATTAGTGAAAACACGAGAGTGGTGTGGGTGAACAACATAAATAAAAAGTGAAGATACCTTTCCCCAAGATGCCTTTGTCACCTAGATGATCGCGGAAAGAGGCCAGCGGAAGAACATGTAAAGTGCCATCATTGCTCTATCTTCAGGTATTTTAGTTATTTACATAATTGAAATAATATTAATTTTGTTCAAATATGCAGACACCTAGCCATGGTATGCCTGATGATTCCCTCTTTGAGGAAGAGCTTTCTTCATCCCTATCTCCAGTGTTGTTGTTGCAAAAAAAGGCACGAGATGCAAGGTCAGAATTTAATGCTTTGATAGACGCGCCTCAAACACCTGAAACAGAAGAGAGGATACAACATCTTATGAGGAAGCTAGAAAGATATCAGGTAATAATAAAAATTCAAAAGGATATTTTTTTTGTTCTGCATGAAATGAATTGTGATAGTTTGATTTTTAATTTTTACATTGACTAAACTAACAAAAATTTCTTTTCTATGTAGCGTTTTCTAGCATTTGCTGAACCCGGTGTTGGTGGTAGTGGGACACAAGGGCAAGAGATTGCCCAACAACCCTCTCGTACACCTTCTACTCCTTTAGGTGCTAGCCAAGAAACACACCCTGCCCAAGCAGACACCCAGCCAACCGCTGAACATGTTGGCAATGATGAGGCTGATATGGCCAACTACATTATTGCGTTTCCTGGAGCTACACGTGTCAGCTCCACAGGGACCATTAATGGCATGTTGTTGGTGAACGATGAAGGTGTCCCTATAAAACATGTACAACTCCCAGGTAAATTTTAATATTTTAACTATTTCATGTACTTTATCTAAAACATATTTATCATGATTTTTATTTTTAAATTAATGATAATATCTTCTTCTTTTTTTGGTTTTATTCTGTGTAGGAAACAATGAGTTCTACAGGATTCTGGAGAGCCATGCATTGGTAATTTTTGGCCCAACCATACGTACAGGGTGGAATTCCCAGAATTCCAATCTAAAAAAAGAACTTCTAGATTATCTAGAAGCCCTTTTTGGGGTCAGCACATTTGACAGAACAACGGTGGCTCAGGTAGCCAACAAATATTTGAAATATACCAAGGACACCTATAGGACGCAATTGCAATTTAACCCTAGATATGAGCGTCCTCTCGCAGTTTCAGAGAGTGAGTGGAGAGAACTCATCCATGACGGAAAAGAGAAAAGGGCAAAGAAAGAAGGAAAAATGCCAACTGGACCCGCAAGGTAAATTACAACTTTAATTCAATAACTTTAATTTTCTTTATGTCTAAAATAAAAGTGTGCTACGTCATATCTGACTTCAATCTTTTGATGCTAGGTTGCCTGACACCTCAAAGGCAACCAAAGCTAGGATTGAGAAAAGGGGCCATCACAAGCTCGGCCAGGGTGGCTACTTGAAATTAGCTGCAAGAATTGTAATTAAGTAGCTAAACATCTTATAATTAATTGTATCGCCTTCCAACGTTTTTGTAATCCTATCAAATATGATTAAAAATACACAATCATATGTAATGTAGGGTGATGAATTCGG
Source organism: Pinus albicaulis (assembly GCA_034641835.2). Taxonomy (NCBI): domain Eukaryota; kingdom Viridiplantae; phylum Streptophyta; class Pinopsida; order Pinales; family Pinaceae; genus Pinus; species Pinus albicaulis. The sequence goes on from CM076582.1 coordinate 1,567,195,620, forward strand.
AACAAAAACTACAGAGGAAGATAAAAATATCGCTTTCCGTTTCGGCTATCAAGCTGTAGTTGAACGTCGCAGAAGCTTGGGGCAGGTCCCAAGATCCAGAATGCCTGATAAGGTAAAACATTAACCTTTCAATATTTTTATTTTCGTCCATAAATTTAATGTCTAACAACTTTGTTTAAATCAGGGGAGCAGCACTACCGACGAGGCAAATAACCCAGTTTTAGAGCCAGATGTAGATGATCCTCTTGTGCAACCTGATCATTGTAGTGGGGACTAGGCCGACAATGCTGCTATCAGTGAGGGCCGTGACGGTAATTAATTTCCACTTATAATTTTTTCTAATTATACCTTGATGGTTGTCCTTATAACGTTTTTTGTTTAAATGACAGAGAATGTTTTCCTTGAGGATCTTACCACCAGAGAGGAAGACAGGGCAACAGTCCCAACGACGACAACTGGTGCACCAGGTAAATAATCTCATTGCAATTTTTTTTATTAATATTACCGAACTAGTTAAATGATATTTAAAAACTGACAATTAAAATTTAATATTATCTGTTTTTGTAGGCGATGCCCCGTCACTGGATGAGACCAGACATCGTGACAACGCAACTAGGTCAGCGGCGACAACTGGTGCACCAGGTAAATAATCCCATTGCAATTTTTTTTATTAATATTACCAAACTAGTTCAATGATATTTAAAAACTGACAATTAAAATTTAATATTATCTGTTTTTGTAGGCGATGCCCCGTCACTGGATGAGACCAGACATCGTGACTACGCAACTAGGTCAGCGGCGACAACTGGTGCACCGGGTAAATAATCTCATTGCAATTTTTTTTATTAATATTACCGAACTAGTTCAATGATATTTAAAAACTGACAATTAAAATTTAATATTATCTATTTTTGTAGGCGATGCCCCGTCACTGGATGAGACCAGACATCGTGACTACGCAACTAGGTCAGCAGTGCGGGTCGAAAGGCACGAAATAGGAGTAGAGCATGATGATATTGATGATGTAATTAGGAGCTTTAAAAATAGGAAGAAGAAAAATAAAATTCGATAACGTAAAATATTGTATTATTATAAGACAAACGTTACCATACTTGGAAAGTTTTTTGCGTTATATAAAAAACTCATTTATCATACTATTTTTATGTCAAGCATTAATTGCAATGTTTCCTTGCGTATTTTTGTTGAATTGTTTTTTATTAGTTATTGAATATTTTTTTTTATGCTCATGAAAGTAAAAAATGAAATATAGATTGGGTATTGGGGAATTGAGAGTGATGTGAGGGGGGGGAGGGGCCATAAGAGCTTCCACCTTCACGTGGTTGGCCCTGTTTAGTAGAGAATAATTTATTGGAGCGATTTAATCTTTGAGCAAACCTCCCTTGATCCAGCGTAGCAACAAAAAAGTCACTGTTGACTTAGTTGCTACTCTTTCAGATCGTGGGAGGCTTGTTCCAAGTTCATGCGACTCCAATAAATTGTTCTTGAAACGAAGAGGAGCTTATTCGGGTATGTTTTGACATTTTCAACATATGTTCTAACATTATCATAAGAATGCATCTTAGAGTAAAAAATACTACATCAATTACTTGTATTTATTGTATAGATAATGATGGATTTTGATTGACTTGGCAGTGCAGGTACAAATCCTCTTGCATCATGAGCAATACAACTTGTCAACCAGGGTCATGTCCAGGATATTTTGCTTGTGCGTTTGACCAGGTTCGTAATGTCACATTTTGTAAGTTCCTTTACAGTTCATAATTCAATATTAAGCTTGTTCATGATTATTATCTAGGTTTTTTGTATGTGTTTTTTCATCTATTTGATTGTAAGCAACTCTGCATGTTTCCTGTTGTTCACTATGATTTCTCCCATTACCACTCCCGGGATGAATCCGAATTTATTGTTACATAGGTTACTTTATTGTTACTATGATTTCTCCATTTACGATTTCATAGGTTACATCATGTAAAGTTGTCAATCTCGGGTTGGTGATGAGCTTTAGTTCTCCAGATTTGGGGCTTTTCTGATATTTTCTCCCTCATGTCATTCCTGCATCACCTCGTTGTTTGAGCATGCCAATTGTCTACCACTTGTACCAATTGGCACATGTCAATCCCTGAGTGGTGCCACATTTCACCTATTTTCAGTGAGAGTTTAGGGTTTCTCTAACATAGCTTGAGAAATCCGATTCAGTGCCTGCTTGAATATTGTCACATAATACTTATGGTTTGGATTGATGAGCATGTTCTGAATGGTTGGTTGATTCATAAGAACCACCCGTATAGTCATCTTGAGATATTTCAGAAGGTTTCTCGGGTTTCCTTTTTCACCGTTTCTAGTGGGTGGGATGGTGTGGGGTGATCCATCAATACTGGTGCTCTTGTAGTAGGGAATTTGTTTTTGGGGATGTAAAGGAGCATTTGATGTAGATATCCCATTGGATGCATTCATAGATGGGCACGAGAGGTCAAGAATTTAAATTAAAAATATGCAACCTCTAGCATGGCAACCTGAAGGCCGCGAGAGACACTGGTTAAAGATTGTTTTGTGATGGCCTTAATATAGTTGTGATTTCTTTCTATTATCTTAATGCAAATATATAGTCCGGTCTCATTAAAATGAGGATTGTGGTTGTATTTCTCTTTGGTTGTTTCTCTCTTAATGCTCGAGAAGTTGCCAAAAGTTGCGATAGTTGTTTAGTTTGCCTGTTACAACTTAAAAGTGGTTTTTAGCAATGGGAGTCATGTTTTTTAAGGTTCATACTAATATGAAGATCTTGTAATTCTATATTCAGGATAAGAGAAGATGGCCTCTGCTTTGGGCAGTATGACAACAATTTTCACATCTACCTCATTGGGTAACAATGGAAAGGGGAAGAAGTTGGGTGCAATGTTTGATAATTATGGCAGACAATTGTCTTCTCTTTCAGTTTTTTCACCCATTTCCTTTAATCGCTCAAGCAGAAGAGGGACTCTAAGATTACGTGAAAGAGAGAAGGTAGTTAATTCAAGAGCTATGGAAAAGGAGTTGTACTTCAACAAGGATGGCTCAGTGACAAAAAAATTGCAGGTTAGAGAAAAATTATGTTTAAAGGAAGGTCACCTGCACGTGAAACTTCATTGCAGTGGATCTTTCCTTGTCCAATTATATTCAATTTTAATGTGTTATTTTTAATTTTTCATGGAGGGTTGTTTTGGCATATGGTCTGGCATTCAATTGCACACTTACTGAAAGCATTGTCAATTTGTCTTGCAGGTGGTGTGAACAAACTTGCTGATCTTGTTGGAGTCACCCTTGGGGCGAAGGGAAAAATGTTGTCTTGGAGAGCAAGCATGGTTCTCTAAAAATAGTTAATGATGGTGTGACAGTAGCTAAGGAGGTAATTTGTAGATGTGTGCTCTGGTTTTCTTTTTAACGTTGTATTAATTCCCCCTCTTAAATGTCTTAGATTTGGTAGGCATAATTTGAAAACTCAAAGGTGAAAGGAAACATATTTGTTACCCAGTGGTCTACTTGGCCTATGGTCTAGCCACATTAGAGTAATGCATAAAGATTTTCACAACAATAAAAGGAAAGGGTTATGGCTGAGTCAAATTTTATTTTTATTGACGGTGTAATGAAATGTATCTCAATGCTATGGTTTTGGCCTTTTTATTGGTTGAATTAGAGGACCCAGTTGAAAATATTGGGGCCAAGTTGGTAAGGCAAGCTGTGGAAAAGACAAATGATTTATTTGGGGATGGAACCACAACATATGTTGTTCTTGCACATGTTGGAATATTGAAAAATTCCAGAACAATGAATGGAAAATAAATCTCCCTTCCTCTAACACAGAGAAAATAAAAATTTCTTTGACAGGAGACAGAGTTTCAATACTTTGAAAACAAACTTCTATTCCCTTCAATAACTCAAAAAAAAACTATTACACTACTTCCTCACTGAGAGGGATTACAAAATTATGACTGCTACAAAACGCAGTGCATAAAACCAACTCACTGTCTATTCAAAACAAACATACTCTATCTCTAAAACACTCTGCTGTGTTTTTCACTTTCGCACTGCTGTGCATACACACTTAAAAAGTTACACTCGATCTTTCACTTTTTACACACTGTTGTGTAATAAAAAATTTACGTACTGTCTATAAAAAAAACTACCAAGATTTTTTGTCCTTTTTATTTTTATATGCCGTAACATATAAAACATATTATAATAAACCCTCTTTTTAAAAAATTAAAATTAAAACTAAATTCTATGGCCCACCTTTCATTTCGCATATGATATATATATAACATATGTTTAAAACATATGTATATATTAAAGCATACATAAAATTAAACTATCAAAACATTAAAGAACCCTTTCCGTCGGACTTCAAAAGTTTGAATAGATTGAATTTCAAACCAAATTCACGTTCCAAAATGGGATGCTGACGTCTGCCTAATTTGTAACGCGAATTCTCAATCCAATGTGCCTTATAAAAAATTCGGGTCCGGTTTTCAGGTTTTCAGATTCCCTTCAATTTCATGCGATCCAATATTAATGCTCCACATGTCCTCCTTTTGAATTTACAAAACTGGGGGGTAAATTTCTGTTTGTTTAATTTCTGGTTGGTGAATTGCATTAATGTTGGTTGTTGTGTTTAAATACAATCCTGTACAGAAATATGGCTGCGGCCGTCTACAAAAAAAACTTGCAGGAATTTTAAATGCTGAATTAAATTTCTGGATGGCATGCAAGCAACCTCAAAAAAAAAATGTTGCTGCTGCATCCGTCCTTCTGCTGCAGCAGTTGAAGTTAAAATTCAATAGCACAGGGTTTAATAAGTGAGGGTGTAAAGGTAAATTTTTGTCGATAGTACTGGATTAAGATCATCTATTCATTTTTGTAGGGTCTTACGGTGTTTGGTTTTTTAGTTTTGGGTTGGGATTATTGAGTCTAAGATAGTTTTTGAGTGAAAAAATTGCTATCAGGTATTAAAAATTTTTGGTTCTTTTGTCAAAATTTATGAGCTTGTTAGGAAATACAAAACTGACAATGGTTGTATCTTAAATTTGTGGAAAATAATTTGAAATGAAACCTTTTTTTTTAGGTTGTTGCAGCAGGTGCAAACTCCGTTCAAATTACTAGGGGCATTGACAAGACAATAAAGGCCCTTGTTTTGGAACTCAAAATTTTGTCAAAGGAGGTAAACGCTTGCCTTTTGAGTAGGATGGTTTTCCTTTTTGCTGATGGTTTGGTGTATCTAATTGAATTAGTTTCCTAAGGTATTTTTGGTTGCAAACTCCTTTTCATTTTTCATACAGTATTGGCCTTGTGGAATACATTTGATTGTGTGGTCTTGTTAGATCTAAAACATTTGTAGTTGTTTAGTCTTATGGCCGATGTGCACTTTTATTATGGAAATAGTTGATGCAATATTGTCATTTAATCCTTACTGCAGGGTAGCATGTTGAGAAGTTTCTTGTGAAACATTTGGTATTCAAAATGACACTTGATCCTATACGACATCATGCACTTGACTTCAAAATTCATATTCAAAGTGTGCCAGACAATTCTTGCAAAATTTCAAATATTTATGTTGTTTTAAACCATTATCTTTTTCATGTATTGGATGTTGAAAATGTGAAAAATACTTTGGTATGAAACCAACTGGTGAATAATTTCTAGCAAAAGAACCACTTCCAAGACATGATTTAGAAGTAGAACATATGTACTTATGAAGCATAGAAAGATATCCTTGATGCATTGTCAATGTTTGGCTAGGGTTATTTTTGGAGAAAATAACTCCTTATTCCTAGAATAGTGATCTTCAATACAAGTAAATCCCAGAGAAGAGAGATCATCGTGTGACGCAACAAAACTGAAATTGGACCCCTAAGGAGAGCTGGTGTGTCTACAATCGCTCTGTCAGCATTTTCCCTTGGTTTACCCCGTTCTTTTCCTCCAGCCTGAGTCTTAATTGACTTCTTCTTTCTTCGGGTTTATTTATCAAATTCGTAGAATTTGATAAATAAATACTATCCACAATGGTTGGACTTTAATTTATATTCCCGACTTTCTATTATCTCCAAGCCTTATAACCAATGTTTAACTTTCAACACTTTGTATTTATACTCCACATTTCTTTTTAAATAAATAACTTGTAATGAACTTTCGGCTCTATATTTCACCACCAAGCCTTACAACAATCACGCTCCAGACTTATGCTAATTATCCGCCAATCGTTTAATTAAACAATTTCATTATACTCCGGCCCCACCTATATATATCAATAACCAATCAAACACTCGTATCATACCTGGCTATCCTCTGCACACCTTAGTTAACCTCCGGGCAAGTTCAACGTGCGACCACCGTCCGATGGCCCTTCTCCAAATCAACAACTCTTGGCAATTTCGCTCGGCTTCCAACGTCGGGCTTTAACGTGCGATGGCATGGGTTAAACGGTTGTTTTCCGGGGTCACTTCGCCATGTGTCGCATTCCCTATGGAATCGCTCGCGAATAGGAAATACCGCCTACTCCACAAAAGCGGTGCGATATGGGCAACCCGCTTTTGTGATTCCGCTCGTGGTTTTGGTAGAGGGCTTGACTACGGGTGCATGTCTGGTTCCGCTATCCTTTTGTTTGTTAACTCATGTCCAATCCTCGGGTCAGGTTCCGAAAGCACAACAATTTTGTCTCTTTATTAAGCGGGATTTTTATATTTGAACAGTTTTCACGACCCCGGTTCTCTGCACAGACCTCGCCTTGGATATTTTTACATAAAAATGATTGTTCTCAATAATTATTTATATAAATTTTCCACATGTTTAGTGTGGTATTCCCATGATTTATTATAAATATGTGTATTATCAAAGAAAACCAACACAAATTTTATAAGATGGGATCAAACAAAATTTTTCTTATGTCGAGCCCGTCGGACTTCAAACGACGATAAACCATAATTCAAACCAAATTCGCGTTCCAAAATAGCCTGCTGACGTCGGCCAATTTTGTGACGCGAATTTCTTATCAAATTCGCCCTAATATTTTACGGGTCCGGATTTCCACTGCGCGAGCGGCCCAAACAAAGATCTGCTCCAATCAATTTTTGCCACGTGTCTTCAATAAAAACTTTCCCTTTTCCCGGCTGCGGGTGCATTCGATGGCGTTTAAGGTGATGGGACATGGATATGGCGATTTCATATCAATCGCATTAACATTTAACGCTGTTCAATTAAATTTTCACATCAAATCTGCATTAATTAATTTTTAACACTGTTCAAGATCGGACCTCCACTCCTCTTAGCGATTCCGCACGCTCCAATTTGATCCGGCCTTCGGCACTCATTATTAATGATCAGAGATTAATTATGACGGGCGTCCTTCGATTGCATTGCAGACGGGTTGACAAAATGGCGTTTAGCCATGGTTTTTCAGACAATCCGGTTGCTGGATTACACTGCCTGCTAACTGTGACGATAAGGAGAAGTGGCCATCTGAACTTCTGCCTAGACGTTGCTGCATATTTGCATTTCTCTTGGTTCTGTCTCTGTCTTTCTTCCTCTGTTAATTGCAATTCTGCTTCTTCGTCTCCTCTTGTGCCCACTACGCCTGAGATTGCACCCATGCCTCGCGTGCGTCATAGGATGCGTTGCCACAGGGGGAGCACTAGGCGTCAACCCAGGTGCGCTCCCTCCAGCCCCTCAACAGAGTCGACTTCCAGCCAGTCCAGTGATTATTACTTAGGTCGATATCCAAATACTAGGAGTGGGCGGGGTCGGCTTGTAGCATCTGGCCACCGTATGGATTCCCCTGCTCCTGGCTTCCCCACCGCTAGTTCACCTTCTCCCACGACGCGCACTACGCAATTTTCCTTTGATTGCACTCTCAACCGCCCGCGAATCACAGCTGTAGTCACTGTGGTCTTCCGCGAGGAGGCCCAAACGGAGGAAGAATGCACCCGTCCGGCGGGTCTGAGCTCGAAAAAAGCCGGCCAGCATTCGGGCCTTCAGGAGGGGAGCCGTGGCATGCATGTGGAGGTAGCACCTAGCGATCTTGGACCTTCCGAAGGATGGTGCCGAATCGTGGAGGAACCACCGGAGGAGTAGTTTGGTTAATTTGTTTTTCTTGCTTAGCAGGCCCACTTAATTGGGCTACTTTTAGTTTATTTTACTGTGCTGGACCTTTGTAATATTTTTGAATTCTGTAAATTAAACGTTCAAGACTGGTTTCCCCGTATGAGGGCAGTCTTCTTAATTTTTTGATTTTTTGATGACAAATTTTCCATGAGTATGGCCAGGCAATGTTTTTGACTTCGGTGTAATTTTATTCGCAATGTTAATAGATTAAATTTACTTAGAATTCTCACATGATTAGCGTTTTTCTTGATCTGTTCAAGGATTTTGGGTACTTTAATTTGTATTTAGAACAATGGACGTCGGTACTCTATCTGTTGCTTTACTGTTCTACATACTGCTATTTCACTTTCTTATAGATGCCTCGGGCATATTTGGATGCTTTCTCAGATTGTCGATAATCTCCATGTGGGCCGTTACTGGATTTTATATCATGTCCCTGTATGTGACATGGGGTATTTTTCTATCATTGTCTGGGGTGGGACTTCCACTTTTCTGGATGGATATTTGGGTTCCAATCTTAAGATGTGAAAATGTAATGACTTCATGGACTGTTTTACTTCATACAATATATTCAAAACATCATTTTTTCTCTTGTGAAAAAAAAAATGATTAATGTTTATCACTCTGCCTTCAAAACTAGCGATGATGGTCTATGTTGCTGGTTTATTGATATGGTCTGATGGTCTTTTTATATTTTGGACATATCACACTCCTCACATGATTAGCGTTTTTCTCTGTTCAAGGATTTTGGGTACTTTAATTTGTATTTGGAACAATGGACGTCGGTAGGTACTCTATCTGTTGCTTTACTATTCTACATACTGCTATTTCACTTTCTTATAGATGCCTTGGGCATATTTGGATGCTTTCTCAGATTGTCGATAATCTCCATGTGGACCGTTACTGGGTTTTATATCAAGTCGTTGTATGTGACATGGGGTATTTTTCTATCATTGTCTGGGGTGGGACTTCCACTTTTATGGATGGATATTTGGGTTCCAATCTTCAGATGTGAAAATGTAATGACTTCATGGACTGTTTATTCAAAACATCGTTTTTTCTCTTGTGAAAAAAAAATGATTAATGTTTATCACTCTGCCTTCAAAACTAGCGATGCTGGTCTATGTTGCTGGTTTATTGATATGGTCGGATGGTCTTTTTATATTTTGGACATATCACACTCCTCACATGATTAGCGTTTTTCTCTGTTCAAGGATTTTGGGTACTTTAATTTGTATTTGGAACAATGGATGTTGGTACGTACTCTATCTGTTGCTTTACTATTCTACATACTGCTATTTCACTTTCTTATAGATGCCTTGGGCATATTTGGATGCTTTCTCAGATTGTCGATAATCTCCATGTGGACCGTTACCGGGTTTTATATCAAGTCGCTGTATGTGACATGGGGTATTTTTCTATCATTGTCTGGGGTGGGACTTCCACTTTTCTGGATGGATATTTGGGTTCCAATCTTAAGATGTGAAAATGTAATGACTTCATGGACTGTTTTACTTCATACAATATATTCAAAACATCGTTTTTTCTCTTGTGAAAAAAAAATGATTAACGTTTATCACTCTGTCTTCAAAACTAGCGATGCTGGTCTATGTTGTTGGTTTATTGATATGGTCTGATGGTCTTTTTATATTTTGGACATATCACACTCCTCACATGATTAGCGTTTTTCTCTGTTGCAGGATTTTGGGTACTTTAATTTGTATTTGGAACAATGAACGTTGGTACTCTATCTGTTGCTTTACTATTCTACATACTGCTATTTCACTTTCTTATATATGCCTCGGGCATATTTGGATGCTTTCTCAGATTGTCGATAATCTCCATGTGGACCGTTACTGGGTTTTATATCAAGTCCCTGTATGTGACATGGGGTATTTTTCTATCACCGTCTTGGGTGGGACTTCCACTTTTCTGGATGGATATTTGGGTTCCAATCTTCAGATGTGAAAATGTAATGATTTCATGGACTGTTTTACTTCATATAATATATTCAAAACAACATTTTTTCTCTTGTAAAAAAAAAAATGATTAATGTTTATCACTCTGCCTTCAAAACTAGCGATGCTGGTCTATGTTGCTGGTTTATTGATATGGTCTGATGGTCTATTTATATTTTGGACATATCACACTCCTCACATGATTAGCGTTTTTCTCTGTTCAAGGATTTTGGGTACTTTAATTTGTATTTGGAACAATGGACGTCGGTACTCTATCTGTTGCTTTACTATTCTACATACTGCTATTTCGCTTTCTTATAGATGCCTCGGGCATATTTGGATGCTTTCTCAGATTGTCGATAATCTCCATGTGGACTGTTACTGGGTTTTATATCAAGTCCCTGTATGTGACATGGGGTATTTTTCTATCATTGTCTGGGGTGGGACTTCCACTTTTCTGGATGGATATTTGGGTTCCAATCTTCAGATGTGAAAATGTAATGACTTCATGGACTGTTTTACTTCATATAATATATTCAAAACATCGTTTTTTCTCTTGTGAAAAAAAAAATGATTAATGTTTATCACTCTGCCTTCAAAACTAGCGATGCTAGTCTATGTTGCTGGTTTATTGATATGGTCTGATGGTCTTTTTATATTTTGGACATATAACACTCCTCACATGATTAGCGTTTTTCTCTGTTGCAAGATTTTGGGTACTTTAATTTGTATTTGGAACAATGGACGTCGGTACTCTATCTGTTGCTTTACTATTCTACATACTTCTATTTCACTTTCATGGACTGTTTTACTTCATATAATATATTCAAAACAACGTTTCTCGTCTTTTAAAGTTTCAATTTTTTTTTTTTTAAATTGAACCCTCCGTCGATCTACCGACGCCTTGTAGACGTCGGAACTGCGACAACCTAGAAACGTCGGAAGAGAGACAGTATGAAAACGTCGGACCACATTTCGTCGGAATTGCGACAGATTACAAACGTCGGAAGAGCGACGTTACAAACGTCGGACCACATATCGTCGGAATTGCGACAGATTACAAAAGTCAGAAGAGCGACGTTCCAAACGTCGGACCACATATCGTCTGCATTGCGACATCTTACAGACGTCGAAAGAGCGAAGTCCAAAACGTTGGACCACGTTGGGTCAGAATTACGACGGTTTACAGGCGTTGGAAGAGCAGCGTTCCAAACGTTGAACCACATTTTTTCGGAAGTGCGACAGTTTACAAACGTCGGAGGCGCAACGGTTTGTGAGACGTCGGAAGAGTGACGCTTGTTCGGAAGCGACGGAAGAAGTGTCGATAGTGCGACACTTTTTACGTGCGTCGGAACTACGACGGCATGACAAACCACGGTTTGTCCGCCCTCGAACTGTCGCTCTTGCGACGACTATGTGTCGGAATAGCGACGAATTGGCTGTCGGAATTTCCGCCAAATTTTCTAGTGTAGGGATCAAAAAGTATAAGATAGGACCTGTGATAAGCTTAGTGTGTTTTGAAGACCTAGGATCTAGCATACTTGATTATCCAAAGGGTCTATAAAGACAATCATTGTCTGAGAATATTACGGAAAAGTCAACAAGGATATTTGATTGGTAGGTCTGAATAGTAGTAGGGAATCCTGTAGGTAAGCAAAACAAAGGATTTGGGCCAAAAGGCAAGACATGGTGAAAAATGGGTGATAGTTGGGGTTAAAATAAATGGCTTGAACCTATGATGGGTCTTCCAGGAGTGGTGGGTTAGTCATGACTAGATAGGAAGATGAAAATAGGAAAGTTTTATCTCAGGATAATGAAGGCAGTGAGATTTCTAGAACTCACAATATTTATGAATTTTGCTTCTAGAAATCTAGGAACACTACTTAGTCATCTTCAGATAGTGAAAAATATAGATGATTAACAGTGTTAACACTTCTAGTCCCAAGGAAGGTAAAAGTGTTGATCAGTGGTTGTCATTGATGTTAACCCAAGCAGCACCAGGGGCTAGCCTGATCTTGCATGGGTATTTTGACCTACCAAATTACCATATTCCGATTCAAGGATACTTTTATAGTTTCTACTTGTTGAGATGTTTCCATTGATATATGGCACACCACGTAATTCTTCACAGTTTGAGAGATATTCATGTTTGAAGTTAGTAACCCTAGTTAGTGGGATAAAACCTCATGGGGTTGTGGCATGACACTAATAATTGGTTGTGGTCATTGAATAGTCAATAATTAATAATATTTTAAGCTCCTAAAATCCCTCCAACATTCTCTATAGAAGCCCCTCTCAACTCTATAAAAGGAAATTTCATATATCCTCCAAATGTAGTGATCGTGAATTTTCACTATAAATTTATTTCTGCAAAGTCTTAGATGTTGAAATTAAAAACCCACTTGGGAGAAATCCCGATGAAGTTCATGTCCAAATTTAAGATCTTGGTTCACTATATTTTCGGAGATATGATCTGTGGAAGTTAAGGTTTTTGCAGCCTTCCCAATTCCATCTCAAAGTGGTGATGTTGGGAAAATCGTCATAAATATCTCTCTGAAAAGCGGATTGGAATTCTGTAAAAAGTGGTGGATAGTGCACTGACTATAGTTTTATGTTTATAAATTTCAGAGCTGAAGAATGAAAGAGTGGCATGTGGCATGCCATACAAGTTCGCTCTACTGAACTAGTCCATAATTAGGTCATTGTGAGAGATTGGGCATAATTTTTCCTTGAAGAATCCAAATCGGGTTAGACATATGGAATTGGAAATAAGACTCAGAGGGCTAATACAGGATCGAAGATCACATATTCACTAGAAAATTTGGCAGAATTTCCGACGGCCAATTCGTCGCTATTCCGACACATAGTCGTCGCAAGAGCAATAGTTCGAGGGAGGGCAAAACGTGGTTTTCCATACTGTCGCAGTTCCGACGCACTTAAAAAGTGTCGCACTATTGAAAATTTTTCCGTCGCTTCCAAACAAGCATCGCCCTTCCGACGTTTCCCAAACCGTCGCGCTTCCAACGTTTGTAAACTGTCGCACTTCTGACGAAATGTGGTCCAACGTTTTGAACGTTTCTCTTCCGACGTTTGTAAACTGTCGCAATTTCGACGAAATGTGGTCCAACGTTTTGAACGCCGCTCTTCCGACGTTTGTAAACTGTCGCAATTCCGACGCAATGTGGTCCGACGTTTTGGACGTCGCTCTTCCGACGTTTGTAAACTGTCGCAATTCCGACGAAATGTGGTCCGACATTTTGAACGTCACTCTTCTGACGTTTGTAAACTGTCGCAATTCTGACGAAATGTGGTCCGATTTTTTGAACGTTGCTCGTCCAACGTTTGTATACTTTCTCTCTTCCGACATTTTTAATTTGTCGCAATTCCAACGCTTACAAGGCATCGGCATACCGACGACAAGTTCAATTTAAAAGAAAAAAATGAAACTTTAAAAGAGGAAAAATGTTGTTTTGAATGTATTATATGAAGTAAAACAGTCCATGAAGTCATTACATTTTCGCATCTGAAGATTTGAACCCAAATATCCATCCAGAAAAGTGGAAGTCCCACCCCAGACAATGATATAAAAATACCCCATGTCACATACAGGGACATGATATAAAACCCAGTAACAGTCCACATGGAGATTATCAACAATCTGAGAAAGCATCCAAATATGCCCGAGGCATCTATAAGAAAGTGAAATAGCAGTATGTAGAATAGTAAAGCAACAGATAGAGTACCGACGTCCATTGTTCCAAACACAAATTAAAGTACCCAAAATCCTTGAACAGAGAAAAACGCTAATCATGTGAGGAGTGTGATATGTCCAAAATATAAAAATACCATCAGACCATATCAATAAACCAGCAACATAGACCAGCATCGCTAGTTTTGAAGGCAGAGTGATAAACATTAATCATTTTTTTCACAAGAGAAAAAACGTTGTTTTGAATATATTATATGAAGTAAAACAGTCCATGAAGTCATTACATTTTCACATTTGAAGATTGGAACCCAAATATCCATCCAGAGAAGTGGAAGTCCCACCCCAGACAATGATAGAAAAATACCCCATGTCACATACAGGGACATGATATAAAACCCAGTAACGGTCCACATGGAGATTATCGACAAATCTGAGAAAACATCCAAATATGCCCGAGGCATCTATAAGAAAGTGAAATAGCAGTATGTAGAATAGTAAAACAATAGATAGAGTACCGACGTCCATTGTTCCAAATACAAATTAAAGTACCCAAAATCCCTGAACAGAGAAAAATTCTAATCATGTGAGGAGTGTGATATGTCCAAAATATAAAAAGACCATCAGACCATATCAATAAACCAGCAACATAGACCAGCATCGCTAGTTTTGAAGGCAGAGTGATAAACATTAATAATTTTTTTTTCACAAGAGAAAAAACGTTGTTTTGAATATATTATATGAAGTAAAACAGTCCATGAAGTCATTACATTTTCACATCCGAAGATTGGAACCCAAATATCCATCCAGAAAAGTGGAAGTCCCACCCTAGACAATGATAGAAAAATACCCCATGTCACATACAAGGACATGATATAAAACCCAGTAATGGTCCACATGGAGATTATCGACAATCTGAGAAAGCATCCAAATATGCCCGAGGCATCTATAAGAAAGTGAAATAGCAGTATGTAGAATAGTAAAGCAACAGATAGAGTACGTACCGACGTCCATTGTTCCAAATACAAATTAAATTACCCAAAATCCTTGAACAGAGAAAAACGCTAATCATGTGAGGAGTGTGATATGTCTAAAATATAAAAAGACCATCAGACCATATCAATAAACCAGCAACATAGACCAGCATCGCTAGTTTTGAAGGCAGAGTGATAAACATTAATCATTTTTTTTTCACAAGAGAAAAAACGTTGTTTTGAATATATTATATGAAGTAAAATCGTCCATGAAAATAGTATCATAAAGCGGATACAGGAAATGTGCAGAGACATGTACTGTTGATATACGCCTCATACAAAAACATTGCCCAGACTCATGGCAAATTTGTCATCAAAAAATCAAAAAATTAAGAAGACTGCCCTCATACGAGGAAACCAGTCTTGAACGTTTACATAATTCAAAAATATTACAGAGGTCCAGCACAGTAATATAATCTAAAAGCAGTCTAATTAAGTGGGCCGCGAAGCAAGAAAAACAAATTAACCAAAATACTCCTCCGGTGGTTCCTCCACGATTTGGCACCATCCTTTGGAAGGTCCAGGATCACTAGGTGCTACCTCCACATTCATGCCACGGCTCCCCTCCTGAAGGCCCGAATGCTAGCCGGCTTTTTCTGAGCTCAGACCCACCAGACGGGTGCATTCTTCCTCCATTTGGGCCTCCTCGTGGAAAACCACAGTGACTGAAGCTGTGATTTGTGGGTGGTTGAGAGAGAAATTAAAGGAAAATTGCGCAGTGCGCGTCGTGGGAGAAGGTGAACTAGTGGTGAGGAAACGAGGAGCAGGGGAATCCATACGGTGGCCAGATCCTACAACCCGACCCCGCCCACTCCTAGTATTTGGATAGTGACCTGCGTAATAATCACTGGAGTGGCCGGAAGACGACTCGGTTGAGGGGCTGGAGGGAGCGCACAGGGGTTGACCTCTAGTGCTCCCCCTGCGGCAACGCATCCTTTGACGTAGGCGAGGCATGGGTGTTGTCTCAGCAGTGGGCACAAGAGGAGACGGAGAAGCAGAATTCCAAGAAACAGAGGAAGACAAACACAGACGAGACCGAGAGAAATGCAGATATGAAGCAAGGTCGAAGCAGCAGTTCAGCTGGCCACTTCTCCTTCTCGTCACAGTGAGCAAGCAGTGTAACCCAATAACTGGCTCGTCTGAAAAACCATAGCGAAACGCCATTTTATCGACCTAACTGCAATTAAATTGAAGGACGCCCGTCATAATTAATCTCTGATCATTAATGAGAGCCAAAGGCCGGATCATATTGGAGCATGCGGAATCAGTAACAGGAGTGGAGGTCCGATCTTGAACAGTGTTAAAACTTAATTAATTAATGCGGATTTGATGTTAAAACCTTGGAACTTAATTGAACAACGTTAAAACTTAATGCGATTGATATGAAATCGCCACATCCATGTCCCATCACCTTAAACGCCATCGAATGCACCCGCAGCCGGGAGCAGGGCAAGTTTTGATTGAGGACACGTGGCAGAAATTGATTGGAGCAGATCTTTGTTTGGGCCGCTCGTGCAGTGGAAATCCAGACCCGAAAAATATTAGGGCGAATTTGATAAGAAATTTGCGTCACAACTCTCCCTCCGTACGCGAGCCCAACTTCGGTCTCGAAAAAGATTAGGGCAGAATTCATTTGGTTTTTTCGCGTCACAAAATTGGCTCGAGCGTCAGCAGCTATTTTGGAACGCGAATTTGGTTTGAATTATGGTTTATCGCCATTTGAAGTCACGGAGGGCTCGACTTAAGAACAATTTTTTTTGATCCCATCTTATAAAATTTGTGTTGGTTTTCTTTTGATAATACACATATTTATAATAAATCATGGGAATACCACACAAAACATGTGGAAAAGTTATATAAATTATTGAGAACAATCATTTTTATGTAAAAATATCCAAATGTGCTTTTGGGAAATAAGAAATTTGAGTATTTGGTTCATATTGTTTTAAAGGAAGGAGTGAAGTTGGAGCCTGATCAAAAGATGCAAGCTATTACAAAATGACCTATTCCTAAGAAAATCAAGGTTCTTAGAATATTTTTTTAGACTTACATGATATTATTGATCATTTATTAAGAATTATGCATGCATTTCAAGTCCACTCACATATCTCTTGAAGAAAATATCATTTATATGGAATGATGAGGTTACTTTGGCATTCTCTCTTTTAATGGATGCCATGTCTTCTACACTACATCGGTTGCACCTACTTTTGGTAAAAAATTCATAGTAGAGTGTGAGGCACTAGGACAAGGAATTTACGTAACATTAACACAATAAGAGATATCATTGGCTTTTTAAAAGCAAGGAATTCAAAGAAAATATTTATGAAATCTATGTATGAAAAAATAAATGGAAGCAATATTACATGCAATAAAAAATGGGGATATTATATCATTTGGGAGGTACTTTAAAGTCAAAGATATACACATGATAGCATAAAGTATTTTTTGAAGCTATGGATTCTCATTGGAAGATTAAAAAAAATGAGGAGAAAAAACGCAAAGTTTTAATTTTTGAGATAATATGTGCAAAAGGGTAAGGAAAATTTAGTACATGATGCTCTTTCTAAAATAGAAGAGGCCTCAAATTTATATCCAATTACATTTTCTATTCCTAGGTGGCTAGAAGAAGCTTGCCATAATGGAAAAATGACAATAGTACTAAACAAAAACTAAAATTTATAAAGGATGGGATGAACTCTATGGAGCATTGGTTGTGAAAGAGAGATATACTTTGGTGCAAATGTAGAATATTTTTATGCACACAAGCATATTTGAATAAAAAAATATTAAGGGAGTCCCATTTCTTTCTGATGGTAGGACGCAGGGTTCCTTAAAACATCTCAAAGGATCAAAAAAATATTTTTTGGAAGGAATGAAGAAAGATATTCAAAAATTTTGTAAGAGAAGGTTAGGTTTGCATAATAAATAAAAGAGAGATAGTAAAATCTCTAGGGTTACTTCAACCATTCCAAATACATATTCAAAGACTAGAAGATATATCAATAGACTTTATTACAGAGATTAACTGAAATATAAAGGTAAGTATTACATTTTTGTGGTCATTTATGTAGACAAATTTTGTAGATTTTTTTGTGGTAGAGCTCAAAGTACATAAAGAACAAAGCCAAGTAGCGGTAGTGTACTGTGAAATAAATTCATAGTCTTCATGGTTTTCCTAAAGTAATAGTAACAAGAAACTTTTGAAATAATTATTTAATATGAGTGGAGAAACACTAGCTGCCATGAGTTCTACATATCAAACACAATCAAATGGTCAAAAAAAAAAATAGTTAACAAATGTTTTTAAGGTTATCTACAATGTTACTCTTTAGAAAGGAAATCTTAATGGATGAAATGGGTTCATCAAGGAAGAATGGTAATATGATACTACCTATCGGACATCTACCAAAATTTCCCCATTTAAGGCCCTTTATGGATATCCAACTCCTAGTATCTCATACTTTTTTTGCAAGATAAGTCCAAAGTATAGGAAACAGAGTCACATATGGAAAATACTAAAGAAACTTTGAAAATTATTATGGAAAACCTTCAAATGACATAAAACATGATAAAACAAAAAGGGGAACAACATTGAAGTGAAAGATAATTTGAGGAGGGTAATTGGGTATTTTTTAGATTATAGCATTATAAGCAATCTTCATTCAAGAAAAATAAGAATAAAGAATTAGCTCAAAAATGTTATGGCCCTAAATAATTATTCATAGGATTGCACCAGTGGTATAGAAGTTATATTTTCCTTCTTTTTGCATTCATAAGGTTTTTCATGTATCTTACCTAAAAAAGGTTTTGGGAAAAAAATATGCCAATGTAAATAGAACTTCCAAAATTAGATGAAGAATGAAAGTTGATTCTTGAACCACAAAAATTTATAGATAAACGTTGCTCGTATCTCTTTGACATATAACCATTATGAAGTACCTAATCAAGTGGAAGAATATTCCTCTAGAAGAAGGTACATGGTAAATGATCAATTCGTGATGAAATACCCTCACGACTAAAGGGTTCATTTGAAGTTTTGACAAAGGGTTTTGTTATATTTTTTATATAACCCATTTACTTGAATAGTTTTATTGTTTTTTAAGGTCCCACACAGAGTGATCAAATTTGAAGGGCAGGTCCGGAATTTCAGATTAGAAGGGCATATATCTATGTCGCCCTTCATAATGAAAAAGCTTAAAAAAAAACTTTTCAATTGACCACAATAAATTATTTTTATATTTCATTTTTCGGAAGAGACAAAACCATCAATCTTTATATTAATAAAAGACGCATAGCATATACAACAATGAAGAAGGCTCCATCTTTCATTGCTTAAATATCTCATTGGAAATGTCAACATAAGTCTTGAAGACACTATTATAAGAATTTGGATACATACCACCGGATATAGGAGATTCTTGTATATCGAATTGTGTAATGTAATTTTGACTTTGTCTCATGAGGAGCGACTACATGGAGGTCTGGATTTTTCTTATAGAAATTTTTTATTATTATTTTAAAAGTTGTTTATAGATATGAAGAAAACAATGAAATTATGAGCATGGTGGACAATTAGTCAAGCTCATGATGCCAAACCATGATGATGTAAGTTTGGAGTTTAACATTTTTACATGTTAAAGAAAAATAGTCAAAATCACTGACAACTCAGTATGCCATAATTAATAATCATTCCCTGTTCACTTTTTTTTAATAGGTTTTGATGTCACACTATGATCTCTCTTCTCTGGCATTTACTTGTATTGGAGATCACTATTCTAGGAATAAGGAGTTATTTTCTCCAAAAATAACCCTAGCCAAACATTGACAATGCATCAAGGATATATTTCTATGCTTCATAAGTACATATGTTCTACTTCTAAAACATGTCTTGGAAGTGGTTGTTTCTGTGAAATTATTCACCCAGATTGGTTTCATGCCAAAGTATTTTTCTCATTTTCAGCATCCAATACATGAAAAAGATAATGGTTTTAAAACAACATAAATATTTGAAATTTTGCAAGAATTATTCGTGCACACTTTGAATATGAATTTTGAAGTCAATTGCATGATGTTGTATAGGATCAAGTGTCATTTTGAATACCAAATGTTTCACAAGAAATTTCTCAACATGCTACCTCTAGTCAAGGATTAAATGCCAATATTGCATCAACTATTTTCATAATAAAAGTGCACCTCAGGCCTTAAGACTAAAGAACTACAAATTTTGTAGATCTAACAAGACCACACAATCAAATGTATTCTGACAAGGCCAATACTTTTGTATGAAAAATGAAAAAGGAGTTTGCAACCAAAAATACCTTAGGCAACTAATTCAATTAGATACACCAAACCATCAGCAAAAAGGAAAACTAGCCTACTCAAAAGGCAAGCGTTTACCTCCTTTGACAAACTTTTGAGTTCCAAAACAAGGGCCCTTATTGTCTTGTCAATGCCCCTAGTAATTTGAACGGGGTTTGCACCTATTGCAACAACCTAAATAAAAAGGTTTCATTTCAAATTATTTTCCACAAATTTAAGATACAACCATTGTCAGTTTTGTATTTCCTAACAAGCTCATAAATTTTGACAAAAGAACCAAAATTTTTTAATACACGATAGCAATTTTTTCACTCAAAAACTATCTTAGACTCAATAATCCCAACCCAAAACTAAAAAACCAAACACCATAAGACCCTACAAAAAATGAATAGATGATCTTAATCAGATACTATCGACAAAAAAGTTACCTTTACACCCTCACTTATTAAACCCTGTGCATATTGAATTTTAACTTCAATGCGACAGCAGAAGGACGGATGCGAGCGATAAACATTTTTTTTTGGAGGTTGTGCATGCCATCCGAGAAATTTAATTCGGTATTTAAAATTCCTGTAAGTCTTGTAGCCGACTGCAGCCATATTTCCTGTACATGATTGTATTTAAACACAACAACCAACATTAACGCAATTCACCAACCGGAAAATTAAACAAATGTAAATTTACCCCCGCTGTAAATTCAAAAGGAGGACACGTGGAGCATTAATATTGGATCGCATGAAATTGAAGGGAATCGAAAACCGAAAACCGGACCCTGAATTTTTTATGAGGCACATTGGATTGAGAATTCATGTTACAAATTAGGCAGACGTCAACATCCCATTTTGGAACGCGAATTTGGTTTGAAATTCAATCTATTCAGACGTTTGAAGTCCGATGGAAAGGGTTCTTTAATGTTTTGATAGTTTAATTTTATGTATGCTTTAATATATATATATATGTTTTAAACACACACACACACACACACACACACACAGAGATATATATATATATATATATATATATATATATATATATATATATATATATATATATATATATATATATATATATATATATATATATATATATATATATATATATATATATATATATATATATATATATATCATATGCAAAATGAAAGGTGGGCCATAGAATTTATTTTTAATTTTATTATTTTAAAAAGAGGGTTTGTTATAATATGTTTTATATGTTATGGCATATAAAAATAAAAAGGAAAAAAAAAGCTTGGTATTTTTTTTATAGACAGTAGGTAAATTTTTTATTACACAGCAGTGTTTAAAAAGTGAAAGATTGAGTGTAGCTTTTTAAGTGTGTATGCACAGCAGTGCGAAAGTGAAAAACACAACAGAGTGTTTTAGAGACAGAGTATGTTTGTTTTGAACAAACAGTGGAGTTGGTTTTATGCACCGCGTTTTGTAGCGATCATAATTTTGTAATCCCTCTCATGTGAGGAAGAAGTGTAATAGTTTTTTTTTAGTTATTGAAGGGGAATAGAAGTTTGTTTTCAAAGTATTGAAACTCTATCTCCGTCAAAGAAATTTTTATTTTCTCTCGTGTTAGAGGAAGGGAGATTTATTCTCCATTCATCGTTCTGAAATTTTCAATATTCCAACATGTGCAAGAACAACGGATGTTGTGGTTCCATCTGACTAAATCATTTTCTTTGCCATAACTTGCCTTACCAACTTGGCCCCAATATTTTCAACTGGGTCCCCTAATTCAACCAATAAAAGGCCAAAACCATAGCATTGAGATACATTTCATTATAATGTCAATAACAATAAAATTTGACTTAGCCATAACCCTTTCCTTTTATTGTTGTGAAAATATTTATGCATTAATCTAATGTGGCTAGTCCATAGGCCAAGTAGACCACTGGGTAACAAATATGTTTCCTTTCACCTTTGAGTTTTCAAATTATGCCTACCAAATCTAAGACATTTAAGAGGGGGAACTAATACAACGTTAAAAAAAGAAAACCGGAGTACACATCTACAAATTACCTCCTTAGCTATCTGTCACACCATCATTAACTATTTTCAGAGAACCATGCTGTTCTCCAAGACAACATTTTTCCCTTCGCCCCAAGGGTGACTCCAACAAGATCAACAAGTTTGTTCACACCGCCTGTGAACAAATTGACAATGCTTTCGAGTATGTGTCTAATTGAATGCCGGACCATATGCCAAAACAACCTTCCATGAAAAATTAAAATAACACATTAAAATCGAATATAAGTGGACAAGGAAAGATCCACCGCAATGAAGTTTCATGTGCGGGTGACCTTCCTTTAAACATAATTTTTTCTCTCGACTGCAAGTTTTTTGTCATCTGAGCCATCCTTGTTGAATTACCAAAATCCTTTTCCATAGCTCTTGTATTAACTACCTTTTCTCTGTCTCGTAATCTTAGAGTCCCCTCTTACTGCTTTAGAGCGATTAAAGGAAATGGGTGAAAAAATTGAAAGAGAAGACAATTGTCTGCTATAATTATCAAAAAAATTGCACCCTAACTTCTTCCCCTTTCCATTTTTAAATCAATGAGGTAGATGTGGCAATTGTTTTCATACTGCCCAAAAGCGAGAGGCCATCTTCTTATGTTGAATATATAATTACAAGATCTTCATATTAGTATGAACCTTAAAAAACATGACTCCCATTGCTAAAAAACCACTTTTAAGTTGTAACAGGGAAAACTAAACAAACTATCGCAACTTTTTGGCAACTTTTGGAGCATTAAGAGAGAAACAACCAAAGAGAAATACAACCACAATCCTCATTTTAATGAGACTAGGACTATATATTTGCATTAAGATAATAGAAAGAAATCACGACTATATTAAGGCTGACACTAAAACAATCTTTTAACTCGGTGTCTCTCACGGCCTTCAAAGGTTGCCATGCTAGAGGTTGCATATTTTTAATTTAAATTCTTGACCTCTTGTGCCCATATATGAATGCATCCAATGGGATATCTACATCAAATGCTCCTTTATATCCCAAAAAAATTCACCCTACTACAAGAGCACCAGTATTGATGGATCACCCCACAACATCCCACCCACTAGAAACGGTGAAAAAGGAAACCTGAGAAAAATTATGAAATATATTAAGATGACTATATGGGTGGTTCTTATGAATCAACCAACCATTCAGAACATGCTCATCAATCCAAACCATGAGTATTATGTGACGATATTCAAAAGCGTAATCGACTCGGGTTTCCGAAGCTATGTTAGAGAAACCCCTAAACTCTCACTAAAAATAGGTGAAATGTGGCATCACTCGGAGATTGACATCGTGCCAATTAGTACAAGTGGTAGATAGTTGGCATGCTCAAACAATGAGGGTGATGCATGAATGACATGAGGGATAAAATATCAGAAAAGCCCCAAATCTGGAGAACTAAAGTCTCATCACCAACTCGAGATTGAGCAACTTTACATGATGTAACCTATGAAATCGTAAATGGAGAAATCATAGTAACAATAAAGTAACCTATGTAAAAATAAAGTCGGATTCATCCTCGGGAGTGGTAATGGGAGAAATCATAGTGAAAAAACAGGGAAAAGATGCGAGAGTTGCTTACAATCAAATAGATGAAAAAAAACACATACAAAAAAACCTAGATAATAATCATGAACAAGCTTAATATTGAACTATGAGCCGTAAAGGAACTTACAAAATGTGACATTACAAACTCAGTCAAAAGCGCACAAGAAAAAATATCCTGGACATGACCCCAGGTTGAAAATTTGTATTGCTCATGATGCAAGAGGATTTATTACTCGCTATGTACAAGTCAATCAAGATCCATCATTATCTATACAATAAATACAAGTAATTGATGTAGTATTTTTTACTCTAAGATGCTTTCTTATGATAATGTTAGAACATATGTTGAAAAATGTCAAAACATACTTGAATAAGCTCCTCTTCGTTTCAAGAACAATTTATTGGAGTCGCATGAACTTGGAGACAAGCCTCCCCACGATACGAAAGAGTAGCAATTAAGTGAACGATGAATTTTTTTTGTTGCTACGTTTGGATCGAGGGAGGTTGTGCTCCAAGATTAAATCGCTCCAATAAATTGTTCTCTACTAAACTGAGGGCCAACCACGTGAAGGTGGAAGCTCTTATGGCCCCCTCCCCACCCCCCTCACATCACTTCCTCAATTCTCCAATACCCAATCTATATTTCATTTTTTACTTTCATGAGCATAAAAAAAAATATTCAATAACTAATAAAAAAACAATTCAACAAAAAAAGTACGCAAGGAAACATTGCAATTAATGCTTGACATAAAAATAGTATGATAAATGAGTTTTTTATATAACGCAAAAACGTTCCAAGTATAGGTAACGTTTGTCTTATAATAATACAATATTTTACATTATCAAATTTTCTTTTCTTCTTCCCTATTTCTAAAGCTCCTAATTACATCATCAATATCATCGTGCTCTACTCCTCGTTTTGTGCCTTTTCGACCCGCACTCGCTGCCTAGTTGCATAGTCACGATGTCGGTCTCATCCTGTGAGCGGGGCACCGCCTACAAAAAAAGATAATATTAAATTTTTAATTGTCGGTTTTTAAATATCATTGAACTAGTTCAGTAATATTAATAAAAAAATTTGCAATGAGATTATTTACCAGTGCACCAGTTGTCGCTACGTGACCTAGTTGCGTAGTCACCGATGTACGGTCTCATCCGGTGACGGGGCATCGCTTACATAAAAATAGATAATATTAAATTTTAATTGTCGCTTTTTTAAATATCATTGAACTAGTTCAGTAATATTAATAAAATATCCCAATGAGATTATTTACAGTGCACCTGATTTTCACTGCAGAATTTGGGGCTGCCCTGTGTTTCTCCTCTCCGGTGGTAAGATCCTCAAGGGAAACATTCTCGTCATTTAAACAAAAAAAAGTTATAAGGACAACCATCAAGGTATAATTAGAAAAAAAATTATAAGTGGAAATTAATTACCGTCACGCGCCCTCAACGATAGTAGCATTGTCGACTAGGTCCCCCACTACAATGATCGAGTTGCACGTGAGGATCATCTACATCCGGCTCTAAAACTAGGTTATTTGCCTCATCGGTAGTCTTTGCTCCCCGATTTAAACAAAGTTGTTAGACATTAAATTTATGGACGAAAACAAACATATTGAAAGGTTAATGTTTTACCTTATCGAGCATTACGGATCTTTGGGACGCCCTCAAGCTTTCGCGATGATCAACTCGAAGTAGTTTAAAATGTGAAAAGCGATATTTTTATCTTCCTCTGTAGTTTCGTTCTGAAAGTCATCACCCTACATTACATATGATTGTGTATTTTTAATCATATTTGATAGGATTACAAAAACGTTGGAAGGCGATACAATTAATTATAAGATGTTTAGCTACTTAATTACAATTCTTGTGGCTAATTTCAAGTAGGTCATTTCTTGGGGCCCTCAGCTTTATGATGGCCCTTTTTTTCAATCCTAGCTTTGGCTGCCTTTGAGGTGTCAAGTAACCTAGCATCAAAATATTGAAGTCAGATATGACATAGCACACTTTTATTTAAGACATAGAGAAAATTAAAGCTATTGAATTAAAGTTGTAATTTACCTTGCGGGTCCAGTTGGCATTTTTCCTTTTTTCTTTGCCCTTTTCTCTTATCCGTCATAGATGAGTTCTCTCCACTCACTCTCTGGAACTGTGAGAGGACGCTCGTATCTAGGGTTAAATTGCAATTTCTTCCTATAGGTTTCCCTGGTATATTTCAAATATTTGCCGGCTACCCGAGCCACACTGCTACATCAATCGTGCGCGACCCCCAAAAAGGGATTCTAGATAATTTAGAAGTTCTTTTTCGAGGTTGGGAGTCTGGGAATTCCACCCCTGTGCGTATAGTTGGGCCAAAAAATTACCAACACATGTCTCTCCAAAAACTCTGTAGAACTCATTGTTTCCTCTACACAGAAAAAAAAGATATTATCATTAATTTAAAAATAAAAATCATGATAAATATGTTTTAGATAAAGTACATGAAATAGTTAAAATATTAAAAATTTACACGGGAGTTGTACGTGCTTTATAGGGACACCTTCATCGTTCACCAAAAAACATGCCATTAATGGTCCTCTATGGAGTCTGACACGTGTAGCTCAAGAAACGTAATAATGTAGTTGGCTATATCGGCACTCTATCATTGCTCAACAAGGTTCACGTGATTTGTAGGGTGTCTCGTGCGCGGTGTGTTTCTTCGTCGGCACCTAAAGGAGTAGAAGGTGTACGAGACGGTTTGCTAGGCAGTATCTTGCCCTTCCAGTCCCACTACCACCAACACGGAGTTCAGCAAGTGCCGTGACGCTACATACAAAATAAATTTTTGTTAGTTTAGTCAATGTAAAAATGAAAAATCAAACTATCACAATTCATCTCATGCAGAACAAAAAAATATCCTTTTGACTTTTAATTATTACCTAATATGTTTCTAGTTGGCTCATAATTTTTTTTATCCTCTCTTCTGTTTCAGGTGTTTGAGGTGCGTCTATCAAAGTATTAAATTCTGACCTTGCATCTCGTGCCTTTTTTCGCAACAAGAACACTCGGAGATAGGGATGAAGAAAGCTCTTCCTCAAAGAGGAATCATCAGGGGCGTACCATGAATGAGGTGTACTGCATATTTGAACAAAATTACTATTATTTCAATTATGTAAATAAATAAAATGCTCGAAGATAGAGCAATGTTGGCACTTTACATGTTCTTCCACTGGCCTCTTTTCCACGATCATCCTGCGTCTCGGGTTGTTCCTATCTTGCTTCTGATCAATAAAATTATAAATGTAAAAACACTTGAAAACAATATCTAACTTTGAAAACACAAAATAAAAACTGAAATAATTTCTAATAAGACACGGAAGACAGAGTTAGAGTTTCAAATATGCCTTGCATTGAATTTAGTCTCGGAAACATGTCATTGCACATTAAGGCACCCAAACAAGAGACGAGTTGACAATGAAGACCTTATTGAATATATTGTTGGAGCAATTTCTAGTAAAATTGTTGTGAAGACCTTGAGGACATTTTTGGAGCAACATTGTTGAAGTTGATGGTATAGCATTGTTGGAGACGATCTTGAAGGGCCTTGAAGTGAAGCTTTTTAGACAACTATTGAAAAATCCTTAGAGCATTTAAGGCACTTTCTATCTTCCATCACATTTTTCCTTTCAATATCCTTTAAATGATTTTGATGATATTTAATGTTTGAAACTATGTTGCTAGGAAACGTGGGTTCGGGGACGGGAACGGGGACGGGGATGGTATTTTTTGAAACTGGGTGTGTGGGTTCGTCTGGGTATTTTTATATTAATATATATTATAATTTATATATCATATATAATACTATATTTTCCAAATTATAATTTATAAATTATAAATTTAATGACACTAATATAGTAATTTATGAAATTACTAATAATTTATAAACTTTAAACTTTAAAGATTTAAACATGCACATCATTCAACATTCAAGTTTCAACATTCACATGTGACATTTTTCATTGAAATTTCAAAATTTCTAGTTTGATAATATCATGATTCATATATGATATCAAGTGCAAATTAGAGCTCAGCTTACATATTAATAACTTATAAGAAATTAGAATCATGATTCAAAATTTCAGAATATATGTCCATTGTCATACTAAATTCAAAATTTTCCTCAAGGCATCTCCAAATGGAAAACTATAAACATGAACTAGGAAATTTTGATATACTAAAATAAAAATAGCTAAAGCCTAATAGCGAGCAATGGCTTCCTCAAGCCATATCATCAACATCCATGTCATCAAGCATCACTTAGATCTTCACTTAGCATGCTCTCCAAGTAGGAATCACTCTCATCTTGAGGCTCTGGCTCATCCATAGCAATTTGAGGATGGATGTTTGTGGTAAGTCTACGCTTTCGCTGGGTAAGTTATGAACTTATGATAATTGGACAGGTAGGTATGTTTTAAGGTTTAATTTTTTTTTATTTTAAGTTTTAACTTCCCCCTTTATAATTGACTATAGCCTATGGGGTTGGATAGGCTACTTTGTCCTCCCTTGGGCAATTTAATTATAAGAGAACATTACAATTGGAATATTTTTCACTTCCACTGTTGTTTTGTATAATATTTCATAGTAGTCCCCAAAGGCAGAAAAATTCACGTAATTAAGATCCGGGGAAACCTCCGGTTAAGAGATTAAATTTCGTCTACATTTAAAGTCAAAGCCAACGAAATTTCTTCACCGGTAACTACTCTGTCTAAGCCATGCCTAGTATTATAGATATGCTATTTTTCCAGTTTTGCATCATAGTCATAGTAGCTACAACACCTTTGGTGTGAAAAAATAATCCTCTTGAAATTAGGGTCGTGTATGTCCAGCATTGTATTCGATCAACCCCCATGCCAATAAACTCGTAGGAAGAATTTTATACATCTACTATACGAGTCAGTAACTTTTAATGTCTAAGACTTCTTTACCATTAAAAAAATAGAGATGTTTATTTATGAGGTTTGATCTTTCTAAATATGCCGGACCAATTCATCCAAATAGCATACCAATTCATTTGAATCATTTAAGTTTTAACTCTTAAGTTTTAAAATTTAATTGTAATTTGTATGTTTTAAAAAATAGTTAGAAACAATACCATTTAAAAACTAGGGTTCTCATTCCTTGGCATTCCTTCACCTGGGCCTAGGAGCACACTAGAATAATTTCACTCTAAACCATGCAAACTTAAAAGTAACTTAATAGATCCATAAAGTAATAATAATCATAATTCCTAATTTCCTATTGTACAATATGATGCGAAATTACTTTCAAACATGAAGCAATGAAGATATGCAATGTCTGAATTTCAAGATTGATGAACCAATACAAGAAGTTAGAAACTACAACTTTGATTCAATACTCTGTTTCCTAACTCCGGAAGGAATCTATTTTGTAGTATGGAACATGCATCGTGTATTATCAATTCTTAATTGACAACAACTAAAGGACATCTACCACATCAATTCCTTCCCATTTTGTGTTTTTATGTTATATTCCTTATAAAAGTGTCAAATTTCTCTCAAAGTAAGAAGCCACTAAATAAAATAAAAAATAGTTGAGATACGATTGAGAAATGGTCATTTATTTCTTGAAAGGATCTTCACGATTTCTTTGGTTGTTTTTCATCTCAAGAAACAAGAAATGACCTAAGAAACTATCGTGATGTAATATAAGAAGCAACACTGCAATGGCCATTTTCAAAGCCAAATGATGTCCATTGAGGACATGGCCTTTATTTGGTTCTTTGTTTCATAGGAGTTTCGGGTAGAAATGGAACTTTGTTGTACCATTTCCCGTAGTAAAAAGAGAAAACCTTCTTTTTTCCATGGGAAATAATTTACCTTTCCTTTTTCAAGATAATCTAAATCACAAAAATTATGAAATATCTTGCACACATTATTGGATAATGTGAAAGTGGAAAAAGAATACCCTACACAAGTGATGCACACATGTACATTTGAACACTAATAGATTTTTGTAGTTGAAATGCAATGGTTGTTTTCATTTAAATGTAGGGGTTTTTTAAAGTGGAGAAATAATGGATGCCAAATTAATAAGTGTTTCTTTGAGAAAAAATTTAAATATTGTATTGGGTGATGAAGATAATAGAGGGTATTGAATCTTGATTCTTGACATCTAGAGAGAACCCTCTGACCTAACACAATCCAATGGAATTGACCAAAAAAACCCAAATAGATTCAACCCTACTATAGGAGGAAGGGCCTACGGGTAAGAACTTACCATTTTTGCAAGAGTTGAGGGCGAATGTTGTTACGCAAGAGCCGAGGAGTGAACGGCGAGGGCGAATGATGTTCTGCAAGAGCTCGGGGTGAATGTCGAGGGGAGTGAATGTTGTCTGCAAGAGCTCGAGAGTGAATCGTCGAGGGCGAATCTTTGTTTTGCAAGAGCTCGTGAGCGACATCTTGTTCTGCAGAGAGCTGAGGGAAAATCGTTTGAGGGAGAATGTCGTTTACGCAAGAGGGCCGAGGGCAAATTCGAGGGAAAATGTTGTCTTGCAAGAGGCGAGGGGTGAATGCTGAGGGCGAATGTTGTTTTGCAAGAGCGGAGGGCGAATGCACGCGTGATATCAGATGTTAATGTAGCTATTGTGACGGATATAAGTTTCATATTTTTAATAAAATCATTTTTATGTAGCGCGCATATAAGTTTCATTATAAAAACGGCGGAAAAAGCGTCGCTATTGTGACGGATGCCTCCAAACGTCGCAATTGCAACACTTAGACATTGTGTCGCACTTGCGACGTTTGGAGGCGACCATCGCAATAGCGACGCTTTGAGGGCATAATGTCGCAATTGCGACATATTCCTCCAAACATCGCAGTGCGACACGTTGTCTAAGTGTCGGCATTGTGACACTTTTCTATAAATGTCGGGTATAGCGAGCGGTTTTCGAAGCGTGTGATTGAAAAATTTTGGGGAAATTTCCGACATTTGGTCAAAAGCGTCGAAATTTCCCCCAAATGTAGTAGTGATTGGGGATCTGAAATCATAGAGATACATAAGATTCAATATCGAGTTCTTAGAAGACAAGAATGTTGTGAAACCAGCTCCAAAAGGAGAAGAAAAGAGATATCAATGCCTTAGAAATAAGCCACTTCGAGGGGGAAACCTCCAATACATTACATGAATGAAAAATTCTTGGATGATTCAAATTACAAAACCTCCTTTCTATATATAGGAGCCCATGGGGCTAGAATGTAATCCTAGTGGGGCCACAATGTAATCATAGCCGACCTAACAATAATAATTTAAGGGCACAATAATAACAATATGGGGGTTACAAGGGTACAATAATAACAATAAGGGGGTTACACTAACAACAATAAGGGACTATACTAGTAATATAGGGACCTAACATGCCCCTCTCCTTCAAAAAAAGTGTTGTCCTCAACGCTTGAGTAGCTCTGGGTGCTTTTTTATAAAATTCTCATCCTCCCATGTAGAATCTTCAGTGGGTAAGTTCTTCCACTTGATGAGATACTCTGAAATTGATCGATTCCGTAGTTGTCGAGTTCTTGTTTCCGTGACCGCTTCCAGTTCCAATATGATTTTTCCTTCCTCATCAAGTTCTGGCAATATTGTTTGAACTGGAAGATTTTCACCTATAACCTTCTTTAAGTATGAAACATGGAAAATTGGATGCACTCGCGAAGAAGCAGGAAGCTCCAATTTGTATGCCATAGTACCAATCTTTTGCAACACCTTGTAAGGACCATAGTACTTTGGCGATAATTTATTATCCTTCTTTGCTTGCTTGAGGGACATTTGTTTGTATCGTTGTAGCCGTAAAAATACCCAATCTCTTACATCAAAACTTCTCTCGCTACGATGTTGATCTGCCTGTTGTTTCATTCGATTTTGTGCCAAATTCAGGTTATCCTTTAAGAGTTGGAGAACTTCTTGCTGATGCTCGATGTGATCTTCCACTGCTTGAACCTTCGAATTTTCTCTTAAAGATGTGATGGATGGTGGATGATATCCATAAAGTGCCATAAATGGGGTCATTTTTGCTGCAGTATGGAAGGAAGTGTTATACCACCATTCAGCAAGAGGTAACCACTTGACCCATTGTGTTTGTTTATCAGATACAAAACAACGAAGATATCCTTCCAAAATTTATTTACGATCTCAGTTTGACCATCAGATTGAGGATGATAAGATGAGCTATGATCTAATTGAGTACCCAAACAAGAAAATAACTCCGTCCAAAAATTTCCAGTAAAAATGGGATCTCTGTCGCTCACAATAACCCTTGGGCTTCCATGTAGCTTTTGAATTCTGTCCATAAATGTAGTAGCAACTGTACTTGCTTTAAATGGATAAGATAATGCACAAAAGTGTGCATACTTGGTAAGTCTATCAACTACCACCATGATGACACTCTTTCCTTCGGACTTAGGTAAACCTCTGATAAAATCCATTGAAATCTCCTCCCAACGTTGACTTGGAATGGATAAAGGTTGTAGAAGTCCCGGGGTCTTAATTGTCTCAACTTTATTCTGCTGGCAAACCAAACATTCCGCCACAAAATTTTGAATATCAGATTTAAGGCTGTCCCAAAAAAATTCTTTCTTCACCCCATGGTAAGTTTTTAAAAATCCTGAGTGTCCTCCTAAAGGAGAAGTGTGCAATTCC
Source organism: Pinus albicaulis (assembly GCA_034641835.2). NCBI lineage: Eukaryota > Viridiplantae > Streptophyta > Pinopsida > Pinales > Pinaceae > Pinus > Pinus albicaulis. The sequence goes on from CM076582.1 coordinate 1,567,228,060, forward strand.
AAAAGAATATTTTGTTTTAGTTGGGAATTCTTACAAAGATATAAGCAATCTTTGTACCATAAGGAATCATTTTTCTAACTAAATGTATCAGATGTACTAGGATCTTGCTACAACTTTTGAATGAGTGTCCACACTTCTTCATCCTTCTTCCATTCATCTCTTGCTTTGGTTATCCAATCTGTTGGATAATAGAAATGGCACAAAGCAATGCTTCCACCTCTTCATTCTTTCTTGAGAGTTTTTCTCGTAACAACATTTAGCAATTAGCATCCCTTTTTGTATATTATTTAAAATTCATAACCCAACATCTTTGTGACCCATTTTTGTTGTCTTTCTCCAAGATAGTATTTTGTTCCAAAAAGTGTTTAAGACTATCATGATCAGTTTTTACCTTTATGCCTTCCCATTAGGTAAGGTCTCTATTTCTTTAGTGCGTGCAGTATTGCCAACATTTCCTTCTCATAAATAGTATTTTATAAATACTTTCCTTTGATTGAATGACTCTCAAAGTAAATGGATCTTCCTTCTTGCGTTAAAACAACACCAATTCCATTTCCTAAGGCATCACATTCAACAATAAAGGTTTTTGTGAAGTCTAGCATAGCTAAGACTAGTGCTAGGCACATTGCCTCTTTAGGATGTTCAAAGGCCTTAGTTGCTTTAGGACTTCATGAAAATTCATATTTCTTAAATAATTTTGTTAGAGGTGCTGCTATTCTCCCATAATTATTAACAAACTTTCGATAATACCCTGTTAACCCGAGAAATCCTCGCAACTGCTTTATGGTTGTGGGGACTTTCCATTCCTTAATGGCTTTAATTTTGTTAGGGTCTACCTTAACACCCTCGTGAGATAAAATATGACCCAGATATTCCACCTCTTGTACTCCAAAGAAGCATTTGGATGTTTTTGCATATAATTGTTTCTCCTGCAATAGTTTGAGCACCCTGTCAACATGTTGAACATGATCCTTCCAAGACCTACTATAGATTAGTATATCATCAAAAAATACTAGCACAAATTTTCTAAGGAAGGGTTTGAAAATGGAATTAATCAACCCTTAAAATGTAGAAGGTGCATTGGTAAGGCCAAAAGGCATGACCAAAAATTCATAATGACCCTCATGAGTTCGAAATGTTGTTTTCAGAATATCTTCAGTCTTCATTCTAATTTGATGATATCCTGAATGAAGATCCAACTTGGTAAAATAAATTGCTCCATGTAATTCATCCAATAATTCATCAATCACAGGAATGGGAAATTTATCTTTAATGGTGATCTTATTAAGCTCCCTATAATCCAGACACATTCGCCATGATCCATCCTTCTTGTGTACCAATACTACAGGAGCAGAGAAAGAACTTTGACTAGGTTGAATTATACCTGCCTCTAACATTTCTGCAATCATACGTTCAATTTAGCTCTTTTGGACATAAGGATATCTATAAGGCCTGATGTTTGGAGGAACACTTCTTGGAATCAAATGAATAGCATGATCATGATCACGAATAGGTGGGAGTCCTTTTGGAGTTTTAAAAACCTTGGAATGATTGTCCAAGACTTTTTGGAGATCTGCAGAAATAGATGATTTTGATGTTGGAACTTCTAGTGAGCATAATTGTGCAATTATACCTTGTTGTTCTTTCTTTAGAAGCTTTGTCATGATACTAGAGCTTATTATCTTTCTCGACTTCCTTGCAATACCCCGTAATTCGACTTCCTTTCCTTCTGAAAAAAAATTCAAGAAAAGTTCTTGAAAATTAAAAGCTACCATCCCCAAAGATTGTAACCATTGTACTCCTAGTACAACATCAGCACCTCCCATAGGAATGGAAAGCATTAGACTATTCAATACATATTCCCCCATGGTTAGCTTGATATTATGGCATTTTCCAGAGAAATTTATAGTTCCTCCATTTGCAACCATCACTTGACATTTTGGTGCTGGGTATAGGAAACAATTCGATTCCTTGGCTACCTTACAATGAATAAAATTATGGGTGCTACCTGAATCAATCAACACTATTACCTTTTTCTTCTTGATATGTCCTTCTATCTTGAGAGTTTGAGGAGTGGTAATTCCTGCCAGTGCATTACAAGATATGGTCGGATTCATTTCTTCCTCTTCTAGGGCTGGTTCCTGGTGTATATCCTCTTCTTGTTCATTTTCTTCTTCCTCTTCACAATCTATGTAAAATAATTTCTTCTCAGCACACTTATGACCTTTAGTGTATTTTCTATCACAACTATAGCAAAGTCCTTTTGCTCTTTTTTCTTCCAATTGTTGTGGTGTCAACCTTGTAGGTTGTGGAAATCTAGGAGTAGCAACACTTCCCTCTTTATAGAAGTGAGTGGTAGGCTTCCTTGTCGCCATAATTTTACATTCAATTTTTTTTGCCAACCTGAATGCCTTCTCCAATGAATCAAGTTCCAAAACGCGAACTTCATGTTGGATGTTATCCTTTAAAGTACCTATGAAGAGATCAATCCTGTGTTCCTCTGGAATATCAGTTACCCTTATATTCAATTTTTGGAAGTCCTCAATGTGCTCTCCCATTAAACCCTTTTGTTTGAGATTTATCAATTGGCTAAAGAAGGTGTTGCTCTTTGTATCCTCATAATGTGCTATCATTTCCTCCGTAAAAATTGACCAAGTGACAATTTTTTTATGGGAGCAAAGCCATCGATACCATACAAATGCATTTTGTTCTAAATGTAAAGTTGCAATGCATACCTTTTGTGTGTTTTTCACATTATTGAGATCAAAATATTGCTCCATCTGTAATATCCATGTTACAGGATCCTTTCCATAAAACTTCCTCATATCCATTTTTGGAATATGGTGGTTCTTCCCTCCAACATTAGAGTTTATGAAATCACGATTAACATTTATTTTGTTCTCATCATGAGTTTCCTCTACTATCTTTTCACCATTAGGAAACATTTCTTGTATCAAAATTTTCAAACCTTCCATGTCTTCTTTTAGATCATTCTTCATGTTTTCCATTTTCTCATAGATCTTAGCTTCCATGCCATCTATCTTAGATTCCATGCTATTCTTCAAACCATCCATCTTAGATTCCACACCTTTCTTCAAACCATCCATCTTAGTTTCCACGCCTTTCATCAAAACTTCCATGTCATTTTTTGTTGCTCTTTGCGAGAGCGAAATTTGTTGCACTTGCTTTTGTAATTTTGATATGTCATGATGCCATTCTTTGTCTTCATGAGTTATAGTAGAGCTTTCTAAAGGCTTAATGGGTGTTGAATTATTTTTAGGGGCCATTTTAGAATCCAATATTGATATCTATTCTACAATATGCTCTTGGAATCAATTCAAATTGATTCTTCAAACAAGACTGATGTAATTCGAAAAAAAAATACACAACTTTTACTTGCTTTTGAGGAGCTCGATATTGAAATTGAATTATCTCTATAATTGCAGATCCTAAATATCTGAAATTCAGCCCTGTAGTAGCCTTCTGAAACTTCCTTCAAATGTCACAGGTTTGATCTGATTTGGATTCTTCAAGACAAAGTTATGTCCAATCTCCCACAATGACCCAATTTTGGACTGGTTCAGTAGAGCGAACTTGTATGAATAGCCACATGTCACCGTTTCCTCCTTTGGCTCTGAAATTGATAGGCCGAAAGCTACAGTTCGTGTACTTGTGGCCACTTTTTATAGAATTCCAATCCGATGCTCAGAGAGAGAGAGATATAAAGATTTTCCCACGATCACCTCTTTGAGATGAAATTCAGAAGCCTCAAAAAGCCCTAAATCCACAGATCATATCTCCGAAAATATTGCGAACCAATATTTGAAATTTTGTGGCGATGTTCCTCAGGATTACAAATTCGCACTATAAAAATTTCAGCTTCTGAACCTTTGTATAAAAAACGTTATTACAAAAATACCACGATGACCTGTTTAGGTTAAATTCAGGAGCCTGCAAAATGACCTAACTTGCACAGATCATATCTCCGAAAATATTGTGAACCAAGCTCTAAAATTTTGTGATGATGTTCCTCAGGATTTTGGCTTCGCACTTTAATAATTTCAAATTTTGAACCTTCTTAGAAAAAACGTTATAGCTAAAATTCCACAATGACCTGTTTGGAGCAACGAAACCCTAGAATCTCAAAGCTCTGATACCAAATGTTGTGAATACATCTCCAAAAAGAGAAGAAAAGAGATATCAACGCCTTATAAATAAGCCACTTTGAGGGGGAAACCTCCAATACATTACATGAATGAAAAATTAATGGATGATTCAAATTACAAAACCTCCATTCTATATATAGGAGTCCATGGGGCCACAATGTAATCCTAGTGAGGCCACAATGTAATCCTAGCTGACCTAACAATAATAATTTAAGGGCACAATAATAAATATCTAGGGGTTACAAGGATGCAATAATAATAATAAGGGGGTTACACTAACAACATTAAGGGACTATACTAGTAATATAGGGACCTAACAAAGAAAAAGCTAGATCATGTGCTGTCAAGGGTTACAAAGGTCCAGAATTTCTATGACAACAAAGCAAAGCAAGGTGCAGCGAAATGATGCAGTAGAAGTAGCTATAGGTAATTATATTTTGTATATGCATGTTGATCTCTTAATTTCATTAGGTTCTTTGTATTCTAATTTGTTGTTTTTGTTTAGCACTAACATATGCTCTTTAGGATGACGTAAGTTTTGCTATTATCATGTCATCAGTATTTCCATGAAGAATTTTTGCAGGTATTATATATTCATAAAGATAAGACTCAATGCAAGATCTAATGTTATGAATGGTGAGAAAGGGTAGCATGAAAAGAGCAGCAATCAAGATGTAGAACAACATCAAAAAGTTCACCACATGAATTCTTCAAGTGGGAAAAACTGCATACAATCATTGTAAAGGTATCATTGTACTGAGTCATTGTAAAAGCATCATTGTATTGAGTCATTGTAAAAGCATCATTGTAAAATTTTTACAAGTGTATATTTGCCAAGAGTTGAAGAGGCAGTGTCGGGAGGTCTAGGATCATCATTAGTTGGTTGTTTCATAGTTGGGGTTATGGTCTAGTGTGTCTTCTTCTTCTACATCATTCTATATCATTGTAAATTGGAGAATTTTCCCTGGTACGAGAGTCCATTCTTCTTTTATTCTTCTATAGGGTGGTAGGGTGGTGCTAGGTTGGTGCATGAAGTCACCAACAGGTTCGAGCGTGTGAAAACTTCAGCGTGGCAGGGTGGTGCTAGGGTGAGTTGTAACTCATTAGGTGTTGGGGCATCCATTCAGTTGACTACTAAAGAATCTTGGGCATTGGAGCATCCATCCAGTGGGAGTAGGAGAAGAATGATTTTCTAGATTCTAGGAAGTTGGAGCTTTCTTTTCAATTGGAGTTTAAGATTTAAGAATTATTAGAAAATCATTCAGGTGGTTTTTATCTCGGAAGGGGTTTCCACCTTAAAAACTGTGTGCATTTGTGTTCCTTTTGTTTAATGCTATCATTGTACAAACACTAATAATAATTGAAGATTAACTAATACTCTAAAATATTAATAATAATACTAATTGAAAGGAGTACTAATTCACCCCCCACCCCCCCCCCCAGTATATCCAACAATAATTACTCATGAAGAAGGCAACATTCAACGAAAAGATGCAACTCCATCACAATAATGTTCAATTAGAGAAGACCCTCTTGGTTGTGCTTTGAGGAAAAAGCATCCCTAAAGGGGGTGGAAATGTTATGAATAAATAATTCATAATAGGATAAATTAATAATTAATTAATCTAATTAGTAAATTAAAATTAATAAAATTAATTATGAAATGACATTGTCAAAATACTTGTCCAATCAACACTCATGACTAGTCAATGCCTATTTAGGCACACCATCCAAGGGAATGTAAAACCATAATTCTCATTATAATATCAATACAATCACTTATACATTTTTATATAATAAATTATTACTACAAAATACCCCTTTTGTATTTTTACAATTAAAAGTCAATAAGCCTACAATTTTGTTGCTTCAGTAGATGCTCCTACATCAGATTCCCAAGGTAAAAAGAAAACATGGTCTCTTGACCATCAGTATTCATAAAATGTTAAGGGTCCTCCTGAATCCCAAACTTTCATTTGCAGTAAATTAGTTGTTTTGGAATATTGTCAATGTTCTATGTTTCTAAGCTTCTGATGTAGTTGTACCTTATCCTTGTTGATGTATGCCTCTTTCCTTTGTGTTATATGGTTGTTCTCCATGAATTCAATAGGACACTGCACATCTAGCATTCTTTGCTTCTTCTCCTATAATTCATATTCATTGCTACCACTTTGCTGCTACATTTTCTTCATTGAAATATCGTCCTCATCCTCTATAGAATTGTTGCAGTCCATCATTATTTCATTTGCTTCACAACTGTTCTTCGGATTTCTCAACCAATCCTTTAAAAAATCTATTCCTGGAGCAATATCCTCCATATCTATGCCTTTGTAGACTTGCATAGGTTCCTCCAATGGTTTTTGAGATTCCTTAATTTCTAGCTTACCGTTGGTTTCTTGCGATTCTTCACTACCTACGAGCACAAAAAAAGTATTAGTTTTAAAAATCATGAGGCCTAGAGGTCCCTCTTATGACTTCTTGCATCCCTTCCTTATGTAGCATAAAATCCTTCAAGCTACTCTGTGTCTCTTCCTTGCCCATATCCATACGTTCATCATCATCGTCACCCAATAATGATCCTTGTTTAAGTGCACAAATATATATCTTTGTTTGGAAGTTTATTTTGCGCTTCAATATTATTTTGATCAATTGTTTAACTAGCCATTTAATTGTTCTTTTTATTATCCATCTGTGTCTTTGTGTTTGTAGTATCTCTAGAAACACGTCCAATCATGTTTTTAATTTAGAAATTTCTCTTTCATCATCATTAGTGCCAACTACTATGGTATCATTGTTGTGCCCTTTCTCTTGACTGTGCATCTTCATCATCTGTTGTGAACTTCACCTTGTTGATTGTAACTGTAACCAATTTGTCTCCTCCAAACTTGGCTAATGGTTCACTTCACTTGAACCTTGCTGCAAACCACAACTGCAATATTTCTTGTCTTACAATGACAAGAATCTTGGGTGTTGGTCTCCGTCGATCATGCACCCACTACATTCAATGACTTAAACCTTTGACTTGACTTGTGACTCTTTGATTACAACTCTTTTCATCAAACATATCTTTGAACTTGATAAATTACAAATCTCCTCATTAATTTTCAAAAATAATCCCAAATGTATTGTCCTCTTCAGTGACCCTAAATTGCTTTACATTATAACCATAACTATCCATCCAATAAAAATACATTAATGTGAATAGATTTGATTTTACAATAATCTCATTAATAAAATAAAACTGACATATTCACGATGGACTCATGCCTCCCTAATAAAACTCAAACCTCATGACAAAGTTTAAAATCTCAATAAGCAACTATTTATACAAATCCTTCTTCATTAAATTAAATAACATAATTTCACCACTCATTCTGTCTCACGAACTAAGCACTCATTATGTCTCGCTCATATAATAACTCTTTTTCAACCTCCTTTAAAAAAAAGCCTTTTAAAATATCCTTATAAAACTCTAACAAGCACTTCCTCATAAAAAATCACTTATAAAAACATGTCACATATTATAAAAAATTTAATATCATCCACTTGACTTTAAGTTGTTTTTTTTTAAACCACACATTTAAAAAAAACAAGCTCATGAAATTTCAAACTTTGAATCAAATATTTTTTTATGAACCTTTTAAATTGTTTCCATTCAACTTGTGAAGCTAGCAGATGCAAAATTTAACCTGGTAAGCAATTGAATAGCCGAGTTTCTCTAGACGTAACAACCTCCAAACGACGATGCAAATCCTCTTTGTGGACAGGCAGGATGTCGCCCTCAACGCTGCAAAGGAAATACCAATACATACTCCAAAATAATATTATGTTAATTTTCAGAATGAAGAAGGCATGGCCATTAAAATTTCTCAATCCTACATAATATTAAAGCTCTACGCCACAAATTACAGTGCATAAGTCGTCATGTCCATGGATTTAATGTTAATTGAAGCTTACAAAGCCTGATGTGGTCAAACAAACCAATATTTTCTTCTCTTCTCAACATGTCATATGGGATATCAAATTTTGACCAAAAATATTTTGAACATTGAATAGAAAGAGAAAATTGATTAAATATGCTGGCCACTTGAAATGTAGGTCGCTTCTCCAAAATCACCATGAGCGCACAGGTTCGTGCAGGGAACCATAATAACCATAGTGCCTCAAAACGATGTTGCTTACAACTTTATTTTTTCCAAACGTCTCTGCGCATAGTAATCCATGCACAATCCACAACACATAGAAGCACCACTTTGTCACAACACTTTGCCACACCTCTCTTGCATAGTCTCCACAAGAACAAAAGAACTCAACACAACACTCAATTCTCTTGAAGTTTGATGAAACTAGAGATAGGGATCCCTGAGGCTATGGACAGTTTTGGCTTGAAGGGTCCGAACCCAGGTTCAAATTTTATGGATAAAGCAACAAAACCTCCAACTACTAGCCCTTTCAGCAGTGATTTTCTTGTGCAGACCAAAGTCTCACCTGAAGCAGTATGGGAGGGTGTTGGAACTAGGTTTGTGCACCCTGAGGGAGAAATTAATGAGTGGTCCTTGGAAAAAACCTCAAGCAAACTTATACAGATGCACACACAGAGAATGTGCAAACATTAACATAATACCACATAATCGCTATCACTTTGGTGCAGACAAACATAATAGAATCCGATCCAAGTCACAACACAACACAGACTTAAAAAGATCTATTATTTATCAACATTAATCATAATTTATCAAGATATCTTGCACAATAGATAATTTGCAACTTAGAACAATGCAGTCTCAAAAAATGATAACAATAACCAACACATATACATAACACAAGAGGTTCGCCAAAACAATTCCTTATATTATCCCCAGATATATCATTCAGTACATCAATATTCTTTACACAACAACCCTTACCAAACCCTTACAAAACCCTTCCACGCACACATCCAGCACTAGGTATCTGTGCACACAGACAGTAGGAGCCTTTTACCCAACCCTAACCCGACGAGACTCTTATAGACTATTTGTGAGAAAAAACATAAACTATCTTTCACAATCATGAACTACCTAGCTTATACATCTTCTATCTATTTACATGCGCCTAGCGCATAGGCCCACAGTTTACATTTAATTCCATTTACACAGATATAGGGAACTTTGACCACCCCAAATCCCTTTGACATCCTTTGTGCAATGCTGACATACAAAATTATCCAAAAATGAGATTTGAAACTTGTGCCTTGGGGATCCCGCTCCAACAGCCCCCCAACACATATATGTGACTCATCCCGAGTCATTGAGGCATTGGCTCCTTCGTCTTAGCCTGAAGCATCTTGACAAAATTCTGGAGATGAAGCACTAGTTCAAGACTCTATGCTGCTACAGTTTGTGCCTGTTGCACCATTTTTCAGTGGTAGGCCCTTCAATATCCATCTCTACACTATGCTGGGACTTCTAGATGACCTGAGTATTATCCAAAATCTATGTAAGTTGCAATAACATGTGATTTGTCAATACCTGTTATTTTTTGCACAACTCAGAAATCTCTGTTTGGATGGTTATGCACTCTTGTAGTCGAGCGAGGCGCTGTGAGAGGACCAATGTGGGTGCAACCATCCTAATTTCTTCAAAATTATGCTCCTTCTGGTTGAGAGCATCGCACAGCTGTTGGGAAACCAGATCATTCTAGATAGAGGACCACACATTCAAAGCTTCATTCAAAAAGGTTGTTGCAATGTGTAACCACAACATCTATACTATCCTTGGCCTTCTTGACTTCTGTAGGCCTCTATGCGCGAACCTCTGGGGTGTCTCAGGCTGCAACTTGGTTTGGAGGTCTGAGATATTTTGATCATATGTAATTCTGATATTGTGAACCTCCTTGCACACTTCTTTCACCATAACAGCCAATCCTTCCAACGTTTCAGTGGGTGCGGTGGTGGTCGAGACATTTGGAATATTCTTATGCATTAATGAGGTTCCATTACTGACAAAACGGTCCAAAATCTGGAAAAATCCCCTCATGAAATGCATTTTATACACTCCCAAAAATAGTAATAATTTTGTCTTATCCATTTTTACTGTTCCAACGACTAGTTTTTGGCATCTCTGTGTGCCATTCAGACCTCTTGCACAGATACTGCACGTCCGCTGCACCTGGCTGCACATATAGTCATGAGATACCGAGAACCATCTACAAACCATCCCCCCAATACATGCTTGTTGACTAGGTACTACAAATAATGTGGGGTGGTGTCTGTCACATCCCTTAATAACTACAAATTTCTACAACAACCATCATCCCCATTGTTCGGCACGCCCATTCTAAGTGCCTGAGTCACCGATGCAGTGATCAATTCATACTTAGGGATGTGCCTCCTGTAATATCCCACAAGGCTTGCCAGGGTTCACACCTGCCTGACTGTATTAGGGGGAGACCTTGAGCCTTTAACATCTGTGCATGGTCTCTTATATGTCACCATTTCCAATTGTCTACAATTCATGATTTATGTTACTGGTGCATTAACAATTTCTAGAATCAGTGTTGGGTGTGGAGCTTGATTATCTTGTTTATTTTGTATCACAGCGTTGGACCCCTGTACCTTAATGGGGGCGGCAACGCTGCCCATAATTAAACAATTCCTAGGGGGTCTACTGGGGGGGGACGGCTATGCCTTTATGGAGCCCCCCCCCCCCCCTTGGCGGGGGGTTTCGGGGGCAGCACCCCCGAAGCTAAAAACCGATGTAAAATTGCCTTATAAAAGTATAGTAATTTCTAGTCAATCTAGGCCATTCATTGGGAAGATGATCTAACAGTAGAAGTTATGTTTAGTTTAGGGTTTTTTTCCCTAGAAGGAAACCCCTCGCTTTGTATGAGGGTATTGTATTGCGGCTGTGTATTGTATGTGTATTCTCGAAGCGAGAAATAGATAGGGATACTGTGAGAGAGAATAGAGGATATTACAACGGATCTGTTGTAGGTTGTGTCTCTTCCTTTTGCTGGATAATAGAAAGGAAGGACTGGCTGTTCAGGGTGGACGTAGCCCAAATTGGGTAAACCATGTATATCTGTGTCTCTCTGGTTTTATGCGTTTTATGTGCTTGTGTTTTTCGCATATTTTATGTGTTTCATTTCTTTGTAATATTTAATTTTCTAATAGCTGGTATCAGAGCCGAAGGTCTATTTGGCTGATAAACTCGCAGGAAAGAAGGGTTCCTAGTTCGAGTGGGAGCAATGGCGGAAGATGGTAAGTTTAAGGTCGAGAATTTTAATGGCCAAAACTTCTCGCCACGGAAGATGCAGATGGAAGACTACCTGTATCAGAAATATCTATACCTACTATTGAGCAGAAAAATAAAGAAGCTGACGGCTATGACAGATGCAGAATGGGAGATTTTCGATAGAAAGGCACTTAGAATTGTATGGTTGTTCCTCGCAGCGTCGGTGGCCTTCAATATTTCGAAGGAAACAACAATAGAGGGTTTAATTATGGCGCTGGCGAAATTATATGAAAAACCCTCAGCCTCAAACAAGGTATTTCTTATGAAAAAATTATTTAATATGAAGATGTCGAAAGGTGGATCTGTTGCAGACCATTTAAACGATTTTAATACTGTTACCAGTCAGTTAAGTTCTGTAGGGGTAAACTTTGATGATGAAGTTAAGGCTCTTTTATTTCTGTGCACATTGCTAGAAATATGGAATGGTTTAGTTATGGCCATTAGTAACTCTGTCTTTGGATCTAGTACTTTAAAGTTTGATGATGCTATTGGTGCTATCCTTAGCGAGAAAATGCGACGGAGAAGCTCCGGTGAGACATCGGGAAATGATAAATTGAAAGAGGAAAGAGCTAAGGATATCGCAGTAAATCAAGGAAAGGTAGATCCAAGTCCAGATCGGGGATAGTGTGCTGGAAATGCAGAAAGAAAGGACACCTAAAGAAAGACTGTAGATCTCAGAAGGGAAAAGAAGGAGACGCACAGCAAGAAAAAAATCATGAAGCAAATGTGACAGGTGATGTGTTACAAGATGCCTTGATTCTTTCTTTTTCAAATGTTACTGATTCTTGGGTAGTAGATTCAAGGGCTTCATTCCATGCCACAACTGATAAGAAATATTTTCATGACTATGTTCAAGGAGATTTTGGACAAGTCCGTTTGGGTGATGATAAACCCTGTAAAATTGTTGGAATGGGTAAGGTTCTTGTAAAATATCAGAATGGAAACCAATGGCTATTAAAGGAGTTAAGGCATGTTCCAGATCTGAAGAAAAATATGATTTCAACAGGGCAGTTAGGAAGTGAAGGTTGTGTGACAACTTTCATAGATAAAACCTGAAAGGTCACCAAAGGAGCTGTCGTAATAGCAAAAGGCGAAAAGTTGGTACATTGTATTTATGCAATAGTATTTCTAACTCTGTAAATGCTTTAACTTCCAAAGGAGCATATGCAGCATTATGGCATCATAGGCTCGGACACATGAGTGAGAAGGGAATGAAGATTCTTCACTCAAGAAATTTGTTGCCAGGTTTGAAGAATGTTGATTTGGATTTCTATGAGAATTGCATTTATGGAAAACAAAAGAGAGTCAGATTTCTCAGAGTTGGGAAAGAAAAGAAGAGCGAAAAATTGGAGCTTGTGCATACAGATGTATGGGGACCTGCTTAGGTATCATCTCTTGGTGGCTCTCGCTATTATGTTACGTTTATTGATGATGCAACTAGAAAAAATTGGATTTATTGTATTCAAAATAAATCTGATGTATTTGATACTTTCAAGAAATGGAAAGCTTTGGTTGAGATTGAGACAGGAAAGAAGTTGAAGTGTCTCAGATCAGACAATGGAGGTGAATATTGCAGCAAAGAGTTTGATAAGTACTGTTCAGAGCATGGAATTCGTAGAGAGAAGACAGTTCCAAGAACACCACAAGAAAATGGTGTGTCAGAAAGGATGAACAGAACAATCATGGAGCGTGCAAGGTGCATGAGATTGCATGCGGGATTGCCTTTACAATTTTGGGCAGATGTTGTAGATATTGTTGTTTATCTAATAAACAGAGGGCCTTCAAGTTCCTTGGATGGTGGTATTCCAGAGGAAGCATGGACAGGTAAAAAGGTAAACTACTCTTTTTTAAAGCCCTTTGGTTGTGAGGCCTTTGTCCATATTAATAAAGAAAATAGAACAAAGCTTGAGGCAAAATCAAAGAAATGTACCTTTATTGGATATGGTGTTAATGATTTTGGTTATCGCTTATATGATTATGAAAATCACAAAATCAATAGGAGCAGAGATGTAATATTCAACGAAAAGGTATTGTATAAGAATCAATTGCTGGAAAAGAAACAGGAAAAAGAAAACAAAGAATACACAGTTCTTGATAAGATCACATAAAAAGTAAAGGTGCTTTAAAATAATAATAATCGACAACCACAACAAAAACAACCACCACAATAGAAACAGGCACCTCAAACACCTAAAAGTGGTGTTAGAAGATCTACCAGGATAAGTAGACGCCCTGAACGATACTCTCCTTCATTATATTATTTATTGTTGACTAATTCTGGTGAACCTGAATGTTATGAAGAAGCAATGTAGGTTGAAATCAGGAAGAAGTGGGAGCTAGCCATGGAAGAAGATATGGACTCCTTAATGCATAACCAGACTTGGGACTTAGTCAGGTTTCCTGCAGGTAAAACTACATTGTAGAATAAATGGGTTTACAGGTTGAAGGAAGAAGATGGAGGAAAATAGAGGTACAAAGCTAGACTTATGGTGAAGGGGTTTGCACAAAAGAAAGGTATTGATTTTTACGAAATATTTTCTCCTGTTGTTAAGATGACTTCAATCAGAACTATTTTAAGTCTTGTAGCAGCGGAAGATTTAAATCTTGAACAGTTAGATGTAAAGACAACATTTCTCCATGGAGATTTGGAGGAAGAGATCTATATAGAGAAACCATAAGGATATGAGGTCAAAGGGAAAGAAAAATTAGTGTGTAGGTTAAAGAAGAGATTGTATGGCTTAAAACAAGCTCCAAGGCAATGGTATCTAAAATTTGACAAGTTTATGTCTGAACAAGGTTACACTAAATGTCACTCTGATCATTGTGTTTATCTGAAAAAAAAAAATGATGGCAACTATATTATATTTTTATTGTATGTAGATGACATGCTTGTTGCATGGTCTATCATGCAAGAAATAAATGTGCTCAAAAGAAAATTGGCAAATTCATTTGCAATGAAGGATTTGGGAGCTGCAAAACAAATCCTTGGTATGAGAATAACTAGAGATAGGAAAAATCGCAAATTAACACTATCTCGGAATGAGTACATACAAAAGGTGTTGAAAAGATTTAATATGCAGAATGAAAAACTAGTTAGTACACCTTTTGCTAGCCATTTCAAACTTAATAAGGAGATGTGCCCCAAGACCTAAGAAGAAATGGAATATATGTCTAAAGTTCCATATGCATCAGTAGTTGGAAGCTTAATGTATACAATGGTCTGCACAAGGCCTGATATTGCACATGCAGTGGGAGTTGTAAGCAGGTACATGAAAAATCCAGGAAAATAACATTGGATGGCAGTAAAATGGATTCTCAGATATTTGAGAGGTACCACAAATCAAGCATTATGATTTGGTGGTTCAAACATTGCTCTATAGGGATATGTTGATGCAGATATGGCAGGTGACAGAGATAATAGGAGGAGCACTATAGGATATGTATTTAATATAGGTGGAATAGTTGTCAGTTGGGTTTCAAAAATCCAAAGTGTTGTTGCACTTTCAACAACAGAAGCAAAGTATGTTGCTGCTACAGAAGCTAGTAAGGAAATTATTTGGTTACAAAGGTTTATGGATGAATTGGGTAAGAAGCATGATATGGGCACATTATATAGTGATAGCCAAAGTGGCATTCATCTTTCAAAGAACTCAGAATTTAATTCCAAGACTAAACACATATAGCTCAAGTACCATTTCATATGGTTAGTATTGGAAGATGGACAGTTGAAGCTAGAAAAGATGCATACTAGCCAGAATCCTGCAGATATGCTAACAAAAGTTGTAACCAGGGAGAAACTAAGAATATGCTCAGTTTCAATTGGTCTTCAAGGATGACGATGAAGATGAGAAACATCTAGGTCCAAAGAGGAGTCATGTACAACAAATGAAGCAGCGATGGAGTTGCTACAATCAGTCTCCAAGTGGGATATTGTTGGGTGTGGAGCCTGATTATCTTGTTTATTTTGTATCACAGCGTTAGAACCCTATACCTTAATGGGGGTGGCAACGCTGCCCATAATTAAATGCTACCTAGGAGGTCCAGGGGGGCAGCTGCGACATTATGGAGCCCCCCCCCCCCCCCGGCGGGGGGTTTCGGGGGCAGCACCCCAGAAGCTAAAAACAGACCAAAAATTGCCTTGTAAAAGTATAGTAATTTCTAGTCAATCTGGGCCGTTCATTGGGTGGATGATCTGATGGTAGAAGTTATGGTTAGTTTAGGGTTTTTTTCCTTAGAAGGCAACCCCTTGCTTTTTATGAGGGTATTGTATTACGCCTGTGTATTGTATGTGTATTCTCGGAACGAGAAATAGATAGGGAGACTGTGAGAGAAAACAGAGGATATTACAACGGATCTGTTGTAGGTTGTGTCTCTTCATTTTGCTGGATAATAGAAAGGAAGGACTGGCTGCTCAAGGTGGATGTAGCCCAAACTGGGTGAAGCATGTATATCTATGTCTCTCTGGTTTTATGTGTTTCATTGCTCTGTAATATTTAATTTTCTAACAATCAGAGCCTGACTGCTTATATCAAAGGTGAGAATAAACTCTTAGTCAACGTAGAATAGTCACCAGTGCCTTGGCGCAATTTTGTCTCTAAGTACCACTTTTTTGGCACCTTCCCCAGGGTGTGAACAAACATATGAACCCACTCAATCCTTGGTTCTTCACCCAAGACCTTACCCCATATGGCTAAATTTCTGCGCGGATCTTCATCACGAGAGTATATATCCTCCAGTTTGATTACCAGACATTCAAACCTTAAATTCATCAGGTGTGCACATTCCTCCCAGTTCCACATATTCTCCTTATGAGTAGCCCACCATCTGGTTGGAGTAGAGCAAAACCCCAGATTCAAAGCATGAAATCTCTAGTATTCCGACATAGTCCTTTCCAATTTTCTGATAAACCTATTAACATCAGACAAGCCATCATAGTGTGACAAATTATGTACTTCAGATGTTATACATTGCAGATATCTAGTCACACGATTACAATGCAATGAAAACACCTCATGCTATTAGTTCTGCCAATTCTCAATTTCCTCATCAGAGTCTGAAAAAAATAGTTTTCCTTCTCCCACTTAAGATTTCCATCTGCTGTTCAATTGATCCAATCCTCTTCATGCAAGCTCAAATTTTAGATTTGGTCAATGTCGTCCTCATCACGCACAAGCTCTGTATATTTGTGTCCTTCGACAGGGTCTAGAGGGATGATAACTTAGACTCCATTATTCTCAAATTCCATCCTTCTTTTCTTCAATTCTATGACACCATCCATGTCAATAGACCAATCCAATCCCAGCGGCACAGGATAGGGATCTATATCATCCACTATCTCTATCACTTCAAAGTCGGATTTCACATTAACACCCTCAATACGGACTACGACTTGAGGCAACTACCCAAGAGGAATGATCCTCTGCTGATTGGCCATACATAGTTGGATCATGGACCATTCCAACTTGGTTTCGCCCATGTGCTGGCATGTCTGTTTTGATAGAAAATTAGCATCTGAACCCATATCAATAATTACTTGGTCCATATATAAGCTCCTATCTACACAGTCGAGCGCATCTCTCTACCTATTATTCTCTTGATTTTGTAGATTTGATTGAATCCACGTTGTTCTACCATTGGTGGTTCCTTCTTAGCACAATTATCTATCAAAGCTTACATATTTTCCATTGCCTTCTTGTTGCGCAGTAATTTCATAGATGCTTGTAGGAAGGGTTTAATCTCTTCATCTCCTACAGCGCCTTGCAACAATATACTTGAAGTTGATACACCACCCTCGGTGAATTATTTTCATGCCTCAATAAAGTTTTCTTTTGCACGTTGAATATCAAATCTCATTTCATGCTCTTGTGCCTTACGAATCCAAACACCTGTAATTGATTGCTTTTCCTTATCTTCATTGGTAGCTATGCCACTCCTTGTTACCACATTCACACTTGGAACTTCCCCACAGGGTTCAACATGCACCATCTGCAGATTTTGTGTTGGGGTCTGCATCTTTCTTTCCTGCATCTTAGCAATTAAGATAGGGAAATATTCAAGAACATGATAAACTTGCCTAAAATACTTGAAATAAGGGCGTGTAAGATTCATAAAATCGCGTGCATAATGGCCAACATATTTGAAATTATAAAAAATGACTTGTCCTCTTCCTTGACCAGCTGATCCACATCCTCGACCTCTTCCTCTCCCCGAAGATCCTCCACGCCCAGAAGGAGATGCTGGTGAGAAGGATTAAACCTACATCCTCTATATTTCATATTTATCCATCATCATCTTGTAGGTGCGATAGTGCTACTCATCATGCCTTAATGACGAACAAAACTTGAAAAACCACTGCTTGAGGTCAGGCTGATACTTCCTAATCCTTGGACATGAATCCGTGTCATGCAATCCAACAACCTGACAGATTTTACACCAGACATGGATCTTCAAGGGGTTGGGGCCTCCAACATTCAAATAATTAGTGAAAACAAGACACTGATCCTTATGGTGCCTGGAAGCTTTGCATTTTATACACCATATCTATGCGCACGCTTCCTTGCCATTATCGTTGCATAGACTTTGAATTTCATAGTGCATGGCTTCCAAATGATTCTGTATTTGTTGAGTCCCAAGCGCAATAGGTGTTGGTGTAGGTTATAATTTCATTGCAACCTCTAAAACGTTAGGTAATATGGAAATATTTTGTTGTCCTAATGGTTGATGCAGATGGGGGAGCAACATAACAATGAACTATTCTTTATGCTGAGCATCGTCAATGATGAACCCTCCATCCATGATGACACACTTCAACCATTGGTTTGCTTCCCATACAGACTCATTAACCTCCTGGTGGATATCTTTCATCTCAATTACCAACTATGAGTATGATTTAGGTTTTTTAACTGCTCTTTTAGGGCCGTCCTTATCTGTTGCAAGGTAGCATCAGTGTAACCCTGAAATTACCTCATATACCAGTCCAATGCTCTATCCAAGAAGGCAGTAGCGAGCTACACTTTCTTGATATAATTACTGTGGACCTGCTGCACTTGCCACACAACCTTAGTCCCAAACCAAAAGTGTTCGATGTCCTCATTCCTGATACCCTTGAAATTAGGTAGGTTCATTGACACAACCATTGCTACTTATGGGAGAGGAGGAGGAGATGGACTACGTGGTGGAGTAGGTGGTCTTTGGTGCGACGATAGAAGTGGAGTGGATGGGGTAGGAAACTGACTTAAAGGTCTCTACTAGAAAATCTTTCTTCGATAGAGTCACTTGAGCTAGCAGTTTCTAGTTCAGGCTCACCATCAGATCTAAGCTTCATAGGGCTATAAGGGACTTCTTGAGACTCTTCGAGGTAATTTTTTCCACTGTGCATAGTTGAATCCCTCTGATGCATTCGAGCAGTGTGTTCGCACAGACAACCATTTTCGTACAATAGCATATTTAGAGAAAATTTCAATGAGCACAAGAAATTATCTCTAGGGCCTTTGAAAAATCTTCTCTTTGCTTCAGAGTAGGACATAAACTGATCAATGGAAATTTTAGTCACAAAGCTACCCAAGCATCGGTCGATCCAATGATCTACCACGTGACTGATATTATTATCAAATTTCCCTACTTTTTGGATCAATTCAAAGGTCCACTCAGTGACTGGGTCGTCTCTTATACAACGATGGAATTTAGCTAAGCATGAAAACCACTCCTGAAGCTCGTATGTGAAGGAACTAAAGAAAATTTCATGCACTTATGTATAAATATATTTTTTGACCCACTATTTAACAGATAAATTATTTCTTTTATTCTCTTGAAGCGCAAATTCCAGGATCTTTCTATCTAGCCAATCTTGTAATTCGTTTCGCGGGGGCTACCACAACATCAAATCTCCCTAAAAATGAAAATCCCAGTCCTGAAAACGGAACCATTTTTTGGCTTGAGGGGTCCTGACCCAGGTTAAAATTTTATGCATAAGCCAACAAACCCTCCAACTACTGGCCCTTTCGATAGTGATCTTCATGTGCAGACCAAAGTCTCACCCAAAGCAGTATGGGGGGGTGCTGGAACCAGGTTTCCACACCCTGAGGGAGAAATTAATGAGTGGTCCTCTGCAAAAACCCGAAACAAACTTATACAGATGCACGCATAGAGAATGCGCAAACATTAACATAATACCATATGAGTGCTATCACTTTGGCATAGATCAACAGAACAGAAGCTGATCCAAGACACAACGCAACAAAGACTTAAAAAGATCTATTATTTATCAGCATTTAATCATAATTTATCCATATATATTTCGAAATAGATAATAAGAAGCTTAGAACAGTGCAGTCTCAACAAAAAATAAGAATAACCATCACATATGCATAACACAAGAGGTTCGCCAAAACAGTTCCTTATATTATCTCCATATATATCATTCAGTGCATCAATCTTCTTTACACAACAACCCTTACCAAACCCTTACAAAATCCTTTTTCGCACACAACCAATGGAGTCTGCACACAACCAGGACTAGGTCTCCGTGCACATAGCCAGCATGACCCTTTTACCCAACCCTAACCCAACAAGGCTCTTACAGAATATTTGAGAGAAAAAGCATAAACTATATCTCACAATCATGAAATACCTAGCTTAGACATCTTCTATCTATTTATATGCACCTAGCGCGCAGATACTATGGTCTCAAAACCATGGTTTGAGGCCCACAATTTACATTTAAGTCCATTTGCACAAAAATAGGGAACTTTGATGACCCCAAAGCCCCTTGAATTCCTTTGCGCAGTGTGTGCATACAAAATTATCCAAAAAGTAGCTTTGAAAATTGTGCCTCAGGGGACCCCCTCCAACAGACAACGTTAGTCACCTCATTATGTTGGCTCTTGATGAAGGTCATGGTCTCTAGGTTCGATCCTCATAGGAAAAGTCATGGTTCTTCTACAAATATTATTGATTTAGTGCTCGTTCCATGGCAGTGCTACCTCTTCAACTTTACTTCTCTCAATAACTCCCACATAGTTGCAATTAGACAAATCCCATCTTTCACGGATCCATTATAACCTTGCTCTGGTACCAAATGATTATGATGAAAGAAATTTTCCTGCAACTTATCAATAAATCACACATAAAAATGAAATCAAATGCACACCCAATTATTGAAATGATTAATCAATAAAATAAAATATTTAATGAGAACTCGGCATCATGCTTGGCCTCTCCTCACATTTATTCAAACTCTTCTACATCTACATCACGCCTCATAGGCTCTCATATTTATATAAATGGATTATAACCCAAGGTAGGTTCTAAATCCCTAAAATAACTCCCAAAATATCTCTCCTAATCCCTAGCATCTCTATTTCAATCAATTATCCTTAACTAATCCATGATCTTCTCAAGCTTCCATAATCCTCTTAAATATTATCCTTATTACAATAATTCCAATTCTCTCCTAAAAACCATAGGAAAAATGCATTTATTAATTAAATCCTAACTTACAAACTAATGCATTTAATAAATGACTAACATAGGGTAGATGCTCCTGCATCAGAAACAGTTCCTGAGTTTACCAATCAGGGGATCCCTTAGATGGGACTCTTGTTCCTTTTCCTTCTTTTTGAAATATTGGTGATCTATATATGGAAACATTCTCCCTTTCGGGATTTACCATTGGTTTTCCAGTTTGGTTATTTTCAACCCCCATGGTTTTGAATATCCAAGCTGCTTCTCAACCAAGTATGCATCCACTTGAACAATGTCAACCTCATGTTGATCCTAAAGATGACCCCTCTCCTTCTTCGCCTGTTTCTTTACCCCATTCTTCCTATTTTATTGGTGAAAGTCTAAATTCTAATAACTAGGAAGCTAAGAAGAAGAAGAAGAGGACGAAGAAGAATAAGCAAAATAGGAAAGAGGGAAACCAAGAAACCATTGCTTCCAATGCAACTGATGCTGAAAAATATTCCATTCAGTCTCGAAAAGTCAAGTTCCCTTACAAGTTATGCAAGGGCGACCACCTTCTTAGGGATTGTCCCAACATTCCCAGGATAGTAGAAGTATCGTCCACCGGCTCACATCAGCCTTTATCATCGGCCTCTAGAGATCATGCTGGTGATAAACACTCACCTAGTGATAATAATGCCCATGGGACAAAGGGTAAAGTCAAATTTCCCTGTAGGTTATGTGAAGGGAATCATCCTATTCACATTTTTCCTTATATGTATGAAGCCATAAAAGTGTTGGAAAACCTTACAACTTCTCAGCCTCATCTTCCTGCTGGCTACTGGAAGATTTCCCCTGATGCTCCGCTAGTTGGTCAAGTGATTGATCAAAAGTCATCTATGGTCAATCCCACTCTTTTTGAAAGTGAATCACATGAGTTCATTATTGACCAACCATTGGTTGAGAAAATGGTTGACCTGATTCCACCTTCAGTGGATCGTGCTTTTACCGTAGAGAGTGAACCTCATATAACTCAGGTTATTTTGTTTCTTCAAATTCCCATTCAGTGACATAGTGAACCATGTATTGGGGGAATTGGACCCTGATATCCAGAGTGTTTTTCTCCCATCTTATGACAACCTCTTGGAAGCCATGAACTTTTATGGGCCCTTATCAGGTGTTCGGAGAAGATTTCCTTTTTTTGTGTGAAGCTCCTTAAACAATGAAACAAGGGGTTGGAGCATAGTTCCTTTTCTTGTGTCAAGCTCCTTAAAAAATGAAACAAGGTCTCCAGAGTAGAGTTCCTTTTCTTGTGTCAATCTCCTTAAAGAATGAAACAAGTTCTCCAGAGGAGAGTTCCTGGTCTTGTGTCAAGATCCTTAAAAAAATGAAACATGGTGTCATGGGGATAGTTCTTTTACTATGTCAACCTCATTAAAAAATGAAAAAAATCCCCTTTCAATTCGAGTATTTGACTAGATCTCATAAAATCCCAGTCAAGTATTTCATTTGATCTCGTAAATGAACCTTCATTCCATCCACTTGCTAGTAACTAGTAGTCTACTTATGTGAATGAAATGAAGCTTGGGGGGCATGTACCTCGAATTGAGTCACCATGAAAACTTATTTCAAGAATAATTTGTCTCAGTTTCAAAAATGAAACTAGTTTCAATCATATTTTTTCCATATGTTTCAAGCCTGTGTAAAAATGAAACAACTTTCAAGCATAGTTTACCATGTTTCAAGCTTGTGTAAAAAATGAAACCATCCTCATTTTACATCTCTCGTTATTTCCCTTTTATCTGCCTCTTTTTCTAGATGAGCCTTGGTTTTATCATTCCATTGTCACCATATGTTTGGTGAATAATACACTTTCTCTTGGTTTTTTTTACCTTTTCCTGGAGAATCGCTATGTTGAGTGGTATTATTAGCTAGTCTCTTTACCCTTACGAGTTTTTAGCGGGTCCATCATCACCAAAACGAGTTTATATCCCTTTATACCACTCATTCCTCTAGGAGGATTCATTTTTCATCTATTTTCATTGTAGAGCACTTGTCATTTCAAACTCATTAAAGTAAATGAATTAACGTGATCTCCGTATACATTTAACCCTTTTTTCGGGCTAGGATTAACTATTTACAAAAAAGGAATACCTTGACAGAACATGGTCAAGAGGTTCTTTCGGATATTGTTTTCTACCTTTTCAGATTCGATAGACTATTTACGAAAAGGGACATGGTGGATTTTTCTTTTCTATTTATTTTTCAAACTCATTAAACATGAAAAAGACACTGAGTTACTCTTTTTTCGGACTCATTAAAATTAATGGCGAAAGACTTATCACCATGACGAGACTGAGTTCCTCCTTCCTAGGGATCCTTAAAATTACTAGGCTAGATTCACTCGAATAATTAACTTACATGCTCAACATATGCTATCCTCTTCATGCTAGATATAAGAAATAAAGAGGCACTCGTTAGTAATAACAGGGGAAAATTTGAAAGTGGAACATCTTGTGTGTTTTGGGTAGCTTATTGCTCTTGAACATGACACTCATTTGTAGTTCGTGTTGGGTTGGGGATATAATTCATTCATCATTTTTCCTTCGTGGGTTTGGGAAATCAATTTTCCTCCTATTCGATCACCATTTTTTTATCATGACCTTTGATCCCATTTGAGTCAAATGTTGCCACACTCTGGAGCCATGTCACCGATATGTTCAAGAGAAGTCATTTTTGTCAAAGTCAAAGATCCTCTACTTATATGACCCTCTATATAATAGTCTTGAATCACTCCTATTATCTTGAGATATCCATTGTTTCGTGTCAATGATGTGGGAATCATTATGGCCCTCCTTCGACGAATCACTTCCTGTCGACTTCAGCTCATTATCTAGAAAGATGGTTTAGAAACTCATTTTCAGTACCTTGGAGGGACATAATCATTCTCACATCATCGTAGGATGGTATTCTCAGGTTACGCATTGATTACAGGAAGTTGAACAAGCCTGACCATCAAGAACATGTATCCATTGCCGAGGATTGATGACTTATTTGATCAATTGAAGGGAGCAAAAGTGCTCTCGAATATTTATTTTAGATTCGAATATCATAAGGTATGCATCGAGGAAGAGGATATTTACAAGACAAGTTTTCGAACCAAGTATGGGAATTATGAGTTTTTTGTAGTTCCATTTGTTTGACTAATGCTCTAGCCACCTTTACGTGCTTGATGAATAATGTGTTGCATCTATATCTGGACAAGATTGTTATTATATTCATTGATGACATCTTGATATATTCTAAGAATGAGGAAGAGCATGTCGAGAATTTAGAAGCAGTGTTGATACTATTGAGAGTGCATGAGTTGTATGATAATCTTAGTAAATATAGTTTCTTTCAGACAAAGGTACTTTAATTGTGGCATGTGGTGTCCAAGGAAGACATAATAGTAGATCGAGAGAAGATAAAATCTATCATGGAGTGGGAAGCTCCTAGAAATGTGGTTGAGGTAGATAATTTATGGGGTTAGCGGGCTATTATAGGAGGTTCATAAAGAACTTCTCTCAGATTGCATAACCTATTATGTCTCTACATAGGAAAGGTAATAAATTTGAATGGAAAAAGGAATGTGCAACAAGTTTTGAACAATTGAAGCAATTGTTGACAAATTCTCTAATGCTAAAGATTGAGGATTTGAACAAAGAGTTTTCAAGAGAGGGCCTAGTGGAGCCCTTATGCAGGAAGAACAAGTAGTATGCTATGAGTCACAAAATCTGAATGAGCACGAGTAGAACTATGTGAAACATGATCTTGAGTTAGCAGCGACCATTCGTGCATTGAAGATGTGGAGGCACTATCTTTTTGGCAGGAGGTTTGTATTGATGAGTAATCACAGTGGGTTGAGATATTTGTTTGACTAGCCGAATCTGAATGCTAGGCAAGCTAGATGGTTGGCCAAGATCAATGAGTTTAACTTTGATATCAGGTACATCAAGGGAAAAGAGAACAAGGTTGCAGATGCATTTAGCAGGTGGATACATGTGAATCATATAGCAATTATTAGTTCTTATGGGATAGACTTATAGGATCATATATTATAGGCACGCTAGCAAGATGACATGTATAGATAGCTTAGGAAGACGTTACATTAGAGTATATGTACATGTAAAAGTAGTGGTACAGGTGCACCGGATGTGGACTATCATCTCTCAATAGATAGCTTGATTAGATTTATGGACAAGATATATGTTCCAAACAACAGTGAGATCAAGAAGATTATCTTGAGGGAGTTTCATGTGAATCTATATTCAGGTCACCTAGGATACCATAAGAGATTGACAACAATGAAGAAATTTTATTATTGGCTGAATATAAAGAAGGATGTGGCAAAAGTTGTGGCTAGATGTTTGGAATATAGGCATGTAAAGGCAGAGTATAAACATCCAAGTGGATTTCTACAGCCGATTTTGATTGCATAGTGGGAATGGGATGTCATTTCAATGGATTTCATTACAGTTTTTTCGAGGATATCTATACAACATGATTCCATCATGGTTATGGTGGACAGGCTGACTAAGGTAGCACACTTATTTTAGTGAAGACTATGTATTCAACTAGTGATGTGGAAAAGGTATTAGTCAAAGATATGGTTAGATTTCATGGTGTTTCGAAGAAAATTGTGTCAAACAGGGATGCAAAGTTCACTTCTAAGTTTTGGATGGATTTGTTTGTAGGTTTAGGTATAGAGTTGGCCTTTAGTACAACTTATCATTCGCAGAGAGATGGAAAAACATAGAGGGTAAACATGATATTGGAGGACATGTTGAGGATGTATGTGATGCATCAATACGGGATATGGGAGGAGTACCTTCCGTTGGTTGAGTTCTCTTACAACATTGGTTTACCAGGAGTCACTGAGGATGAGTCCACTTTAGGCATTATATGCAGAGTTGTAATACTCCCATCAGTTGGAGTGATCCGATGAACATGCTATTGATTAGACCAGACATGTTAGTAGAAATGGAACAGGAAATGTCTAAAGGCAACACAAGACAGGAAAAAAATCTATGCATATTGGAACAAGTTGCTTCAGGAGTTTCAGGTTGGGGAACAAGTGTACTTGCACATTAAGCCAAGGAAAAGCTCATTGCGGATTGGATCATGTGCCAAGGTGGCACATCGGTTTTGTGGACCTTTCAATATTATTTAAAGGATTGGGCCAATAGCCTATCGACTTACACTGCCTCCGATAGTGAAAGTCCATGATATTTTCCATGTATCATTGCTTAAGAAGTATGTTAAATATGTTGATCATGTGATTGACTGGTATGTATTACAGGTGGATCTAGAAGAAGAATTCCAATAAGAAACATAGTGTATATTGCAGAGAAATATCCTCATGCTCCAGAATTGAGCAACCGAATAGGTTAAAGTGCAGTGGAAACACTTTGATCTTGATGAAGCTATATGGGAAAAGTATGTTAAATATGTTGATCAGGTGACTGGTATGTGTTGCAAGTGGATCTAGAAGAATAATTTCAACAAGAACCACATTTTATATTGTAGAGGAATATCCTCATGCTCTGGAATTGAGAAATCGAACATGTTAAAGTGCAGTGGAAGCTCTTTGGGCCCCATTAAGTTATATGGGAGATGGCGGATCAAATGCAGGCTATGTATCCTTCTATATTTTCTAATTGAGTGAATTTCCTTGGTATATATTTTATGTGATTTTTTGGTATATGTACATATGTATATGGATGTAAATACCACCATGAATTGTGTTATAAAGCTTTAATAAGCGGTATGGTGTCATGTCATTTTATTTGTCATCTTGGTTTGTTTCTCAGCAGTTTGATCATTATAAATACTGCAACGAGCTAAGTTATAAAGCTCCATGGGAAGCATGTTTTGCTTTCAACAGTATTGTTGGTTGTAGGTGTCATTGAACACCGACGACGGTGTTCCCCCAAGGGGAAGTGTTTTGTAACAACCCTGGTGAAAATTCCATGTAAAAAGTTAATAAAGGAAAAATAATAACCACGGTTATGGGACACTTATTCCAAGTTGAATGTTGGGAAAAACATCCTAGTGGGTGTTCATTTTGGTTTAATATGGTGAAGGGAAATTGGAAAAGGAAATGGAAAAGGATTTGGAAAGGAAAGAGGCATTATTTGGCATTTATTTATGAAAATAATGGAAAATAGGATCAAAGGAAGGTGACAGGCCATATGTTGCATGTGAGGAGAAAAAGGAAGGAAAATAATGGAAAATGAAGAAAATAGAGGCTCAATGATAAAAAAGGATTATGAGGATCAATTGGTACTTTTTGTCAGTTCAATTTTGGAGCTTTCTCTCTATTCTCAGTTTCTCACACTCTTGGACACTTAGAGTTTTCTTGAAGAACTTCAACATTGGATCAAGAAAATCAAAGAAGGCAAATAGGAAAGCAAAGATCGAATAAGGAAGAGCAGGATCAAGAAACTACAATAGGTTTATTTATAGGTATCAATTTGCATGTATGATTTCCTTGCTAGATTTTGCATGCATGCTTATGCATGTGCGTTCTTGGTTATCTTGATGGCGTTGACATGGGTTTTTCTAGGTGTGACAATGATCTTCAACCTTGCCTTTCCATTTTTGGATAGCCATAGTGTGATGGTGTTATCATGTTTTGGTTTATCTGGATTTGCGGATGGAGTTGAAGCTGAGTAGGGTCATCTCAGGATTATTCACAAGGCCTAGGAATCCTGGGATGGGATACATGGTAAATCCTAGATGTGAACACCTTGATTTAACCTAGGAATATCTTGACTGGTGAATGGAGGGATACATGGTAAATATCAGTGGCGAGTGACCTTGATTGGGTCTAGGAACCCTAGGTTGGGATACATAGTAAATCCTAGAGGGTGGAGACCTCGTAGGCATAGGAATATCTTGATCGGTAATGGCGAGATACACAGTAAATCCAAGAGGTTGAGAAAAAAAAATTCCTCACGGTTTAGGTGGAGAGATCCAAAGGCATCCATGCTTTTTTATGGCCTAATGATCTAATGGGGATTATGGTAAAGCCTGGTTATATTGATGAGGGTTAGGTGGTTTAGCCTCAAGAATCCCTGGTTGATTCTTTTGGTCTCGAGTCCCACATTCATGATTGGAATATGGCACGGGAGTGATTACCTGAAGAGAGATTTGGCTCAACCAATCTATGGTCGGGTTGAATGTGGCAGTCCCATACAGGTTTGGGTTTTTCATTCATTAATAAGAGTTCCTTTTCTTGTTATTTCATGTGTAAATGTATTTGTTTATATGTGGAATTTATGGATATTGTATCATATTTCTGTTGGCTATATGCCGGTTATGAGCATGTTTTATGATAGTGATGATGTATGCCTCTCATCATGTTTTTATTATGAACGAATGAATAATGACTCTATGACCTAATAGATGATAATGCATTTATTGTGATAAGGAATAAATTCTTCTTAGCGATTCTCTGATAAGTATGAGACCCCTATGCTCAGATATGTTATTATGATCTGTAGAATGAATATTTATGACACGTGTGACGAAATGCCTGTCATGGCTAGTGGGGTCCAGTCAACTTCTTGTTAAAGTATTTGCATGTGTATCATTGTTTCGATGTTATTTTTCATTTCCAGAAGTTTCATGGAGTTCTAGGAAGTGGCATGAGTCCTGACCTTGAAAAAGTGGCACATAATCTGGAGTCGCTGGCACAAAACTACCTAGACAATTCCCTATTTGTAGTCATTCCTTGCTTTGGGAGTGATTGGAGGGTCCTAGTCGCATACATTTCCATGTCTAGTGATAGACTAAGGATTCAATGCAACACAATGTTAGTTTGTATCAGGTGTTGGTAACCTGGATGGGTTGGATGGTTCATGAGGGTTTTGTTACATGTGTAGAAGGTCAGGGTGTTTTTGCTCCCTCGGTTCCACTTCATTAATTGTACATGGGGAGTTGAATAAAATCCTAGTAGAATTGCGTCACATGTTTACCCAGGTTGGATGGTTACTTGGTTAGATGTGTTAGGAGGGTGTTAAAATTACCTTAAGGAAATGGAGTTGACAACTAAAGACCTTACTGACTTCCCTCAGGTGTTACATGACCCCCAAGAGAAACCCAACCCCTTTAGGTGTCCAACCCCTGAGATAAATACCTTTTTCATTGTCCTAGAGTGTCATCCACTCCATTTCCAAGGCATGCAAGTGACTATAAGCCTCCAGTCACTCCCATAGGCCTGCCTACCAGCAACTATGGATTTTTCCAGTCATTTATATGCTAGTGACCTTGAATTCTAACCCACTTTTTCAGGACTAGGACTCAGGCCTTTTCCCATAACTCAATGAAATGTATAGAAATGATGAATGCCATAGAAAAAAAGCTTATAAACCAAAAATTGAACCAGGATTTGACCTGACCTCTCCCAACCAGGACTAACATTCCATCAAACCCTTGGTAAACATGAAACCTATAGGTCATGAATGCATATTTGAATTTAAGGATCTGAAAAATTATTTGAGACTTTAACAAGAAGGGCCAATGACTTCTTACAATAGCTGTCACAACACCAATTAGGTCATGCATTCATTATTCATTCAATTACAAGTAAAAACATGAAGAGATCCATGACTAGGATCTGTCAAATAACCATGCTTATAATGAAAATATAAGTAGATAAATAACAATGATAAAACAACCATTAAAGCCACATAATAACAAGTGTAATTACTCATCAAAGACAAGAGGAACTTAGCTCATATTAAACATATGCAAAAGCCAACCAGGTTCAGGACTTCGACTGTTAAGTCCCTATATTAATAGTGTAGCCCCTTATTATGTTAGTGTAGCCCCCCTTATTGTTATTATTGTACCCCTGTAACCCCCATATTGTTATTATTGTGCCCTTACATTATCATTGTTAGGTCGGCTAGGATTACATTGTGGCCCCACTAGGATTATATTGTGGCCCCATGGACTCCTATATATAGAAGGAGGTTTTGTTCATTTGTATCATCCAATAATTGTGCATTTATGTAATGTATTGGAGGTTGCCCCCTCGAAGTGGCTTATTTCTAAGGCGTTGATATCTTTTTTCTTCTATTTTTGGAGCTGGTTACACAACATCGACATACCACCTGAACATAGATTGGGATGAACCAAATATTTCTTTCAACCATTCACCCACGTGCCATATTCTAAGCATGAATGTGGGATATCATGGGATAAACCAATCCAAAAACAACCAAGGGAATCCATAGTTTAAACCACCTCCACCCTCATCATACTGTGATCTCCCCTAAACTTGTGTCGAGATCGAAAAACCAAACTGAGCTTGGATACCTCAGAATTCCTTCACCATCCCTTGAGGAATTTTCCTGTCTCCACCCACCTATTGAGGGATTCCTAGAGAAAACCATATCGAACCAAATCCTTGGGATTTTTATGTGACCACCTCACTTGGATCCAAAACCTTCCAGAAATCCAAAGCTCAACCAAGAAAGAATACCATGATACCATGGCTACTAGGAAAAAGAAAGGAAAGGCTAAAAACCATTGTGGAAACCCGACAAAACCCATGGAAATGACAACAAAAGAACCAAATACCAACATTCACATACCATCCATGTCAAAACCAACTAGGAAATCGTATATGAAACTTGTTACCTGCAAGTCTTCCTGCTGAAGCTTCTTGATCCAAATTTTCCCTGCTTTATCCATGTTTTCCTTGTCCTTCCTTTGCTTTACTTTCCTTTGGTTTTCTTGATTTATTCTTTTGGTGCTCTTCTCCTCTCTAAAACTAATCCTAAAACTTAACTGACAAAAGGCTCCCAACTAATGCTCTGATGTATTTTTATTCTTGATGCTCTAATTTCTTCATTTTCCCTCTAATTTCCTTCATTTTCCTCGTCGCATGAAACCTGTCACCTTTCGCCTCCCTTTTCTCATAATTTCCTTTATTTTCATAAATAAAATTTCAAAATTACCTTTTTTCCTTTTGAAAGCCTTTCCACTGCCTTTTCCAATTTCCCCTTACCCATAAACACATCAAGTGATGCCCACTAGGATATTTTTCCCCACATTCAACTTGGAATAAGTCCCATGACCTTGGTATTATTTTTCATATATTAACTTGATTACATGAAATTATAACCCAAGGCTATTACATAATTTACCAAGGGGAGAGATGGCTTCTTTCCAACTCACACTAAATCACTCAAAGGTTTTCGTCTCGGTGCTAATAAAGTAGAAAACTAAATTCTTCAATCTACACCAAAGGCAAATGCTCGAAACCAAGATGTCCTCAAATGATCTCTTCCTCCTCCTTTTAAAGGTCCAATAGATCGGTCTCCAATCTTCTAGAAGTATTTTATTTTATTATTTTATTATTATTCTAGAAGCTTCCCTTGACTTCTCTTAAGTGACCTTTGAATTTATTTAAGTCACTTTTGGCCTTTTCCCCTTTTAATTAAATGACTAATTAAAGTCATTTTTAATAAGGGAAAATGGTAAATCGCTCACCATATTATCTCTAGCCACTGGAAGTCACTTCTCAACATCCCATCCTTTAGATCTTCTTGTTCTGGTTCCAACAAGTTTTTATCACCAAAAAATGATCACCTAGCCATTCCTAACTACGTGGATCGAAATACACCATGTAAGACCACTTTTACCATGGTAAATTTTCTTTCCCTATAGAAAATAATTTGATAAACTATATTTTATTAAATTATTTCTGGTTAAAACTAGAAACCCCATGAGGAATAATTAAATAAATCATTATTTATTTCATCTTCATCTAGCAATAATTATTAAATAATTATTTAATAAATATTATTTGTCACATTTGACCCAATCATGAGAAATAATTAAATAAATCATTATTTATTTGATTTTTCTCTAGGAATAATTAATTAAATCATTATTTAGTTAATCAATTTGACTAAATCACCCAGGAATGGTTAAACAGATCATTATTTGTTTATTATTCCTTAACCACATCCTTGAAATAATAAATAAATCATTTATTTATTTATTATTTCTAAATAAAGGTATTTAAACAATTTAAATATATTTTCCCTCTCCAAAAAATATAATAAAATATTCCAAGCAATTAATTTCTAGATTGTGGTTAATAATATTTTGTTATTCTCCATTTTCAAGAGTAACCCAATATTTTGTTATAAATAAGAGGGTTTTTCCGTCCATTCCTCACCATGATCACGATCATCGTCATTATTATTATCTTTTAGCATTCGAGCTACCATTTGAGTTCAATACACATTATTTGGGTTTCATACATCATAGAGAGAGAGAGATCCCATAATGAAGCTGTAGAAATATCACTCTAATACCATGTAGAAAATCTACCAATGGATGCAATATGATCTTGTGATTAACTAAAAAAATATATTGAATCATTCGACTATATTTTCTGAATACAAAAAACTATCGCTCAATGACATGCAACTAAGAGAAAAAAATAAATCAATCACACAAAACAAGATGTTCTTAGAGAAAGAAACTACTCAAAACCCCTCTATCTATATTGTGTATTAAGTCAAGGAATCACGAAACAATACAATGCTTAATCTCTCATGAGATTCTCCAGCGCTCTACCAACTGTCTCACACTGATCTAGGCAAAATCAGTCTAGTACTTAGCCAACTCTCAACCTTCCTTCAACCTACCTTGCTCACACAATTCCTAGAGAATTAGGACCCTATTAAATAGGAATAATTCCCTTCCTTCATTGCACAATGCATCACGACATCCTAATGACTCTATAATTTCACATGGGAAATTTTCTATAAATACAACTGATGTTATGTTCTCTTTAACCTCTGTCTCTACTGGTTCTTCCTCAGAACTAACATGCATGCAACTATTTATAGTGAATTATCAGTAAACTGATTGATCACTCATTTTGAATTAAATCTAATTTAATGCACTAGACCTCTCACTAGCTCATCACTTAGTTAGAACTAGTTACACTGATTTTAACTCAATTATTTGAGTTAACTAATTCACACTTGCACCCCACTGATGCATCAAATGAACCCCCAAAATAGTATAATCCCTCTACATGCCTCCTCTTAGACCCTCAACTTGAATTTCTTGAGATAACTTAGTCATCTTAACTTAGTTAATTGATACAAGTTGTTATGAGATGAAATTACAATTTATTGTGCAATTTATTTAAGGGAAAAAGAAATTAGATGCTTCGCATTAAACGAACAAAATTCCAGTGCATCAAAATTCCACATTCCTGATGCATCAAGATTCCAAGGCCTTAGTGGGTGCACTTTTTGTCCTTTCTAGCTGCCAATTTCACTGTTTCTTTTTGCAAATTTCAACACTCCCTCTTAACAAGAAAGGAATTCAATATATCCTGATCGAGTACCTTTGGAATGTTCTACATGCAACACTTCTCTAGTGTTGTTTGCATTTGCAACTACTGAAACTGAATAGCCTCTAGACAACTGAATTAGTATAAAGCACCTATCATCAGAGTCTTCTAACTTCCGCTAACTACTGCACCTGTCTACTGGACTCTCTGTGCTGCTGCTGACATCTGCATCCATGCCCTCTCCACTACTTCCATATCTGATCTGTGCTCCAATATCCTACATCTGTAACTCTGATTTCTGTCTTCCTGACATACGACTGCATCAATCAAACCGATCCTTCCTGCTATTTCTGTATTGTGGGCTCCTCGTAGCCAGGTTCGATCCATGAGACACGCGATCTCAATGCACCCTGCCCAAATTTCTTCTTGGGATTATATCTTCACATCGCCCCACCTCTCACCTGGAGTTATAGCTGTATATATTACCTCTGCCCATCTGGCTCAAACTTTCCCCCTCTTAGAGGTCTATGCTTGAGTGGACTCTTCCACTTGGTCTCTTCTATGCTTCTCCAACAACATTCTAGGACTGCTTCTAAGGCTGCATGTTGAGATATAATTTCTCCCTCTCAACCACCAAGCCACTAACCACTATTTTTCTCCTCAAATATTTTCATGCATCCTCGACCTCGAGAGCATATAGTTTCTTGACTCTTACACCAATCTGTTTCACCCATCTAGTGGCTATGTGTTTAAAGAAAACCTTTCCTTTTCTAAACATCACATCATAACCAGGGTCTTCCACTACCGCTATGGAGACAAGATTCTTCCTTAGGACTAGAATGTACAAAACATCTACCAGTCTAAGAGGGGAGCTAGACTCCCTCTGGAAGGTAATTGTACCTATGTCGGTTGCGCTATATCTCCGGTCGTCTCCAAACTAAATTTTATGCTGGAGGTCCTTCTCCTCCAAGTCACTGAATATATCTCTATTCCCCATCATATGGAATGAGGAACCGCTATCTAGATACCACACACATCCCATTACATTTATATTCATGCATGCAATGAGAGTAAAATCAAGCTCAAACTGTGAAGCTAGTTCTTCACCCGTTGCAACTGCAAGCTCTTTATAACTTACTGTTATCACCAAAATAGGACCTGATAGGCTACTGATCAGGGTATCTCAGTGTAACTATTTAAAACCAAAATTTTGGCTAAGGCTTAGTCTCCTCAACCTGAGAGGGCTCTCTCAATAGGTTTAAGATTTTCAATTAATGATTAGATGGATAACTCTAGTAATAAAATGGATAAAATTGTAAAACTAGTTGAATTACTGATTAAAAAACATCTATTGGGCTATGGAGTCAAGATATGTTTTAACAAAAAATCAACATCAACTCAACATGGAAGTCAGGGCACTTAGATTTTTAGGTTTATAAACAAGACAATAACACAGTGAATAACAACACAGTATACAAACATGTGAAGGAAGTTAGAGCATTTTCCAATGGATTCTAAGTAACACATTTTCATACCATTGTAAATATGTAGATGAGGAAATCCATAGAGAGATCAAACACCAAAAACTCTTTGTGAATCTTGAGTAGTAAAGCCAATCGGTATTAAGCTGAAAATACACAGTCTGCTACAATAACATAGTTTTCTTGCTAATGAAAAAATGCAAACCTTGAGGAATTCGACGTCATGTCTCTTATATATTCATCATTACAATCTTGGATTCCCTTATCCATCTTGAGAGGAAATTGAATTCCTATATTTGACACCTATTCTAACCACAAAATAGGCCTATTAATTACAAAATGATAGCTTGACTGCCTTTGAAGAGTCCTAATTCAAATAGGACTAAAAATCCTAAATATAATTATAAAAACCTTATCTAGTATTCAATTCATCCTTTGCCACCTGCAACCCCATGAATTCAAATTTTTATGTTGACCATTCACTTAATTTCACCCTGTTGCCAATGATAAAAATTCCCTAGAAATTAGGGAACATGTTTCCCTGTTTTTAGGCTTAGGATCCTTTTGGTTTCTTGAAATGTTTTGACCACTTATAACTGATGAATTCGAGGCTAATTGATGTTAGTAACATGATTTACATATGTCCCAAGTTATCCCTTCATGCCATCTGTGCAAAATCTACTTTGAACTTCTCAAAGCAGTGAAAACAGATCTGTGCTACGAAAGTAGCACAGTTTTGTAGCGCTTTTCGTAGCGCAGTGTTTTCACTCCTTTCTTCAAAATATTTAAATATTTTTCTTTCATGATAGCCTTTATATTTACTTGAAACACTCTCACAAGAATTTTCAAAACCAAACTACAAAGATTCCTTCAAAATTTGTTATGAAAAATGATGAAAAGACTGCTTCAGCAAATTATTCTTGTTTCTTCCCTGAATATTAGGTCTTGGGATAGAGCCTTTATCTTCTCATCCTTGATTTATTTTGAGAAACTGAAGGATTTTTTTTTAGTACATGTTTTCTAGAATAAAAACCTCTCTTGGTTTTTTGAAATACTTCTCCTGCTATCGAGAAAATGTCCTTGCAAAACATGTGTAAAGCAGGAAAACTCTGTTTTCTGAAAATAGGGCGTCAAATAAATCCTTGTATCTCCCACTTCATAATGAATTTAAATAAACAGAGAGAATTTTTCGTATTTATGGATGTTAGGAAGAAAAACCTCTTTCAGTTTTCAAAAATTCGGTTTCAGTTTCCCGGAAACTTCTTTTGAAAGTTACTACTAAAGCTAGAAAACCAAATTTTTCTCTTCATGGTGAAAGGCTGCTTCAACAATTTCGTAGCAAGCTACGAAACTGCTGTGCAGGATCGTTTGTTGAAAATTTATTCAAAATTCTTACCTTGGATATGTTAACACCTCATAACAACTGATATTTAAAAAAAAATATAGTAACATGTCTTCTCCAGCTCATCATTAAGCCCTTGCATCTTTTTGAAAATTATGATCATGGATAGATCATTCTCATATGTATCATGTCCACCAATCATTTCCATAAGACCTTTAATGCTTCCACTAATAGCTGAAAATCCATGTCTTCGACCTTCATGATGTCTCTAACCTTGTTGTAAAACCTACTGATCATGACGTATTTGCCCTACAAAACAGGGAACATGTTTCCTGAAATTTAGCTTTTACCTTCATTGATGATCTTCAAACCCTTTTGCTGGAAATATTGACCTTTTGAGATAAGTGAAATGTGTTATCATCTCCATGGAACCATGCCTTTCCACCTGTACAAAAACTAAGCCTTTGAAAAAGTTTAAAGAGAGATGATATGGCTGCGCTACAAAAATAACAGTTGTTTTCGTTGCGCAGAATTTGTATCTTTGTAAACATCTCTCAACCATCCATTTTATTTTGCCTTGACACCTGAAATTTCATCTGTGAGTCCTTTCCATCCACCAGCAGCAAAAAAATTTGGAAACTAAATGCTTTTACCTCTCAAAATCTTTAAAAAAATATTCAAAATTGCACCTACATCAGTTTCGTAGTGCGCAACGAAACTACTGTGCATGTCCTTTTTACACAATTTTTTCACAATTCTCAGATTTTAAGAGTATTTACACCTTTTAATGATTTCCTTGATGTCAATAGGCCTTAACAATCAAAATAAGTCAACTTTAAACTGTCCTCAAAAAGTGATGTCCTTCCCAAAAACAAAATTGCATTAAGGATTTGTCACTTACTGCTTTTTTCTCTTTGAGTGTTGAAAACTCTGTTTTTGTCACCTTCAGGAATTGTTAATGATAGGTATATGGGATCTTCATAAACATTGGAAACTTCCCCTGCTTTATCTAACTCCATATCCAACTCTTTTCAACTTTGAAAATGACAAACATGAATGACCTCCAACTAATGTAATGATGATTTGAAATGGTTGCATGCATGAGAAATGACTCCTAGCTGACACCTAATGATGAAGAATTAATGAAATTTGAATGATTTTATGAATTGACATGACTTGCTATGAATCCCTAATTTCGTAGTGCGCCTAATGCATTTTCTAGGTTTTGCGCTACGAAAAGAGCAACATTTTCGTAGGGAAAAACAGAGTTTTTACACTATCTGCGCTACGAAAACATGGTTTCGGGGCTAATTTGAAATTTTTTTCAGATGGTTTAAAATAAGACTTTCTAAACAGGATATGAGACACTCAAGGCATGAAATAATGTTTTTGAACTTTATTTGACAATGAGAACGAGACTCTAACCCTACCACCTACCCTTTAAAACATGAAATGACCTAATCACCTATCTAAGACCATGACTAAAACAAGGTAAAATTTCAGAGTTTATTGATTATGAAGTGGACCTAGAAGACTTAATTTGAACTTTTAATATGACCTATCCTTTACAAATGACTTAAAATGACTTCTAAACCTCCTTGAAATCATGACCCAAAGTAGAGTTGACACAATGATGTTTTGAGAATTTTTGGGTGATAATAGTGGCTCCACTTGGGATAGTGTGCCCCTGTGGTACACTAAGATCTGGTAGGTCCAGTGCTACAATCCATTTCTTTAAAATAAAACTCTGACATTCTACCCAATCTGCTTCAAACTGTACCTACTAAAAATGCTCAGTCAACCTTGAGCTTATTTGCACATTCCTACCTACCCTATCAACTGCAAACTTCATTCAACTCAATCAATATGAAATTTCCAATGTAGCTAGTCATTTGTTTTATCTGATATTTGAGTTGTTTGACTGCATTGGAACTTGAAGAAACTATGATATTGTGATGACCACTGCTACTGAAATTGTAACTGATCTTCATAGTAAAAGTAAAACTGAAACACTGGAGAGTAAAACTCTTCCATGTATTTAGCTATAGGATCCCAAAAAACATGATCAACTTGATGATCCTCATAACATCCTTAACTTCTAACAATCAATTTTTAGCCACAAAAAATTTATTTGATAAGCTATCCAATTGCCTTTCTGAATGATTCCCACAGACAATGTAATTTTCCTCATTATTATGATCATTCTTTGAAGTAGGCTACTACAAAGTATGACATAAATAATAAATCTTTTTCTCCGCCTGAGGGTTATAAAAACTGTCTTCCAGTATTTCTCCTTGGTGTTTCCAATGATTTTCATACTCTTTATGATCCAAAGACTAGCAAGTTTGTTGTATCTTAACATCAATCTCGGAGGATGTAACATGGTTTTCATAAGTATACTCCTGCTGATTTCCATGATGCATTCTATGGGATGTTATCCTTTCTTCTAGGTGTTGAAATGTATTGTTATGAAGAGCCTCTAAAATTTCTTCATCCATAAATTCATCATCATCATAACAATCCTCCAAATACTGAATAAGACTCCTAGAATGTTTACAACAAACTTTGACCAGCAATAAGGAGGGATGACACTCTTTATACATCTCATAGAATTCATCATGAAAATTAGCAAGAGAATATAATGAACCATTTGTTAAACCTGTATACCAAGACCATGCTTTTCCTTCTAGAGTGGTCATAAAAATCTTCATAAGACAGTATTCAGGGAATTGAACCTTAAGACTATGTACATGAAGATGAAACCTAACCAAATGAAGAGCAGCATTGTCTTTCTTTTCATCTTTGAATATTGGAAGATCATCTAACCAATCAAACTTTGGAATAGGATTTGGAAAACCAGGGATATGAGACCAGTTCATAGGGGCATACCTGGCATTCATTTTTGTAATGGAACTCATCTTGAAACTTCATCAAGATACTGATATTATAGCAGTGGAGTCACCTTCCAATTCGATTATTTGATGTGTGGGGTCGCCAAGGTAGTTTTGCAACCTCGAACAGCTTCCTGAGTTTCTGCTACCTTCAGAAGTTCAACTTATTGATTACGGGAATGAATAATATTTAGGCTCCTGGAAAATGCACCATAATGTTATCACCAAAATAGGACCTAATAGGCTGCTGATCAGGCTATCTCATTGTAACTATTTCAAACTATACTTTTGGCTGAGGCTTAGCCTCCTCAACCTGAGAGGGCTCTCTCAATACGTTTAAGATTTTCAATTAATGATTAGTTGGCTAAATCTAGGAATAAAATGGATAAAAGTGTAAAACTGGTTGAATTACTGATTAAAAAACATCTATTGGGCTATGGAGTCATGATATGTTTCAACAAAACATCAACATCAGCTCAACATGGAAGTCAGGGCACTTAGAGTTTTAGCTTTATAAACAAGACAATAACACAGTGAATAACAACACAATATACAAACATGTGAAGGAAGTTAGAGAATTTTGCAATGAATTATAACACATGTTCATACCACTGTAAATAGGTAGATGAGGAAAGCCATAGAGAGATCAAACACCAAAAACTCTTTGTGAATCCTGAGTAGTAAAGCCAATCTGTATTAAGTTGAAAATACAAAGTCTGCTATAATAACATAGTTTGCTTGCTAATGAAAAAATGCCAACCTTGAGGAATTTGACCTCATGTCTCTTATAGATTCATCATTACAATCTTGGATTCCCTTATCCATCTTGAGAGGAATTCGAATTCCTATATTTGACACCTATTCTAACCACAAAACAGGCTTGTTAATTATAAAATGACAACTTGACTATCTTTGAAGAGTCCTAATTCAAATCGGATTAAAACTCCTAAATATACTTATAACAACCTTATCTAGTATTCAATTCATTCTTTGCCACCTGCAACCCCATGAATTCAAATTTTTATGTTGACCATTCACTTAAAGTCACCCTGCTGCTGATGATAAAACTACCCTAGAAATTAGGGAACATGTTTCCCTCTTTTTAGGCTTAGGATCCTTTTGGTTTCTTGAGATGTTCTAAACACTTCTAATTGATGAATTAGAGGATAATTTATGTTAGGAACATGATTTAAATATGTCCCAAGTTATCCCTTCATGACATCTGTGCAAAATCTACTTTGAACTTCTCAAAATAGTGAAAACAGATCTGTGCTACGAAAGTAGCACAGTTTTGTAGCGCTTTTCGTAGCGTAGTGTTTTCACTCCTTTATTAAAAATATTTCAATATTTTTCTTTCATGATAGCCTTTATCTTTACTTGAAACACTCCCACAAGAAGTTTCAAAACCAAACTCACAAAGATTCCTTCAAAATTTGTTATGAAAATGTTGAAAAGATTGCTTCAACAAATTATTCCTGTTTCTTCCCTGAAACTTAAGTCTTTGGTTAGAGCCTTTATCTTCTCATCCATGATGTATTTTTTGAAAATGAAGGAGGTTTTTGTATTCCATTCTGTCTAGAATAAAAAAATCTCTTGGTTTTTGAAATACTATTCCTGCTATCCAGAAATTGTCCTTGAAAAACATGTATAAAACAGGAAAACTCTGTTTTCTGAAAATAGGGCTTCAAAGAAAGCCTTGTATCTCCCACTTCATAATTAATTTAAATACAATGAGAGAGGTTTTTATAGTTAGGGATGTTAGGAAGAAAAAACCCCTTTCCGTTTTCAATTTTTTTTTTCAGTTGCCTGAAAACCTCTTTTGAATGTTACTACTAAAGCCAGAAAATCGAATTTTTCTCTTCATGGTGAAAGGCTGCTTCAGTAGTTTCGTAGCGCGCTACGAAACTGCTATGCAGGCTCATTTGTTGAAAATTTCTTCAAAATTTGTACCTTGGATATTTTAACACCTCATAACAACTGATATTTAAAAAAAAAATTAGTAACATGTCTTCTCCAGCTCATCATTAAGCACTTGCATCTTTTTTAACATTATGATCATGGATAGATCATTTTCATATGTGTCATGTCCACCAATAATTTCCATAAGACCTTTAATGCTTCCAATGACATCTGAAAATCCATGTCTTCAACCTTCATGATGTCTCTAACCTTGTTGTAAAACCTACTGATCATGACTTATTTTCCCTACAAAATAGGGAACATGTTTCCTGAAATTTAGCTTTACCTTCATTGATGATATTCAAACACATTTGCTAGCAATATTGACCTTTTGAGATAAGTGAAATGTGTTATCATATCCATGGAACCATGCCTTTCCACCTGTACAAAAACTACGCCTTTGAAAAAGTTTAAAGAGAGATGATATGGCTGCGCTACGAAAATAACAGTTGTTTTCGTAGCGCAGAATTTGTATTTTTGTAAACATCTCTCAATCATCCATTTTATTTTTCCTTGACACCTAAAATTTCATATGTGATTCCTTTCCATCCACCAACAACAAGAAAATTTGGAAACTAAATGCTTTTACCTCTCAAAATCTTTATAAAAATATTCAAAATGCACCTACAGCAGTTTCGTAGCGCGCTATGAAACTGCTGTGTATGTCCTTTTTACACAGTTTTTTCACAATTCTCAGATTTTAAGAGTATTTACACTTTTTAATGATTTCCTTGATGTTAATAGACCTTAAAAATCAAAATAAGTCAACTTTGAACTGTCCTAAAAAAGTGATGTCCTTCCCAAAAACAAAATTGTATTAAGGATTTGTCACATACTCCTCTTTTCTCTTTGAGTGTTGAAAAATCTATTTTTGTCACCTTCAGACATTTTAATGATAGGTCTATGGGCTCTTCATAAAAATTGGAAACTTACCCTGCTTTATCTAACTCCATATCCAGCTCTTTTCAAATTTGAAAATGACAAACATGAATGACCTCCAACGAATGTAATGATGATTTGAAATGGTTGCATGCATGAGAAA
This sequence comes from Pinus albicaulis, assembly GCA_034641835.2. NCBI lineage: Eukaryota > Viridiplantae > Streptophyta > Pinopsida > Pinales > Pinaceae > Pinus > Pinus albicaulis. The sequence goes on from CM076582.1 coordinate 1,567,270,029, forward strand.
TGACTCCTAGCTGGCACCTAATGATGAAGAATTAACAAAATTTGAGTGATTTGATGAATTTACATGAATTTCTACGAATCCCCGATTTAGTAGCGCGCCTAATGCATTTTCTGGGTTTTGCGCTACAAAAATAACAGCGTTTTCGTAGCGCAAAATAGACTTTTTACACTGTTTGCGCCACGAAAATGTGGTTTAGGGGCTAATTTGAATTTTTTTTCAGATGGTTTAAAACAAGAATTTCTAAAAAATATATGAGACACTCACGTCATGAAATAAGTTTTTTGAACTTTATTTGAAAATGAGAATGAGACTCTAACCCTATCACCTACCCTTTAAAACATGAAATGACCTAATCACCTATCTAAGACCATGACTAAAATAAGGTAAACTTTCAGAGTTTACTGATTATGGAGTGGACCTAGAAGACTTCATTTGAACTTGTAATATGACCTATCCTTTACCAATGACTTAAAACGACTTCCAAACCTCCTTGAAATCATGACCCAAAGTAGAGTTGACACAATGATGTTTTGAGAATTTTTTGGTGATAACACTTACCTTCTTCTATGAACAATTCACGGGATAGTGCCCATGCTCGTGACAGTGAAACAAATTGACCTTGGACAAGTCTCTCTTACCTTGTTCACCTTGGGACTTCTTTCCCTTGGATTTCTTTCCTTTTCTGACTAATGCAAATATTCTTCTTTTTCGGTTTTATATGTCCCATCTTTGGTGCTCCGCCTTATTTATTCTATTACCAAGTCAGACCAAAAACACTCCCACTCTGGTAACTTCTCCCTCCCATTCACAGTGTTCAGGTAACTATGCCAGCTCTTGGGAAGGCCTAGTAGTGCTAGGCTCACCAAATAATCCTAGGCTACATTCACACCAACACTTCCAATATCATCTCGACATTGAGTGAACCACGACAAGTATGTTGGTATTGTCTCTCCCTCCTCCATATTGATCTTTTTGAGCTTTTCCTTCAGTGCCAACTTCCTATGGTCGATGCTATTCTGAAATATATCTTTCAAGGTCTTCCACATAGTATATGGAGTTTCCTTCCCATGCTAAGTGGAGACAATATGATCTCGAATTCTCTCTAACAAGATCCTTCTCACCTTTGTTACCTTCTTCTACATTCATCAAGAAGTTGGCCATCTCCTTCTACGAGCTTGGGAATATCAGTATCTATAAATTCCTTCAAGTCATTGTCCTCCAATGTTGCCTCCATCCTGTCCTTCCATGCTACATAATTCGAATTTCCCTCAAGAGCATATTTGAGTCTCAAGCCATTAAAAGACACCTTGATATGCTGATGGATCCTGAAGAATAAATTTGCAAATTTGAACCTGTTCAAGGAAAATTCAATTTCTTCTCTTCTATTGTGATTCCTGACCCTCTGATACCATGTAGAAAATATATCAATGGATTCAATATAATTTTGTGATGTACTAAAACAATATACTGAATCCTTATACGATATTTGCGGAATACAAGACATGATATCTCAATCACATGCAAGTAAGAGAAAGAAGTAAATCAATCGCACAACACAATATGTTCTTGGGGAAATCAACTGCTCAAAACCCCTTTATCTATATTGTGTATTAAGTCAAGGAATCATGAAGCAATACAATGCTTAATCTCTCATGAGATTCTCTAGCACTCTGCCAAATTTCTCACATTGATCTAGGAAAAATCAGTATAGTACTTAGCCAAATCTCAACCTTCCTTCAACCTGCCTTGCTTATGAAGTTCCTATAGAATTAGGCCCCTATAAAATAGGAATAATTCCCTTGATTTTGCAAAGCATTATGGCATCCCAATGAATCTATAATTTCACATGTGCAATTTTATATAAATACAACTGATAGTTATGTTCCCTTTAAACTATGTCTCAACTGGGTCTTCCTTAGAATTGATATGCATGTAACTCTTTATAGAGAATTATCAGTTGACCGATTGATCACTCATTGTGAATTAAATCTAATTTAATTCACTAGACCTCTCACTAGCTCATCACTCATTTAGAACTAGTTAAATTGATTTTAACTCAATAAATTGAGTTAAATAATTCACACTTGCACACACTAATGTATCAACTGCAACTGCACCCCCATAATATTAGAATCCCTCTACATGCCTCATATTATACCCTCAACTCGAATTTATTGAGCTAACTTAGTCATGTTGACTTAGTTAACTGATATAAGTTTTTATGAGATGAAATTACCATTTATTTTAGGGAAAAATAAATTAGATGCTTCACATTTCACAACCAAAATACTGGTGCATCAAAATTCCACATTCCTGGTGCATTAAGATTCCACGACCTTTGTGGGTGCATTTTTTGTCCTTTCTCATTGCCAATTTCACTGTTTCTTGTTGAAAATTTCAACAGAAGCAATGAGGACAGCCAAACTTACCCATCCCATTGAGGGGTATATGTAACCTTCATACAAGTCTCCTTCTCTAGGTGTAATAAAAAAGAAAAGAATTCTAAATTTATTTACTTATGGTTGGGGTTTTACATTAGTTTTTATTAATGCTTTGTTTTGCATTGATCTACTATTTTTCAGGTTTTATTTTAACTTTCTATTGCAGATCTAAAGTGTCGAAGAGCCACATTTTTTGTTAGCGCCATTAGTCACTTGTGGCTTAAGTGAAGCCTTTTTGGTACACTTGCTAGAAAACTTCACACTAACAAATGGAAACTCCATTGTTGTAATTAAGATTCCTGGGTGACCAAAAACTTCAATAATCAGGGTTTTTCTTTAGCTATTTTTCAGTCTCTTGATGTCTATTTTCAGCTTTGGTTCCATTATTTAGTTAAAACACAGAGTTCTGATAATTTTCTGTTGTTTTTCACAGGTCACAGGTACTAGACGAACACGAGACAACAAATATTTCCGAGACCTGCCGCCCGGGAATTGAAGAGAGAAAAACACATTTTTCAGACAATAATTTTTGTTTTACAGTCCATAATGCCTCTTCCGCCTCTTGATCTGCATTTTCCATTGAAAACAGGTCAGAAACTGAATTTTCAGAAATTTCTCAGATTTTTTTTGGGTAATTTTTAGAGTTTACCAAGAGCATTGTTTTGGTTTGTTTGAACTTTGTTTCAGCTCATATTAGGCATTGATATTCTCAATTTGTCTCTTTGAAGTAGAAACAAGCCCCATAGGGTTTCAATACACTTCCACCTTTTAGGAAGGGTTCAACTAAGTAGGTAGTATGAGTTTCTCAGTACTTTTAGCCATTGTTTCGGGGTCTGATCCATTCTGTTGGGGCCCTTGTTTTGAAATTAAATAGCTTTTGAGTTGTAGCTAGTACATGGAAGAATGAAACCACGGTAGGCAAAAGTATGTCAAGGTTGCAAAGGAGTAAAGGACAGGTGTCACAACTGTTGCGGGAGCTAGCACAGATGGCAGAAGAGCGCGAAAGGAAACGAGAAATAGAACTCCCGACTAACAGAAAGAAACAGAAGACAGTTGAGTGAGAAGAAAGGAGGAACGGTCAGTCGTGCTGGAAGTAGAAAAAATAGGCAGCCGGCCAGCGTGAAGAGGAGGTTGGTACAGATGGGATTAGGCAACAGGGAGCCACAGGAGAGCTCTGTCTGTGTTGTACTGTTCTCCATTCCTCTGTATTTCTGTATTTCTCTCTGTCCAATAGGACTTCTTGTACTCTGCTCTATTCATGCTCACGCAGTTGAGCCTTGTAATAGTTTGACGTCAATAGACAATGCTTAATATAATCAGAAGTGTTGTTTCGGATATCTGTTATGGTTTTGAATGAATGGTTTTGCAAGCACTTTGTAAAATTTTATTTGCTGCAAATCTGAATGCATTTATGAGAGATTTATGATATGGAACGTTGTATTACGACTCTTTAGACTTTTAACATAAATTTTATTCAACCGTATCAATGTTGTTGGGGTGATACCGATCGACACCCTACCATATTAAGGTCGTGGCACGCCTTGGGTGAGACTCTCAGCTCTTCGGAGCAGGGTACAAATGCTGGCGTGAAGCTAGACTACGGCGGAAAACCTTGTTGGCCCTTTACCTGAACCTGGGTCTTCTCTGCGAGACCTGTTCTCTCGCCAATAAATGGTTCTATTGCCGGGACCCGAAATTTCATTTGGGAGCTAAATCATGGTATCTTAGATATTTGAAAGAGAAATACGAAGCTGGTGGGATAAACATCTAGATCAGTTTGTTGCTGAGCAAGCTGAGCTGAGACGATAGAAGGAGAAAATGATTAAAAACCTCGTTCTATTCTCTGACTCTGCTAGTGATACCTACGAAATATTTTGGGGAAAGTTCCCAGAAGAACTCTATAAATGGTTACAGAGGCTTCAAACCAAGGCTGTTAAGGAAAATTTGTGGAAGATCAATCGCAAGTGGGCGCACGAGGATCTGGTGGCCCTTCATCGATTAAACACTGATTTAACCCGATTCGTAGATTTTTGGGTGGAATCTACCTTGGACGGATATATACTGGAGTTTGCAGCAGAGTGCTACCAGTCTTTCTCAAGAGAAGAAGATACATTCATATCTGGGTTAAGGGGGAAGCTGCTGAAGGAGATCCCATTTTGGATTAAGGCATTGATGGTAGACAAAGGACTGATGGGGTTCCAAAAAGCAGAGATGGAAGCGTAAAACCTCTGATTCCGGGGGAAGGTATTAAGGGAGAGATGCTACAAGAACAGTGAAAAGGGGGAGTAGGACTATGGATGTCGAGACCGCCAACAGGCTCAGGGAGCGACGAGCACATCAGAGGGTGTAGATTGCAGAAAGGTGGTGAGAGAGGGTGATAAAGGAGTTGAAGAGATGGAAAGTGGTTGAAAGAACAAAGAGGAGGCACCTTAGATGACAAAGCAAATGGAAGATCAGGTAGGTCCCCAGGATATAGGAGGGGCCATTAAAGAAGTGTGGCAGGTGTATAGGAGTCCAGCCCAGATGGAGAAAGGAAAGAAGTCTGACAGAGAAGGTACAGACGTGCGCCCAGAGGAGGGGTCCGATGTGGAGATGCACGTTGCAATGGAGCAACTATTTCAAGAATGATCCAGGTGGATATCGGCGGCCACCCACCTATTCCATTTGGACCAGCACCATCAATTCTTGCAGATTTTCACATTCAGCACAACTTACTATTTTTAGCAGGTTTTCGGGTCCTCCACTCTCGGAGCCGTTTTGGGGGCTTAATGATCCAGGTGGATATTGGTGGCCACCCACCTATTCCACTTGGCCCCCCACCATTGTCTCTTTCAGCTTTTCTGCCTGCATAACTTACTATTTTTGGCGGGGGTTTTTCGGTCCCGAACTTCCTGAGCTGCTGAGGCTCCGTACGAATTTTTCCGTACAAAATTCGTCCCGACA
>CM076582.1:1567275512-1567500084 GCA_034641835.2 Pinus albicaulis
GGTGATACTGTATCGCTCACCGTAATGATTGTACACATTCTGCGCATGTACAATTCCAAGCATCCACGCACATGGGACGAGAGCCTCCCCTATGTACAACATAGTTATAATCGGGCTCTCCACAGTTCAATCGGCCATAGCCCCTTTCAGGTGGGCTTGGGATTCCAGCCACTATGTCCCATTGACGTAGCCATGCCATTTGCGGCTACTCAAGCTGATTCAGCTCATGTCCAGCTCAGTTGACAGCAAGTAGCTTCATCGAGCGCATTCAACATATCCGCCAACAGGTTCATGATATATTGGACAGAGCCAATGCGAAGTACAAGCAGCGCCATGATCAACACCGGGTGCCACACAACTTCCAGGTGGGCGACAAAGCATGGCTGCATTTGCAGAAGGAGCGCCTCACTGGACCTCACCGCAAGCTTCGCCCGCTCCGATACGGGCCGTACACCATCACCAAGGCTGTAGGGAACAATGCTTTCGAGCTTAGTATTCCACCATTCCTTGGTCCGCACCCAGTCTTCAATGTGGATCGCCTTCGTCCTTACTTCCCACCTCTACTGGACACTTCGGACATTGCAGAACAACTCACACCAACAGAGTTAAACCCAGACTGCATGGAACAGGCCACCACAGATTGTATCATGGACATGCAAATTAAGAACACTCGCCAACAGAGGATCCAACTGTATCGGGTTGTCAAAGCTGGCCAACTCCCGCACCAAGGAAAGTGGTTCACCAGGGACCAAGTTCAGCAGAAATTTCCTCATCTCATGGAGGAACTTAACGCAATGGGGACCATTGCTTCCTAAGGGGGGAGGAATGATCCAGGTGGATATTGGTGGCCACCCGCCTATTCCACTTGGGCCCCCACCATTGTCTCTTTCAGTTTTTCCGTTGTGGCATAACTTACTATTTTTAGCAGTTTTTCGGGTCCTGAACTTCCGGAGCCGTTTTGAGGCCCTAAACGACGTTTTTTGGGTACGAAAGCGCCAGCGAATTTTCTAATAAAATTCGTCCCGACAGCTGTAGTCCTCGGATAGAGCTTTCTAATGATGTATCATATGCGTCAAACGGAGATAGTATGCCAAAGTTACGTCCCTGGGAAGTTGAAACACCAATTTACTCAAACGGGGCCCATAGTTTTGGCGCTTCATCTCCTAGGGTTAGGTTTTTGGGATGTTTAGGGTTCTCCATTGTTTCTCAATAATAAATAGGCCCTCGAGCCTCATTGTAAAGCAGTTCAGAGGTCTGTAGCCACCACATCTCTTCTCAGAGATAGCTACCAGTACCCTAGCTAGTTTTATTTCCATTGTCTGTAAGCAAATTTCAGTTCTTTGATATTAATGAAATGAAGTGTTATTTCCGCTGCATCTCCGTATTTATGGTTATGTGTTTATTCTCAAGGCGCTCCCGCATAAACTGATCGTGTAAATTGATACAATTCAAATGCATAGACTTCTTTCACTTGAATAGAGCTAAAAGTGAAGATAATGATACTTCATAGAACACATTGTACCAGCTTTATCTAATCATAGATGTATGATTGGATCAAAAACTAAAATATTGAGAAGGCTTCATATATACTTCTATCTCTGTCTGATGTAGTGAGCTAATATATTTCTGTTGAGGAAGATTGTATATGGAACATGTCTTCTCCTGCAATACTCATCTGCAGTACCACACCTGATCAATTATGATAATGATGCCAATATATCTTTTATTGCTATGGTACAGCTTTCCTGCCTATTGGTGATGATAGGAGCTAGGATGCTGACAAGGATATTACATTTAAAGGCTGGGAGTTTCTTGTTGTTGATGTGAACAATGAATCAAGCCAGAGTTTACAACTTATTGTGAGATTAGGCAATATCTTTCAATATGAGAGGTCGAATGACTTTTACTGCTTGCACACTGTATTTTCAAAATAAACCCTTCAATGTATTGGTCGGTTTCACTTATCAACCATGCAGTTTAATTTATGACATAATGGGGTATGTATGTCAATAATCAATCTCTCTTTAAAGGTGGATTACTAGCAAATCCTTTGTGCTGAAGTAGTATGTTCTTGATGATTCAAAGACAGAGTTTTGAGCTTCAACTGACCTAATTAGTCCTTCATACTTTTGATACTTTAACTGTTCTATCATAATGAACTTCCATGAAAGCGTATTCAAGATGTTTAATTGAAAACTCAGCAAAAATACTTCACACAGTTTTGTAACTGATCTTAAGAAAGAGGCCTTGAAGATATACATGTACCAACTTCAAAAAGGCATGAAATTATATATAGAAAAAGATATTGCTTCAGTGCTCAATATACTACTTCAAGTGTAAGCAAGATAATGTTATTTTTGCTCTGCTACTGACCTTTTCATGTTGAATGCAGATAATACTAGGAACATTACCTTGAGGTTCTTTTGCCATAGTTCTTTGATCCTGTGGACCTATATCATACCACTGCTCTACTGATAATGCTTGGTAATCTGTTGATAAGCATGCTGCTTGTACCTAAACACCAATTGATATTACTTTGATAAACCATGCAAAGATTTCACTTTAGCTTGCATATGAACCCATAGTTTCTACTATTGATATTTCCACTGTTCACACCAACAATCATCAATATATTGAATTTGATCTTGGCATTATTTACCACTCTTCTTTTTTTGTCCTTCTGTTCCAAAGAAATCCATTGCATGTTCCTTTCTAGGACTGCTCTAGAATCATTGCTGCTTTATATTCAATTCAATTGTTATAACATAAATATTTTCAGGAAGACATCTTCAATTTCTTTTCTATGAATCTTCATGGGCTGATTACTCAAAGATTTATTACTCACTTAACCGCATTTCTCCAAGTGGACCTATAATGAACTGATGATAGGCGCTTCTTACTCATCCTTCTTAATGTGATACATTGTTAATTCTAGCAGTATAGGGCATAGTGTGATCATCACTTTAATGTGCTAAAGTCTTCTTAGCTTATATGTTCATTGCTAAGGTTTCCTCTATCATCATGGCTTCTTTCTCTCTTCTCTTCTTCCATTAATCTGTCAGCTAATTAATACTTCAGATGATCTTCTTTCTCTATAGTTATCTTTTAGAGGAATTTCCTTTTTCTTCCTGATCTCAAAGCTGTTCTCATTACATGGAGCTCTTCTTAGACTATTTTCATGAGGTCTATATATGAATTGCTCTCCCCCTGGGATGTTGCTTCATATTTGTCACTGGATGGATTTTTGCTTTGCTTCCTAGAGCAGCTCCCCCTGAGACTATGGAGGATTCGTTATGTTATTGAGATAATAGGCTCCCCCTTTCTCTTTTCCTTCCATACTTTATTGGGGTTCTTCATAATGCCTACACTTATTTTAAATTCATAGTTTTGTTTGATTTGCTTTGATCCCATCATCTGTCTAGAGTTCTTTAATGTATATGATAGATTACAATCTTTTGCTTTGTGACCAAGTTTGAGGCATACAGAACATCTTATTTTATCATAGTACATTTGAGTTGATGTATAATACTTTGTTCCCCTTCTTGAATACATTTTACATTCAACAGATTTATGTCCAAAATTATTGCATGGATAACAATGGCCATGGAAATGATTTGTGTACCTGGTGGAAGATTGTCCTTTCCATTTGCTTGCTTGAGGGGTTCTTCTCTTTTGCTGCATCCTTTGCTAGTTGGACTGGATTGGCTTTGTCTTACAATATGCTGCATTATGTCCTGGTTTATGACAAGAGAAACATGTGATATTTTTCATAGGAGGAAAGAACCTTCTTTGACATCTTCCAAATTTATTCATTTCATCTTTAGCAGCATGTGAGCCTTTAGCAGTTGATTGTTTCATCTTCTCATTCACTGTCCTACCATGTTGCTGCTTGATTCTATTTGTTTCTTCACAAATCCTGTTCTTGCTGGCTTCTATTTTTGTAGTAATCTGCTGAGCTACTTCACTGTCCTTTACAGCTTTTACAAAGATGATTTGCTTGTTATCTCCTGCCTTGGACTCACTGGTTTCTCCTTCATATCCTATCCCAGTCTTTATGAGAGGTGACCTTTGTGCATTTAGAATCTCATCCAACTGTCTAGAGCCTTTCATTAGAGGTGTATTCATTAATAGTTCTCTTTGGGCTTTTTCTAATTTCTTTCTTAAGCTCACTACTTCTTCTTCCAATCTTTCACATTCCTGACTTTTCTCTCTCATTTGTTGTAGCAGAGTGTCTTCTAATTTCTTTGCCTCTTCAAGCTATGTCTTCAGGCCAATAATTTCTTTCCTATCTTCATATTCTCTCTCATCAAATATTTGTACCAATCTCTTAAGGTCTTTGTTTTTATTCTTCAATATTTCTATTTCAGTCAGAGTTGTGTCAAGTTTGGCCTTTTCTTCAGCTGCAATTTCTTCATGGCTCTTACTACCATTCACACTAGCAGGTACCTCATTTGATTGAGCATCTTCTTGTTGACATGAATTTCTCTTTTTCTTAATTCTCTTCTCCTTCTTGACAATGCAATCCTCAGTGTCTACTCCATGCATGAAATGCAGTCTGTCCCAGATTTATTTTGCTGAAGTTAAATCCATTATTAACTCAAGATCCTTGTTATGAAGATTGTTATATATCACACATTTTGCCTTGGCATTCCTCTGTTGTTCTTTCACCGTGGGTGATTCTTTGCAGTAACCATCACATACAAGCTTCCATACCTCAGGTTCATAGGCCATTAAACCTGTTTTAACATTATCTCTCCATTCAGGAAAGTTTGTTGTATTTAACACAGGTGCATTTTGATAGTCCATGACTCAACCAGATCTCCTTCAAGCTATTAAGCTTACACCAAAGGAACCATCTCTGATACCAATTGTTGAACCCTTAGTTAAACTGAGAGGAGGAGGTGAATCAGTTTAACACATACATGGACTTTTAAAAATTTTCTCTTAAAACTTATTTACACCTTCACTTCATGATCAAATTAATATGTGAGCAATATTTATTAGTGAGCAGAAAGTATCAAACAGATTTGTTAATGTAACAACAATCTTAATATGTGAGCAACAAGTATTAAGCAGATTAGATAAACCACATCAACACATAGACATCATGCACAGAGACACCAGATATAAATGGAAACCCATAAAGGGAGAAAACCACATATTATTATTGTTGTGATGCAAAGGCAAGATCCAACTCCCTCTCACCACTGATTTTCTGTAGGCACCAACCTAAAGGAGGCTCTTACCTCAATTCTGCCAGCTACAACTTGCAAGGAAGCTCCAACTCCCATTAATTTTCTGCAGGCACCAACCTACAGGAGGCTCCAACCTCAGTCAGCTACAACTGACATTTTATCAAGCTACAACTTGATGTGGAAGCACCAACTCCCATCTATTTTCTACAGGCACCAACCTACAGGAGGCTCCTACCTCAGTCAGCTCCAACTGACATCTATCAAGCAACAACTTGATAGGGAAGCTCCAACTTCCTTACTCTTTCAAAAGAAAAACACTTGCTAATTTACCTTGGATATCAGCTCTGTTTTGTTCCATCTGCTCTGCTGTTCTTCAATTCTCATATCTACCCAGTATCATCTTTGTATTTTCTCATATTCTCTATCAGCTTCTCCTTCTTCTCTACCTCACTACTTCATCTCTGCATTCTCTTCACTCACTGTCTAACCTCCTCACCTTCTTGTGCATATCAAGTTGATATTATATATAGAGTTCATCACATGACTCTTTACATTCCTCAGGGAATTTGAAGTGAATAGTCCTGACTTTTTTCCTTCTGCCTTCTCATTTATTTTACTTTCTCATTCAGAAAAATATAACAATATGCATTAATTTCAATATTACAGTGGGAGTTTTGTTTTCCTACTGGAGACTTGCCAATGCATCACAAACAATAAAAAATTAATTACAACATTTACATTCACATTTTCAGTTACACACTTCAATTTCACTCAGCTCCTTTTCTGGATTTTGGCTTTACTGGATTTGTCTTTTCTACTGCTGTTAAGTAACTGATTTGCATACTTCTGTTCATCATGCCTGCAAAATTCCCTGTGACTTTTTCAGTTCCTACATTCTTTTTTTACCTCTGTTAGTCCCACATTTTCATCCCTGTGTTTATTCACCTGTTTACTGTACTTTTGTGCACCTGCTGCATATATAACTGCTTTTCCAAGTTTATCTTCAAATCAATATAAATCTAGGCAATGTCTATTCATTATTAATCTCTGTGCTTGGGCTCCCTTCTTACACACTCTCTGTCCATATAATATATTTTCAAATCAACCCCCTTCCGACTTTTTGGATCACTATACATTTTTCTATAGCTGTCTCTCTCTCTTTCGTTGCAGTTGTATAACTGCTGCACATATAATTGTCTTTTAATATAACAGCTGATTTTAAATCTGGGCAAACTTGAATTAATGCGGAAATTTCATTTTTCCATGGTTATAAAACCATACGTATAAATTCATTCATATTTCAATCTTTACAATATCTCATACGGAACCATATATATCGGGACCCACATATTCCAAAGTCTTCAAAGTGAAAACGCCTTTTAAATAGTTTTTACTACAAAACCTTTGCTTTAATCAACTCTCGACATCTTCAAAACTATGGTTAAACCATAGTAAAAAACCCAACTTATAATATTTCGAATTTATGATGAAGTTTACCTCCTTGAAGAATCTATGGCTTAAACCATAGTCGAATCAACTTGGACCAATAAATTTAACATTGGTTAAACGACCAGGTTTCCACACATCACATATATGGTGAATTTTTGCTCAACACTTCTTTTAGTCCACACTCTGGTCACAATTTCTGAGGTCGACCATGGAAAATATCACCAACTTTGGAATAAAATTCAAAGTGATGGCCCAATCGCTTTTCGTCATAATTTATATTTAATTTAAACAAACCTTGGTTAAACCCGCAAACATTAATTTGAAAAGTCCCAATCAATATAATTTAAACTGGGGCCCACATATATAATCAACGACCCAATCACATACTCGCACCGTATCGTGGTTATAGTTCGTGCACCTTCCTCATACAGCCACCGTTCGATGGCTCCCCTCCAGATTGACGACGCTCAACAATATCGCGCGGCTTCCTTGGTCGGACATTAACGTGCGATGGCGCCCAGTGATGGCGGTTTTGCAAATTCGCTCGGGGACACATGTCACCCGTCCTGTGGAATCGCTCCCAATCTCTTGAATACCACCCACCATGTAAAGGTGGTGCGATGAAAACCATAAACCACCTTTATTGTTCACTCTTCATGGTTCCACCCTTTTGGCTTGGGGTTCCACCTAACTTCGTGTTCTGCTATCGGGTTCCATCTTCCGAGTTCCGCTTAGTACAGGGTTCCGCTCCCTTTTGGCTCAGGGTTCCATCTCGCTTATATATATGAATTCCGCTCTTCGCCTTCAATGAAACTCGCTTCTGTCCATACACAACAATTTCCTCGATTCTTCTAGGCTACCACCATATGACTCGGCTCAAGGTTCCGTCAATTTATATTCTAACCCTTTGGTTCATCAATGTTTCAACATGACTCCTTCGCATACTATAACGCGCTGCTTCATCAGGTTATACATTCCCCATTTCTTACTGTATCATGGCAACCTGATATCTTATATAGATTCACTAATCTACCCCTTCCATAGAGCTTACGATGTTTACAAACCATGAGTAACAAATTCACGCTTCCACAATAAATTCAAGCAGTCTACACAGGAATAATTGTCCATAGAGACTCAAATATTCTTCCTACTGAATTCAATCAAGAATATACATATAATTCACAGAGAATTTAGAAGAAATCCCTCATCATTATATACAAATGTAACCATTTACAAGAACATTCACTTATTCTATTCGATGGCCTTTTTCTCCTACTCTGTCTCTGGACAACTCTACTTCAATTCACTGCTTGTCTCTGCTCCTTGAAAGATACTGCTCCTTGCTTCTCTTTTCGCTGCCTCTGCTACCTCTCTGTTGCCTTGTTGTTGTTTCAGATGCTCCTCCTTTTTCATTTCCTTTTCCATCAATGACAACATTTCCAACACCAGAAGGAGGAACTAGAAGATCCAGAGGAGGAGGAACATCTCTTCCACTCCTAGATGTGGGTAAAGGACTCCCCGGTACAGTTCGTTGTCGACACTGGGATCCAAAAGAACCTCATTTCAGTAGATGCTGTGAAGCGGTTGGGCTTGCCAACCACAGCTCACCCACATCCATACACCATCGGGTGGCTTCACCAAGGACGAGATCTCTGCGTCAGCCATCAGTGCCGCCTTCCGTATAGCATCAAGCCCTTCATAGATGAGGTATTATGTGACATTGCTCCTATTGATGTTTCTGATGTATTATTAGGACAACCATACTTGTGGAAGCGTCATGCTGTGTATGAGTCTCAGCCTCGCGCTATTATTGTTACTTTGGGAAATAAGTTGTACAGGATACCAGAGGTACCACCTCCTGCCGCTATCTCTTTGGTTACTGCAAAACATTGCAGTAAGCTCATTTCCCAAACCAGGAAATTTTTTTTCCTGATGATCCGCCCCCAGGGCAAGAAGAAGATTGTGGCCACAACCTCCAGACAGGGCGCCTCTGCATGACAACAACAAATGGATAAGGTTGTGGAGGAGTACGGGGACATCTTCACCTCACCCACAGGGGTTCCTCTGCACTGTCAGGTCAAGCACCCGATTGATCTGACCCCAGGTGCACCGCTACCCAATGGATCGATCTATCGGCGCTCTGTTCTGGAAAATGATGAAATCAAGAGGCAGATTCAGGAGCTGCTGCAGGAAGGTCACATCCGACCAAGTTCATTGCCCTGTGGGAGCCCGATCATGTTGGTACAGAATAAGGATGGGACGTGGAGACTTTGTACTGACTATCGGGCGTTGAACAAGATCACTGTCTGGAATAGGTACCCGATCCCACGGATTGATGACATTCTGGACCAACTCAAAGGTGAAAAATATTTCAGCAAGATTGACTTGAAGTCAGGGTATCACCAGGTACCGTTTGAACCCTCCGATGTGTGGAAGACTACCTTCAAAGCCAAGGAAGGCCTTTTCGAATGGCTGGTCATGCCTTTCGGGTTGACGAATGCTACCGCAACCTTCATGAGGATGATGGACGACATCTTGTGGCCATTCACCAACTCATTTTTATTGGTGTACTTGGATGACATTCTGATCTTCAGCCAGACTTGGGAAGAGCACCTTCACCACATCCGACAAGTCCTCCAAACACTGCGACAACACAAGTTGTGTGCTAATTTGGAGAAATGCACTTTTGGCATGACCCAGGTTCAATATCTGGGATACATTATTGATGAAAGAGGGGTGCATGTGGATCCAGCCAAGATCCAAGTCATTCGGGATTGGCCAGCCCAAACCAATATAACAGAGCTTCGCAGCTTTCTGGGTCTTACTAATTTCTACCGGAGGTTCGTGTTGGGATTCTCTCATATCACTTGGCCCTTGAGTCAAGTCACCAAGGGAGGAGCGAGAGCAAAATTCTTTTGGTCGGAACCTCAACAAAAGGCGTTCACATAATTGAAAAATTGCCACTATTTTTCCCTAGTGCTCACTTTACTAGACTTGCAACAACCATTTGAGATCGAGACAGATGCCTCTGACTATGCTATTGGGGTAGTTATTACTCAACAGGGACATCCAGTGGCATATCACAGTGAGACATTGTCTGACACAGTTCGAAAGTATCCCACTTATGATAAAGAAATGTATTCCATTGTGCAAGCTTGTAGACAATGGAAGCATTACATTTTGGGGAAGGAAACAATCATCCACACAGACCACCGGCCCCTACAGTTCATACAGACATAAGGGAAGTTGCAGAATGATCGCCATCAAAAGTGGTCGACATATCTGCAACAGTTTCATTTGAACATCAAGTACAAGAAGGGTAGCACCAATAATGCTGCAGACTGCCTCAGCCGACCACCGATCGTGGCGCTCACCACCATGCTCAACTCTTGTGGGCACGAGACTTCTGATTGGTCGCTTCTCTATGAGAGTGACCTAGAATTTGGCCACACTTACAAGGCACTCTTGGGGGGTACGCAAGTTCCAAATTGTCACCTCCAAGATGCACTTTTATGTCACCTGGGACACCTTTGTGTTCCTTCAAGAGAGCATGCCAAGATGATATGGGAAGCACACTACAGTCGAGTCGCTGGGAATTTCGGGGTCGAGAAAACAGTAGCAATCCTACAAAAGTATTTCTATTGGCTGAACCTTTGAAAGGATGTAGAGAAGCACATCAGATCCTACACTGTTTGTTCCATTGCCAAATCGACCATCAAGAAGCAAGGCCTATATACTCCACTAACTACCCCTAGTTGACCTTGGGAATCCATATCCATGGATTACATGTCGGGCCTGCCTTCTACTAAGTAGGGAAATGACTGTGTTTCGTGGTCTTTGACAGATTCTTGAAGATGGCCATTATGGTGGCCTGCAAGAAGAATATCACAGCAGAAGCCACTGCTAAACTCTTCTTTGAATGAGTGTGGGTGCACTTTGGGATCCCATAGTATATCATATCAGATTGGGATAGTAGGTTCCTCAGCACATTTTGGTCCAACCTCTGGTCAATGTTGGATACCAAGCTCACCAAGTCCACAAATTCCATCCCCAAATAGATGGTCAGATAGAGGTCGTAAATAGAATGATTGTACACATTCTGTGCATGTACAATTCAAAGCATCCACGCACATGGGACGAGAGCCTCCCCTATGTACAACACAATTATAATCGGGCTCTCCACAGTTCAATCGACCATAGCCCCTTTCAGGTGGGCTTGGGATTCCAGCCACTATGTCCCATTGACGTAGCCATGTCATTTGCAGCTGTTCAGGCCGATTCAGCTCATGTCCAGTCTAAAGTTGGTAGGTGGGTCTGCTCCACGTGGCCCAACCCGACCCGAACATGTTCAACAATGTATGTATATATGGTGTGGGCTCTGCGCGGGTGGCGGGATTGACCACCTGCCCCCTCAACACTTTGTTAAATGTGTGGTTGGGGTGGGTAGAGGGTGTAGCGGGGTTCATGGCTTGCCACCCAATTTTAATTTATTTTTTATATTAAATTCCGACGTGCGTGGTGGGGGTCATGGCCTGCCACCCTACTCTTTTTAATTTTTTTCGTTTTTATAACAATAAGCCCATTGTAAAAATTATGGAAACTGACCAAAGGAGACAAATAAATGAGGCCAAAATTTTTCCTGGAATCTGGCCACTGGAAAAATTCCAAATTTTTACCTCCGTAACCTGCCACATCATCAATTCAACCCAAAAACTTCTACCAGCTCTAACTTTCATATACGAACTCGGTTTGATGAATTGTTCACACCGTTGTGATAATGACGAAGAGATCTATGCTCTGGTCCTAATTATAAATCACTCTGACCGCTTTTATGTTTAAGCTTTCATAAGCCCTTTTTGTCCTATTTGTGTCTTTGGAGCCACATGGATCATTCCTCCCCACTGAGGAGATTTTGGTCCTCCAAAAGCATCAACAAAAATCTGCAACTGGTGTGTACTATGTCTACATCACAAGTGTCATGAAAGATCACCCTTCCTTCTCCTTCACCTTTGTCCTTCGGAGCCATAAGCGATGAACCGATACCTACATCCCCTATAAATCTGTATTAGAATCTCTTGCAAATTACATGCTCAAATATGACGAAATACGACCCAAACATTTCCATACTCACGACGAGTTTATAACACATAATCAATGGTCAAGCTTACAATGAAATGGAATCAATAATACCCCAGCTATCAATACAAGGCCAAAATATCATTGTTGCTTAACAAGTGATGGAAAAGCACATCATCACTTTTACATAAAGAAATGAAACACATGATTTACAAAGAAGGCCATGACACACTACCACATCTAGAAAAACCATCCCTCACTTATCAAAGTGAATGTGTCATCTCCCTGGGGCACACTTTCTTATTGAACAACCATTTCAACTAGTTCATGCACCGATGCTTCGTCCTTAAGGTGTTGCTCTGGATGGAGCCTTGAACATGTGGCTCTTTGATGACCACATTGGTTGTAATGGGTGCAAAATGTCTTCTTCCTCCAGACCTACTTGACCAATTTCTTTCCCTACTGTGGGAAAGACTTTTCACGCCTCATCCTCCTTTGTGCTGCCATTCTTTTCCAACACTCAACAATGACATGGTTATGTAAACTGCAAAATGACAAGTTTTATTATGCCATGATTTACGTTCATGATTAGAAACATGCTTATAATCAAAATGAACTTCTGAATATTGAGACTCGTTATACCTTTCCTGGTGGTCTCTGGTGTGATCATGGTGATGAGAGCTTGTCTCAACTCTTCTATTGCTACATGCACTTCCATGGGGTGATGGTGAAGTGTTCCCATTAATCCTTTCTCCTGACAAGTTCAACAATGTATGTTTGCCTCTGATTTCATCATGGTGATGAGAGATTTCCTAAGCTTTCTCTTTGAAATATGTGTTGTCATAAGATGATGGGGAAGTTTTCCCATTATTATTTTTCCTCGATGGTTTCATTAATGTCGTGGGAGCTTCTGAGACATTTGAGAATTCTCCTTCAGTGTATCCCAAACTTGCGTAGCGAGGTATCTGCAAAACCTCTAATGGCTGAGTTATGCCTTGGCCATGAATGCCAAGTCCTCCTCCTTTGTACCCCATCCTGGTAAGGAGCCTCATGACGGTTCCTATAACGGAGATCTCCACATTTCCAACAAAAAGAATAGCATGTGAAGATGAAACTGAAGAATGATCACAATTTTTTACCTTAGACATTGATTTGGAAACAGATGAAGAGGGCTTCTCTGAGCCTTCATTATGCTTCACTTCCTCCGTTAACATAGAAGCATATTTAATGCATCATGATCTGTCTGAAGATTTTGATTGTTGTGCTTCAATTCTTCCAATGCCTCTGTCATGGCTTGCAATTGTTGCTTCTCCTCCTTCTATTCTCGTGGAAGTGTCTTTAATGCATCATGATTTAGTTGAAGACTTTGATCATTAGGATTCAATTCTTCCAATGCCTCTGCGTGGCTTGCAATTGAATCTGCAATCGATGCTTGTCCTCCTTCTCCTCTTATAGAAGTGTTTTCAACTCAACGTTATTTGATGCTTGTTTCTCATAATTTTCGTAGAACATGTCCACCCTTTTGAACATCGTGAGCATGACCTTGTACATGTCTTTGACATCCTCCATTGTTTCACGTTCAATGGTTCACGCTTGCGGTTCACACCAACAAGAAGACCTGCTCTGATAGCACTTGATCCGGGTAAATTTTTTATACCATTTTAACCAAGACCTTTTTCTCCATCTGATGTGTTTAAATTACATTTTGTCAAAGAATTAATTAACACATATGCATATATAATCACGATGAAAACATATCAACAATCACACAAAAAAATGTAAGACGTTTAATAACGGAGTTTGTCCAGTGTGGACTACGTCTCTGGGCCTCGGTGTCTCGATGATATTGGCCGCTTCATTTGGTGTTGTAAACGGTTATGGTTTACATGGACGTTGTTGAATTGTGATACAAAGAAATTCCCACAACATTAGTGGAAAATTCTCTCCACGAGACGTTATGTTACAAGGAACTCTCACTCATCGCAAGCCTCCTATCAGCATGACAACTTCACACATGGTGACAAATATTATCTCGCCATCAAGGAAACAAAGGGATCTCACAACGCAAATCACCACCCATGACAAATACATACCACATCAAATACACATAAAGAGTTGTTGCATACATCTAGCAAGAATCGACATGACATAAAGCATCCTACAGCAATAATCAAGGAAGTACATGGAAAAAACACTTCATATACCTCAAATTTGATTTTGGTTGAAGAATAGGTTGCTCAATCATTAGATCTGAATGCACCATCGAAAATGTGGCATCGAATAGCACGAAATCGGCTGTCCACATGCTGAAATCTGACACCGTCATCCCATTATGGAAAATGGCCGAAAAATTGAGACCTTTTTTGCATAAACTAACACCGCCATCACGTTCGTGTCACCGAGAGGTGTAAAATCCATATAAAATTTTTCCAATTTGGACACTGGGAAAATTTGGCCCCTCTAGAAATGAGGCTCAATCATGGTTCCACTGCCTTTGCACACTAGCTCTTAGTTCCACACCTCGAACTGCATGTTGCTCCTCCGATCTCCCCTAGGCACGATGGTGAGTGACTTAGATTTTATATAATTGATGGGCGGACTTCACAATAGGAGTCATTGTGGTGTGCTAGCAGAGTCATTGAATTGGCTAAAGGGAGGTCGGGGGATCAATCCTGACCCCCATATCCAGAACCTGCATTGTTTTGTTTATAACCATCACATTAAAAATTTTGTTATGATTGGTGGGCAGGTCTGCTCCACGTGGCCTGACCCGACCTGACCCTGTTCAACGGTTACACATATATGTATGTATGGTGTGGGTTCTGCGAGGGTGGCGGGGTTGACCACTCGCCCCCTCAACGCTCTGTTAAATGTTTGGTTGGCGTGGGCAGAGGGTGCGGTAGGGGTCATAGCCCACTGCCCCATTTTAATTTATTTTTTATATTAAATTTCGACGGGGGTGGCGGGGGTCATGGCCCACCAGCCTACTTTTTTAAAAATTCTCGTTTTTATAACAATAGGCCCTTTTTAAAAATTTAGGAAACTAGTCAAAGGATTAAAATAAACAAGCCCACAATTTCATCCAGAATTTGGCTGGAGTTGGCCGGAATCTGGCCACCAGAAAACTTCCAAATTGTTTCCTCCTTAACCTGCCACATCATCAAGTAAACCCAAAAACTTTGACTAGCTCTAACTTTCACATACGAACTCGATTTGAAGAACCGTTTGCACCATTGCGATTAGGACGACGAGATCCATGCTCTTGTCTGATTCAAAATCATTCTAGCCAATTTAATTTCAAGCTTTCATAAGCCCTTTTTGTCGTGTGTGTGTCTCTAGAGCCACCTGGATCATTTGGCAACTAACCTTGCCTTATGTTTTTCAATTTTTCCTTTTTCATTCAAGTTTGTCGTATATACCCATTTTACATCAATTCTGGTTTTGTCCTTTGGGAGATCAGCTAATTCCCATGTATGGTTCTTTTCTATGGAATCAATTTCTTGGTTCGTTACATCAACCCAACGCTTTTCTTTAACTACTTCTTCAAAATGGCTTGGTTGAGATGAAATAAATAAAAACATATTATGCTGGTGAAACTCATGCTCCTGCCCATATATTTTTGAGAAAATAAACCCATATCTTCTTGCTATAATCATCAATGAATGTCAAAAAATAAAAACTACCACCAATGGACTATGTTTGAATTGGGCCACATATGTCTGTATGGACAGCTCTAAAGGCTCTTTTTCTCTAGAGGAAAATGTGGGAAATATATATCTTTTATGCTTGGATAGAACAAAAATTTCATGATTACAATTTTTTTCATTCATAGTAGGGAGACCAATGATGATTGAATGTTTTTGAAGCACACTTAGACTCTTTTAGTGACAATACTAAAAAAGAGCAAGCACATTGACACACGTTTTCATTTTTTTTCTTGAGCTTGTCAATGATGGAGACAAAGTACTTGATTTTTGTGGTTCCAAAGATCAGCTTGCAGATATTTTCAAAAAGCCACTAGAAAAAATGTATTTGAATTTCAAAGAGAGAAAATAAGCATTGTAAGTGTCTCCACTTGTAACAATTGAGATTAGGAGGGGATGTTGAGATATTAATCTCACTGTCTCTTGGTGTCATCAGAGTTGATTCTCTTGTCTCCAAGTTTATGCTCACTATAGCTTACTAAAATACATTTACATGTGAAAAAGCTTTGATACCATGACAAAGAATGAAAAAGGATTAGAGATTTATCTTCTCAATATTCAAAATAGCTAAATAGATTACATTGAAAACATCAACAATAAATGACTGGAGTAGAACACGACTAAACTGAAGTAAAAATGAATTGTGTATGACACATGGATGACCAGAGAATCTATTGCGATGACACCTAGTAGAAAGGAGAATCAACTGTGTGTGAGATTAAAATCTCAACATTTAAAGTTTAAATTTAAATAAAAAGTAATAATAATTATTTCTAACCACTTAAAATATATATTTGTAAAATTGAAAATTACACTTAAATAAAACGAAAATAATCATATTTTAAAACAATTGTAAATATATTATAAAATTAAAATTTAAGTTTAAAAAATTGATAATCATTCTCCAAAATCATTTAAAATAAATCAATTAACTTTTTATCTATAAAACATATATTTTATTTAAATAACAAATTTTAAAGTACTTTTGTAAAATATAATATTCAACATTAAATTTAATATTAAACAAAATCTCAAAAAAACATAATTTCACTTGAAATATCTAACATTGGTTTTGTCTTGTTCTTTTTTTTTTTTTTCTGGGCATTGTTAACTTTAGTGGTTGTAAAATTTATATTTACACTTTCATGGTTGGTTTTCTTGGGATTGTTAACTTGTTTTATGACGTGATTTTCTAGAAGAATTTATTGAATTTTGGATTTGGATCAGAGAAATTTACACTATCAAAATAAAATTAATCATATTTTAAAATCGTCTAAAAATATAATTTAAAATTAAAATTTCTAAACTTTGAAAAATGGATAATCATTCTCCAAAATAATTTAAAGTAAACTAATTAAATTTTAATTTATAAAACATAATTTTATTTAATACGATCCTAAATCTATCTTAATTGGGGATTTAGGGGAGAGGGATCAAATCAAATATCTTGATATGGAAATCTCTTGTATATGAAGTGGTATGATCTAGGTTGGTTTAATTTCCCCCTTTAAATAGAGTACATTCCACATGAATACAGTGAGCCATTTATATTTTTATTATTATTTTATTTTTGTAGAGTAATATTTTATTTTTACCGACTTAAAATGTTTACACTATATTACATTAATATTTTTATTTAATTTTAATATTAATTTTATTTGTATGTAACTTGGTCAAAATTTTAAACATTATATTACAACATTTCTATCATATTGGGCTGGAGCCTCTAGAAAGCGCAATTAAACAAAATATAAAAAAATCATAATTTCACTTTAAAACATTTAATATAAATTTTTGAATAATAAACTATATTAGATTATAAATCTTCCGGCAAATCACATGAGATTATGGTCCTAAATTTCTCATGTGATTTGCCGGAAGATTTATAATCTAATATGTTATGGATCACAGAAGCTTACACTCTCAAATAATAAACTATAATCATATTAAAAATTTGTTATCACTACTCATGAACGGTCTTGGAAAGGAAAAATAAATCATCCCATAAATTAGTGACAAACACAATAATAACACTTTGATTATCATAAATTGATTATGGAATAGGGATGAAATAATGTCTTATTAATTTTATTTATGTCTAATGATAATACCCCAATTTATTATAGTTTCTGAAAAAAATTAAACAAATGAGTACATATTTTCTTTCTTATGACTTTTGAAGGAGACTATGCAAGATATTTTTGTAGTGTGAAAGCTTAAGAATATCTTAAATATAAATCTATTATGTTAATCCATAAATAACTATAATATAGAGTCTTATCAGTTGAGTCATTCAATGCGGGGTGGGGGCAAAGGAAATTAAGTCAAAAAGTGCAAAGGTCCATGGATGAACATGGTCTATTCACGGACCACCCTCTTGGACGTTGACATGCTAAACACATCGTTGACTCTTTGAAAAAATCCATTAGGGAAGTTGGAGACTCATGACATTATCGAAAATAAGAAATACCTATATAATTTTATTGTTCGAAATATTCCTATTAATAGATTGAAAAGTGCAATGTGAAAGGAATGATTTCATTTAACAACTTGTTACTAACGTGGGAAATTAACACCTTTTTTCTTTTATGTCCTTCTCTGGTATGACATGTGACATAATTGAAAATTTGTAGTTCAAGCTCTTTTATCCCCAATTCATACTCTTAAGTCACAACCATGCACTTTGCTAGTAATTATGTTCCACCACAATGATGTAGGTTACCTATGTTTAAAGGGGAATAGTTCTCATAAATTAGGAATAAAGAAAAAAATGGCTTTGCAATTCCACAAAAATGATTAAAATATCCTTGCAATTACATAATAACACAAGAATTCTCTTCAAATTACACAAAGATACTGAAAATTCTTACAAAATTTGTCTTCCAATTACATGAAAATACAATATAAATACCAATTAGACAAGGCGAGTGTTGCCTCGTATTTAGACTCTGAGTTTGTATTACTGAAAATTCTTACAAAAGTTGTCTTCCAATTACATGAAAATACAATATAAATACCAATTAGACAAGGCGAGTGTTGCCTCGTATTTAGACTCTGAGTTTGTAGTACTGAAAATTCTTACAAAAGTTGTCTTCCAATTACATGAAAATACAATATAAATACCAATTAGACAAGGCGAGTGTTGCCTCGTATTTAGACTCTGAGTTTGTAGTACTGAAAATTCTTACAAAAGTTGTCTTCCAATTACATGAAAATACAATATAAACACCAATTAGACAAGGCGAGTGTTGCCTCGTATTTAGACTTTGAGTTTGTAGACGATCATAAAGTGACATACTTTAATTTTCGTCAGTTGCAAACATTGTATTAGACGAGGTGTTGCCATGCACCACTAATGAATTGTCAGTGATATTGTGATGTAGAATGGTCGAAATGATTAAATATAAATTCATAACATATGATCATTAAGATGTGTTGAACATGATTTAAGCAGTTTCAACAAGTTTCTTATTGTGTCTCATGTGTGCTCATTTTTTAACATGATATTAGAGTCATGGGAAGAGAAGATATGAGAGGTTCATTGCTAATAGTGTTGCTTTGAGTGTAAATCCATATAAACACCATACATCTCTAGTAGTGTGATTCATGAGTGAACTTTTACATTGAAATTGTTAATAAAAAAGGAAAATCTACATCAATCAATGTGAGAGAGAGAAGACATCAATAACATTCTATAAATTTATTTATTGTTATTAATTCAAATAAATATACATATGCCATGCCTCTTCTTCAAAATATAATAGAATATAAAATAATAACAAACTCTTTTATTAAATTTATTCCAAAAACTTCTCCCTTCTTGTTATAATAATTTTATTTAAATGTTAAACTATGGTGACCATAATACATCATCCATGCCTCTTTCTTGTTTAAAAATAAAATATAAAATAATAAAACACTCTTTTATTGAATTTGTTCCTAAAACTTCTCCCTTGTGAAATTTGCCGTGTTATAATAAACCTTCATAATAAAGGGCCGACTTCACCCCACTTACATCTTTATGGAAAATCCCATGGAACGCATTGAGATAAGTATAGCGTCGGCCTGACACATTTGGAAAATCCCAGCGACCACGTTCATTTAGATATGTATATCACCATTACCATTGAATTGAAGTGAATTGGTGCCGCATTCTCACTCTGCGTATTGTTAATGTAGCTACAAAGGATTACACTAAAAGAACCCATAAATCTGCCAAGAAAAAAGCGGTGAGTTCTGATTATCTTTCCGCTTAGTTTGAACATCATCTGCGTTTTAGGGCGAGTCTGGATTTTTAATTTGATTGAATTGGTATTTCATTCGTTTCTCCACATTAACGGGGAGCAGAGATAAGAGATAAGAGGCATAGACGCAATGGCACGGGCTCAGGTCCAAGAACGAGAATCCCCCCATGTTTCACAGCAACAACAACAAGCAGATGTTAGAAAAGACAGCTCCAATCAGGAACCTGTTAATGGCAGAGACAATGAATCAGATAGGAAATCTTTGTATGTGGGGGATCTGGAGCCCAATGTTAGTGAAGTCCAGATTTATGAACTCTTCCAGGGGATTGGCCCACTTCTCAGTGTTCGCATCTGCAGAGATGTCACAACCCAGATTTCTCTCGGATATGCTTATGTCAATTATAGCACTCCTGAAAATGCGAGCGAGGCTTTACGTAGCTTGAATTTTACACCCCTTAATGGAAAGCCTATTCGGATAATGTACTCACAGCGGGATCCTAGCATCCGCAAGTCTGGATCAGGGAACTTATTTATTAAGAATCTTGACAAAGGCGTAGAGAATAAAACTCTATATGATCAATTCTCTGTGTTCGGACCGATTCTGTCTTCTAAGGTTGCCACAGATGCATATGGAAACTCCAAAGGGTATGGCTTTGTGCATTTTGAGCAAGACGAAGCAGCACAAAATGCAATAAAAAATTTGAATGGTGTGTTGATAAACGACAAACCGATTTCTGTTGGTCCGTTCATCAAAAAGGAGGAGCGAGAGCGAGAACAAGCAAAAGGAGAAACTAAGTTTAATAATGTTTTTGTTAACCATTTATCAGAGTCAATGAATGATGAGGATTTGAGACTTTATTTTGGCCATTATGGTAAAATTACAAGCGTGGCAGTGATGAGGGATGCAGCTGGAAAGTCCAAGTGTTTTGGATTTGTTAATTTTGAGAATGCAGATGATGCAGCAACGTGCGTTGATAGTTTAAATGGCAAGAAAATTGATGGCAGGCAATGGTATGTTGGAAAAGCCTTGAAAAAATCTGAACTGAAGAAGCAATCTGGAACAAATCTTTATTTAAAATATTTGGATCAGAGTATTGATGATAATAAGTTGAGAGAGCTTTTCTCTATTTATGGCACTATCAGTTCATGTAAAATAATGAGAGATTTTGATGGACAGAGTAAAGGTTCTGGATTTGTAGCATTCTCATCTCCAGATGAAGCGTCCCTAGCTATAGCAGAAATGAATAGAAAAATTGTCATGGGCAAACCTCTTTATGTTGCTCTAGCTCAGCGAAAAGAAGAAAGAAAAACAGAACTTCAATGTTATTTCTCCCAGCTGAGTAATCAAGTTCGCATGGCACCGGCACCGGCACCAGCACCAACACCAACACCAACACCCACCAATCCTGCCAATGCCCCCATATATAATCCTGGAGATCATAGATTAAATCCTTCCAGTACCTCCATATATAATCCTAGAGATAGTAGATTAAATCATCCCCATTTCCCCATTCCTGCCCGTGTCTCAATGTATAATCCTGCACATCTTCATCCCCCTTTGAGACCAGAGGCTCCAGCCGCTTTCCCCCTCCCCCAGCACCAATGGGGACTAAACCAAGTTCGCATGGCACTGGCACCCTCCATGTACATTACTCGACATCCTAGACTAAATCACAGACTGAACCAAGGGACATTTTATGGCCAAAGACCATCGTAGTTGAATTGGGACCCGTTGATCTGGGATTCTGAGATTCAGATTTTATATTTTATAAATAGATAACTAATGGTATCTATTTATCCATATTTTTTATTAACAAAATATTATGTTTTTAGAATTTTCATTTTTCTTTTAACAAAATATTATGTTTGTTAATTATGTTTATGTTACTCTAATTGAATAATGATTTCAGAATCTGATTTACTTTAAGTAAAATAAGTTTTTGATTAATGGTTCAATTTAGAGAAAGGTAGTTTTTGTTTATATTTATCTACATCCTTCTCTTCAATTATCAAATTTATTGTGCTTCACATGGTTGCATGATTTTACAATGCATATTTTTTGTTCTCACTAAATTATTGTTATTGGACCATAGGACAATGGCATCTCCATGTATTAGTTGGGTCTATTAAATTTATATGTGTGTTTTTAGAGTTAACCATTTTAAATTTTAATGTAAGAATTATTAGATTTTTTTCAAGTTTATGTGTTTAGAAATTTATTTCTTTAAAAGTTTCTATTACCAAAAAACTAAACTAATTAATTGAATGGCCTTCATCATAGTTACAATGCTTCCCTTATCCTCTAGTTTGTAGTTTCTATTTCATCCATCATGGTTGTTGTTTTTAAAATTTACTATCTAAATGTGTTTGTGGGATTTAGATTTTTTAAGTTATTATATAGGCCGATAATAAGATTATATTGTTATCATTTTGTTCACATATAAAAGGGATATATTGAGAATTGAAAAATGAAAAATTTAATATTGTGCAATAAACCATGATTATTTTTGTTAAGGTTTAAGTACATAGGTCAGAGTGCTCGACCTTGAGCTCCTACACACTTGAAGAGAGGAACAAAGTCCCCAAAGGACTTCTCATGTCTCCTCCAAGCATGAGAAGCCCGTGCAACGATCAAAACTCATTAATCAGAT
Source organism: Pinus albicaulis (assembly GCA_034641835.2). NCBI lineage: Eukaryota > Viridiplantae > Streptophyta > Pinopsida > Pinales > Pinaceae > Pinus > Pinus albicaulis. The sequence continues at coordinate 1,567,297,832 of CM076582.1, forward strand.
AAGATTGGGACATACATGATCTTGTCTTATAAATACCACTGCAAATACAATTATTTGGACAAGAAGAGAAGTGCAAATTTATGTTAGCCAAATTATCACTCAATTCTAGCATTCCTTTGGCAATTTTGGAGCTCCAACATTTGTGAGATTCAAAAACTTTGGGAGAGAAACCTCCTGCAAAGAGAGAAAATGGGGACCCTCATCTAAGATATACCAAAGGGTTTACTAGTCCTATATCTTGTATTATGTCTCTAGCACAAATGTTATTGGCTCCCTTCATTATAAATAAAGAATTCCTTGCTTCCAATTTTACTCCTATTGTGTTCTTGTTTTAAATACTCATTCTTTCATTGTTAATGTTGTTTTTTGTTGTATGTTTTTTTGTTTCATTTTATAATACTCGATAATAACTTGTGAAATTAGCAGCAACTTGCACATATACTGGATTTTAGGACTCCCTTCCAAAAAATATCACATAGAAGATTGGTGACTCCACACACTTTTTCTCTAATCCTTTTTGTTTTTAGGGCTTATTTCTTTATCAGATTCATTTTATATTTGATTTGAAACCTCTATTCATAATCTAATATCTTCCATTCAACCTCTAGTTGATATAGTGTGTCATTGTTTAATTACATAGATGAACCGCATGACTTTCGAAGAAATGAATGAAAAGATAGTACAACCATTATTTCCATACTGCTCAAAACCATGAAATTGTTATTCACATGCCCACACGCCTCTATGTTTTTCAACATTTGTAAAAAAATTTATGTAGTTTTTAAGTAGGGTCGAAACCAATTATAGTCCTCCCCCCACTCCTAAATATTTCCCAGGATAGTTTAGGTTCAGTTAATCATCATTTACTTCTAAGTAAAATAATTTGTATTGTATTTTTCCATGTGGATCACCTTTATTCTTGTTAAGTCATTTTTAATTTAGGACTTGAAGTTGATTTCCCATTTTTTGAGTATCTTCTTCCCCTTTCACTTATTTTTATATGAGGGAATCAAACAGAATTGTTGAAACTATTTTAACATCCCTTAGTACTAGAGGTTAAGCCACATAGTTTAATTAAGGGAAAGTATGCATTACATATGGGTATATGAGATATAATGCCCCTCCATCTATCATGGGGAGGGGGGACCAAAACCAAATAAGCCATGTTGAACAGGAAAGGGCTCTAAAGATATGAATGGATCATATTGTTGGTCGCTTTAATTGTTTTAACAATTCAAGCTCCACATAAATTGTCAACCCGAGAAGGTCTCTTTATTCCAAAGACAATCACGCACTGGATATGCTCAATTCCAAAAGAAAAAATAATGTTGTAGTAAAAAGTCACACAATTATTAATCATACAAATCTAATTATTCACACCCTGTTTAATCAAAGCTGAAGTTACTTATGTTATAGTAGAAGCAATTCCTCTATTGCAGTTTTTAAGAATCCAAATAAAAGGAAATCATTCTGCAGAAAAGGAAACCAATCAACCATAATAGGGAACAGGACCCTATTCCTTTAAATAGGAACTTCAACACCTTCTGCCTGACACTAATCGCTCTGTAGAAAAGATAAACTCAAGAGAACAGGACCCTATTCCCATGAACAGGAACCTTCAGCACCTGTCTCCTATTTCTAGTCACACTGCAGGAAAAAGAAAGACAATCAATGGGAATAGGACCCTATTCCTTTGTACAGGAATCTTCAGCACCTGCTTCCTAGCATCAATCATACATTCAAACAAATAACAGAAATAGATCCCTTAACTTCTTAAGATTGAATGTACTAAACACATGCAGCGTTAAAGGAAACAGAATGCTCAATAAACTACAGAACTGTGTAACTGGTGTTCAGGAAACATAATTAAAGTAAAGTTCGAATATCATAAATAAATCTAGCAAACTACAGGAACAGTCGGGCGAATCTTGTGAGGAAGGCGGGCCCTTTCCTTCTCACAAGATTCCCCAGGAAAAGGATTAAATTGAAGCGCTCAAAAGGAACTTTTATTCATCTGTCAAAAGAAATGATACATTACAAATGGAGTCTAGCTCCTATCCTCTCAAACACAATGTTCTCCTGTAGTTTTCGAACTCCCCTCTAATGATGATGTCTCCTCTTTTTAAAGAGGAGACATCTCTTACAATTACATTAGAGCAAATCTATGTTTATCCCAAATCTGTTCTTCTTTCTTAAAATAGGGCTATTCTATTCTTCCATAAAAAGATATTGTTACAACAGATACAAAAAGAGTACTATCTTCAGAATAATCCGTGTAACCACTTCCTTGCTCGTCTTCATGTTGTTGCCATTGTTCCAAAAAATACTCTTCCAGAATCGAAAATTACGAGTAGTGGCGGAATTTGCATGCCTGCTGACTGTTTCAGCAATGGAGTCGACTGTTTCAGCAACGGAGTCGACTGTTTCAGCAACAGCCGATTGTTCCAGCACAACACATAAATTATCTGTGATCTTTTAGACTTATGTTAGCAACAATCTACCTTCTATTAATGATGAAATATAAGAGTAATATGGAATTATATGTAAACAGATTAAATATATAGTAAAGAAGAGGATTTTATATACCTTTGGATAAAGTGAATGAAAATGATGATGGAATCCTTTTTAAACATGGTTATAAAGGTAAGGTGGTATCAAAATATATAGTAAAAATGGTACATAGTGAGGTCCTAACATCCCCCCCAGCTGAAAGGGTTGCATGTCCTCAGGCAACTCCTAGTCAGAGTCAGAGTCTGAGTACTGACTCTGTGCATGCAAGTTGCTCAAGCAGTAGCTGGAGAAGGTGGCTTCTGTCGGAGCTCGGAATCCTTGATTGTTCTGCAATTTCTGCCATGCTATAGCCTCATCTCTGTCAGCCAATTGGCAGTGACACTGGTATTTTTCTGTAGGCATCCATAGAATTGGAAAATGAAAATGGTAACCAATCCAGTTTTCTCCACAATGCCGAATGCATATGATGTAGTTAGGTACCCTGGAGAGTGCAGCTTGAAGATTATCAGGGCTGAAAGGGTGATACTCTTGTCTTTCCTTGCATGACTGTTGCCAAAACATAGTGTTGGCATTCAATGCAGTAGTCTCCTTTACTCTGATTAGTTGTAGACACTTCAAAAGTGTTGAAGCCTGCAGTTGTTGTATGTACCTATGCATTCCTGGCTTCTGCAAGAATCGGTGATATTGTGCTACAAACATGGCCGGATTTGAAGGTTCCGGTCTAATCCAAAAGAGCCTATTCTCCTCATTATGCCTACTTGCAAATAAACGCAGTTTGCCAGGTGATCTGATTGGCCAGGAATGAAACGAATGCCCTAATTTGTACATCACCTACAATTGGAGTGAGATTGACTTTTCTATTCTCGGGCATGGCCTCGTTATGGAGATAAAGTTCACACAACAAATGTTGGTCACTTTTAGGGGCCTCCGCAAAATTTTTAACAAATTGTTCCGCAGTAAAAAATTCATGAGGTCTGCCATCCTTTATTTCCTTCAATTGAAAATAAACCAGACGTTCAGAGAGGAAGAGATAATCATTCAAGGAGGGTTTCCGGGTAGCCATCAATTTTTGCACTAATGAAAACATCAAAACCAACTTTTCCTTTGATTCCTTGACTTCTTTCTTGGAATCCCTGAGCTGTTGCAATGTTTGTTCCCAAATATCCCAGTTGGCATACATGTGATTCTGCCAGGCCAACTTATGCTGCTGCAATATTTTATCTTGATCTACAGCATATTGTTTCTTCCAGTTGTTCATAATTTCTAATTGTTTCCATGACAGGGTCCGTGTCCCAGCGTTATAAGTACTGGGTTGGGGCATTGTCTGAGTGGCTGAGCTGACTAACTCAGGGCGGGATATTTGTGGTTGGGGCATTGTTTGAGTGGCTGAGCTGACTAACACAGGGCTAGATATCTGTGGTTTAGTTTCTTTTTCCAGACTTTTTGAGGGGCCTACTGGTTCTTGTGTAGCAGTAGGGCGTTCTTCTTTAATTGCAGCTGATGTAGATGCCTCAGATACCTGAATTTTGACTACTTTGTATCCTGCCTGTTGGTAAATGTTACCACACTCATGGCACATGTATTCACTGCATGGATCCTTCTTTTGTGCTAATGCTGTGTGTGCCAGCATATAGAGATTTAATTCTCTATCAAAGGCTTCTCGTGCCATGATCAATTCTTTCTTATAGGCCTCTAGTTCTGACTTCAAAAACTCATTTTCCTCCAATAAAGATGCCATAGTGTGTGAACCTTGTGTGTTGGTTGATTCTGCTGGGGTTGCCTGCTGATCCACAGCTGTAGCTGGTTCTTGTGGAGCAGCTACAGCTGGTTTCCCTGTATTATCATGCTTGGTGTATGATTCTTGTACCACAGTGGTTGGTTCTTGTGTTTCAGCCTCTGGGTAAGTGACTGGTTCTTGTGTGGCAGTCACTGTTTGAGCAATAAACGATGTCATGTTACCCCGGGCCACTGGTTCTTGTGTGACAGCGCCACAGGGTGAGACGGGTTGGGGAATTTGGAATGGTGGTGAGGATTGAAGTTTTAACAAGATAGTGGCGGGGTCAGGGGAAATGGGAGTAACTCCTGTTTCAACAGTCATTTTCATTTTCCTTTTTGGTAGGAAAGCAGAGAAGTTAGTGTCTTTCCTTTTCTTTGTAGGAGAAGATTCTTTTCTAGGGGAAGGGCTTTCAGAAGAAGTGAAAATTTAGGATGTGGCCCTTGTTTGTCGTTTTCAGACAAAGACTGTTGGGGTTTGTCTCTTTCTTTTATGAGTAGGTGGAGATGGGGGTGTTGGAGAGTCATTGCTAGGGATAGGAATAGTGGGAAGGGGTGACTCTACTAAGTGGGACGAACTTGGGGGTAGGTCAACTGGTTCTGAGGATGGAATTACTGGGGGGTCTGGGATATCGTCCAGTTGCCTTTCATAAGAACTCTCAGGAGTTTCTTGGGAACTTCCATCTTGTTGGGGAATTTCGGCTTGCTGGGGAATGAGGAGTGGATTATTCAAAGGGGGGTTTTGCTGAGCAAAACCCCTCTGAATTAATAATTGACATAAACGATGATGGGTAAGGGATAACAATGGGAATTTAACCCGTCTGCAATAATATGACATGTTTTTGATACAACCAAGCAGATAATAGGGAATATTGACTAATCGACCATGCCTCAAATCATTCATTAAAACGAAGTCGTGTTGATAGACTACCTGGTAACGCCCTTTGCATGTCAAATAGTGCTTGATGAATTCAGCTACTATTGGCCATGGTCGAGGTAATGAATGCAGACTTATACCGCGGCCTTTAAGTTCAACCGGTTCATCTGGAAGAAGAAAATCTTGATGTGCATTTAAAATAACATGTTTCCTACTGAACCAGCGAGCCCCTATAACCGGAAAACCTGAAACTTGTGCTATATCTTCCTCTGTGACTGAAATTCGGACCCCTTGAACCACTGAATAATTCCCTTGAAGATTCTGTGAGAACTCTAAAACTTGCTGCTGATCAAATTCTCCTAGCCTTTCGAAGTATGTTGTCCATCCTACTTGTTGAAAAATTTGGTAGGCCTCTGGGAACAATTCGAGAAGAGTTATCGAACCAGGCTCGTGTCTGATAGCCGACCCTCCCATAGCTACTATCTTGAGTCACATGCAGAGGCGCAGAGAACAGAAACACAGGCTTTGGTCAAGCTAATTGTTGCAACAGAGGATATGGAGTCTCAATGACGGCGGAAATAATGGATATGAAAAGTGACGGAGGATTGGATGGTTTGGAATGATGATTCAGTTTTCGAAATTCCCCCCCTTACGTATGGTGCAATGATATTTAAGTGTGCGGAGATTGCAATCATTATGAGCAAGATCCTCTCTTTAAAATATTATTTAACTGCATTACATAAAAACCATATACCTTATATTTTTACCTTTGTCTTTAAAATTCGAAGTATAGAGTGCTTCATAATGGCTTGATATTAATGGAAGAATCTGTAGATTTCTCTGAAATGTAGAACAGGAGCATATCAGGATCTGCTCAATACTGAATGATATTCACCCAAAGGATCTGAAGAGTAAAAGTGGAGAACTAAAAAGCTTGTATAGCAGAGGAAAGAAATGATGTTTTAATGATGAAAAGATAAATGACAGGTTGCTGAAACTGGTGTTTCAGCAACGGAAAAATGAATGACATGTTGCTGAAACTGGTGTTTCAGCAAAGGGAAAAATCAGGAAAATGGGATATAATGATTTGGGTTTAAGACAAGTGGGGGAAATATTTGCTAAGGGATAATTTCAGCAGTAAGGAATGGGAAATACTAGCTGAAGGATGATATTTCAGGAATGGTAGAAGTGGGAAAAATGGAAAAAGGGAAATAATGTAGAAATGGGATAAAGGGATATTGCTAGGAAATGGGTTGAAATGAAGGGAACAAGCTTCTGTGATTGAAGCTTCAGATCTTCTTGTGATGAATCTGTCCTCCTTAATGAGCTTTTCCAGAATTTGCAAAATTCAATTGTAATATGCCAACCCTTGACAGGGATTATTAGTTTTAAATCTAATCTAATACTAGAAATACAGTGCAGAAAATTAAATGCTGTGAGGAGAAGAAGACTCCCCTAGAAAAAGATAATGTGTATCAGTCATGCAAGCAGTCTTGAAATCCTCTTTAGAAACAGGGCGCTGGTACAAACGAAGCCTATGACCATTGACTAATAGAGGTGTTTTAGAATCATCAATTGTTAGAAGTCTTACTGTTCCATTAGGAAAAACAACATCTACTTCATATGGTCCAAGCCAACGTGTACGTAGCTTACCTTGAAAATTTTCAAACCGAGAGTCATACAATAAGGCCCAATTACCTTTTTGGAACTGCTTGTGTTTGATAATTTTATCATGCCACTTCATTCTTTGTTGTTGAATCATGGTTGTTTGATGAATGGCATCTAATCTCTTTTCATCCAATTCAAGAAGCTATTGCAACCTAGCTGTCTGCACATCAGTCAAATCAAGATTAAAAGCTAAAGCAGTTCTTAGAGTTTTAATTTCAAATTCCATAGGAAAAACAACATTTTTACCATAAACCAATTCACAGGGAGAAAAACCTGTAGTGTTTCTCCAAGTAGTTCTGTAAGCCCATAGTGCTTCAGGGAGCCTTTGAGACCAATCCTTCCGATTGTCCTTCACTGTTTTAGTTAGAATGGCTTATAATACTTTATTTGTGCTTTCCACCTGCCCATTGGCCTAGGGGTGGTATGGTGTAGTCATTCTATGATGAATATGATATTTCTGAAGGGTAGACTTAAAACCATGAGAATTGAATGGAGGTCCTCCATCTGTAACTAGCTCTCTAGGAATTCCAAATCTAGTGAATATTTCTTCAAATAAGAAAGCTAGGACAACCTCTTCATTGGCTCTAATAAGTGCTTTGGCCTCCACCCATTTAGTCATATAGTCTGTAGAGACTAATATATAAGTTCTTTGATTGGATGGAGGATTAATGGGTCTTATGAAATCCAAGGCCCATCTTTCAAATGGTTCAGAAACTACCTGGGGGTTTAATGGCATTTGATCTCTATGATTGGGTTGACCCATTCTCTGGCAGCTATCACAAGCCCTCACATATTTTTTTGCATCCTTAAATAATGAGGGCCAGTAGTAACCCATCCTCAAAATTTTGTGTGTTGTTCTTTTATCAGCAAAATGCCCTCCACAAGGGCCATCATGACAAGCTTTCGGTATGTCATACACTTCATCTTCCCTAATGCATCTTCGGATTTCCTGATCAAGCCCTGTGTAGAAAAGACACCCACTTATCCAGCTATACCTGGCACTTTGTTGAACAATTCTTCTCTTTTCTCTGTATGACAAGTGTGATGGTAATTTTCCTGCAACCAAATAATTAGCAATATCTGCATACCATGGAGAGTGAGCAGAAACTGCAAACAAATACTCATCAGGAAAAGAATCATCTACTGGAATATCATTGTCAGTTTTTAACCGTGAAAGGAAATCAGCTACCACATTTTCTTTACCAGGCCGATCTACAATTGTGATATCAAATTCCTGCAGTAATAATAGCCATCTGGTAACTCTAGCATTTGTAACAGATTTGTTCATTAAAATACTTAATAGCCGAGTGGTCAGTGTGCACAAAAGTAGAATAACCAGTGATGTAGTGTCGAAATTTATTAATGGCATAAATTACTGCAAGAAACTCCTTTTCGGTAACTGTATAATTAAGCTCAGCAGGGGTCATGTTCTTACTGATAAAGTAGATAGCATAAGGAAGATGATTCTCCTCTTGTCCCAAGATAGCTCCAATTGCAGTGTCTGAAGCATCAGAAGATATATGAAAAGGGAGGGCCCAATCAGGTCCCCTCAAAATAGGAGCAATAGATAACTGATGCTTGAGTTCTACAAAGGCTTTCTGACAAGGATTAGTCCACTTAAATTCAGCATTTTTCATAAGCAACACAAATAATGGAGAAGCTATCTTAGAAAAATCTTTAATAAATCTTCTGTAATATCTAGCATGTCCTAGAAAACTTCTCACATCAGTTTGTGTTTTAGGAACAAGAAGATTCTGAATGATTAATATTTTAGATGGGTCTACCTGAATACCTTGAGATGAAATAAAATGTCCAAGCACTACTCCTTCACTCATCATCATATGACATTTTTCAGTACTTAGGGAGAGGTGAGCTTGTATACATCGTTTAAGTAGCTTCTCAATATTTTGTAATGCATCTTCAAAGGACACACCATAAGGAGTAAAATCATCCATAAATATTTCCATAGAGTCATTCAGCATATCAGAAAAGATTCCTATAACAGCCCTCTGAAAATTTGTTGGTGCATTACATAGCCCAAATGGAAGAACTCTATAAGCAAAAGTTCCCCAAGGGCTAGTGAAAGTGGTCTTGTCCTGGTCTTGGGGTGCAATTCTAATCTGATTATACCCACTGAATCCATCTAGAAAAGAAAAGAATTTCTTCCCTGCCAGACTATCCAACACCTGATCAATGAAAGGTAAAGGAAAGTGATCCTTTTGAGTAGCTTTGTTCAAGGCTCTGTAGTCAACACATACTCTCCATTTCCCGTTTTTTTAGGGACAATTACTAATGGGGAAACCCATTCACTGTCAGATATGGGGTATATAAATCCTGCATTAAGCAATTTCTGAAGTTCTTCTTTAACAATTTCTCATAAATTAGGGTTCATTCGTCTTTGGGGTTGACAGACTGGTCGACATCCCTCTTTAATGTAAATTCGGTGAGTACATAGTTCAGAAGAGATCCCTTTCATATCCGTGTAATCCCATGCAAATGCTTCCTTATTTTCACGTAATAACTTCATTAACTGCTGTGTTTCAGCAACTGTTAGATCAGGATTTATGTTTAATGTCTTGCCAGGTTCGATTTCAACTGTTATGCTTTTAGATGAGATGGTGGTTAATGTCTGAGATAAGTCTTCAGATTCAATCTTTTCCTGGGTATCTGTTTCAAAAATTGCAGTCAATTGATTGTGTGTTTCAGCAATTATAGAGGAAGGTTCACAAATAAAATTATTAATTATTTCATCCTCTGTATTGTCTTTAAGAGTTAAGGCTTGTCCAATAGTTAGAATGGGCTGAATAGCATTATCATCACAATCCATCCACATAGAATCTTCATTATTAATTATGGGTGTAGCATGAGGATAAAGAGTAAGCTGTTTGGTTTCATAACCATTAGAAATTTTCATTGAACCAGATCTGCAACTGATAAAGGCATCAGCTGTGGCCAGCCATGGCCTCCCTAGAATTAAGGGATGTCCCCCCAGCTTTGTTTTAGTTTGCAATACAACAAAATCAGCTGGGTAATTCCAGGATTCAACTGAGATAAGTAGATCTTCAACAACTCCTTCAGGTTTAATTGTAGAACGGTCAGCCAACTCTAGAATGGTAGGTGTATCTCCGATTGTGTTATTCAACTGTAACAACTGTGAAGTTTCAAGAGTCATTATGTTTATTGCAGCACCTAAATCTACCAGAACTTGAGGAATCATTGTTTTACCAATTTGAACTGTCACGGTAGGATGGCCGGGGTCACCATATTTCACAGGAGGGGTTTTTCCGGACATTAATGCAGATAAATCACCCATCACATGTACTGTAAGGGGATCTTTAGTTTTCCTACCAGGTTTCTTAACATAAATATCCCTTATTGTTCTGGCATAAATTGGTACATCTCTTAATGTCTGTAAAAGTGGAATTTTAACATACAAGTTTTGCAATTCCCCTAAAAGATTAAAAGCAGGTGTTTCAGGCGTTCTAGTTAAAACCAAACGCTCGGGGAATGGTGGTTTTGTTATTTCAATACTCTTGTTAGAAGGTGGTTGCGCTTTCTTATGTTTCTCAGTTTCCTCTTTATCAGAATCAAAAGAAGTTATGTCATCAATAATAGGCTCTACTATTTTCCCGGATCTTAAATGAATATCATTACATTGCATAGTAGGAAATATAGACTGATTCTGAATATCAATGACTTGCACAACTTTATTATTGGGGTTAGGATTTGGTTGCAAAGGTAGTTGGGGTCTCATTTGGTTATTTGGCAGAGCATTTGATGGCAGAGGAAGTGGTTGTCGGAATTGATGCAATTGATTTGGATACGGGAGTTGTTGGCTTCTCCAATTTGAATTCCAAGGGTTAAAAGAAGATGGCTGTTGTCGGGTCCAAGGAGTCCACATTGTAGGATCAACAAAGGGAGGGTTTGATTGTTGCATGGGTGGGAAATTCATTTGATTAAAGGGTGGGTATTGCATTTGATTAAAGGGAGGGTAATTTGTTTGACTGAAAGCAGAATAATTATTCCAACAATTAAATGGCATACTAGAATTCATACCTTGTCCTTTTGGTTGCCATTGTCTTCTTTGAGTTAGCAGGTAAACTGCTTCAGCTTCTTCTTCCGTTGGCTGCAATGCTGCCTTTATTCCTGGTAGAGATGGACATTGTTTTGTTTCATGATCTTTCTCACAAAGGGTGCATATTGGTATTTTGTCCAATGGGCACTCCCTTAGTGGATGTTTGTCTCTGCACTTCGGGCAAAAGACAGCCAGAGTTGCTTCTGCTTCAGCCTGCTTCTTCTTAACCTGCAAAGTGTCAATTTGTGAAGCAAAAGAACTTAACATCTCAGTTTTAAATTATTCAAGTAAATTACCTATTTCAGCTCTTGTTTCTCCCCCACTGGCTTATTTCTGCACTCTTGAATAGGTGGGATCTCTATTACTTACTCTGTTCCTTGCAGCTCCCCTTGAACACCTCTTACAAAGTTCAACAATCTCATCATATGATTCTTTAGATATATCTCCCTTGCCAAGCATGTTTAACATGTCTAAACAATCATCCCTTAAACCTCTAAGTAATATTGTTTTACGAATTTCCTTACTTATATTCGGATGATCAGATCTCTGTATATTGTACTGCAGCCTTTCTACATAGTCCTCCAGATTCTCGTCCGGCTTTTGTGCCATATTGAATAGTTCGTCCTTCTTTTCTCTCGTCCGGCAGTAGTCTTGATATTTAAGCAGAAATTTCTGTTTCATCTGTTCCCATGTTGTGATTACCTGACTCCCAAGACTCATGAACCATCTTAAAGCATTTCCTTTTAATGTTGCTGGAAACAGTTTCAAATTTTGAGCATTAGTAACATAATCATAACTTCTGCATAATATATCAAATTCAAAAATAAATTCATCCGGATCTTCAGAGGATAGACCATGGAAATTAGGTAAAGCTGACAATGGAATATTTTTCATAGGAGTTGTTCTTCTAGGGAGATCACTGATAGGAAATCCCAAGGTAGAGAGAGAATTTTCATCATTTCCTTCTCCTTCAGGATCTACACGTCCTCCACCAAAGAAATATTCGTTGTTTCCTTCCATTGGCTATTCTCCTACTGCACTTGCTCGATCGTCAAGATCTTCTACTGGCTCTTCAATGTTTTCCACTGGTCGTCCAACACTCTATTATTTCCTCAATGTGCTCTGCTGATTTGCTAGCACTTTCTTCTGACTCTCCAGCACTGACTGCTGGTTCTTTAATCACCGACTCCTCTATGTTTTCAGGGCCCACAACTTCCTCTGTTTTGTAATCTGATTGAGGGGAGTGCTGAAGTTTTGGTCTTCGAGAACTTAATCTCTGTGATGATTCAGCCTTTGACACAATCTCCTAAATGAAAGTCTTTCTTCCTCCCCTTCCTTTGCCCTTGCCACCTGTAGGGTTAGTTTTCTTCTGGGTTTCGCGTCCTCTCATACAATCTGCACATCTAGAAAGAAAATATTAATGCTTTTGAAATCTATAATTGCCTTCCCCGGCAACGGCGCCAACCAACCCGAGAAGGTCTGTTTATTCCAAAGACAATCACGCACTGGATATGCTCAATTCCAAAAGCAAAAATAATGTTGTAGTAAAAATTCACACAATTATTAATCATACAAATCTAATTATTCACACCCTGTTTAATCAAAGCTGAAGTTACTTATGTTATAGTAGAAGCAATTCCTCTATTGCAGTTAAGAATCCAAATAAAGGGAATCAATCTGCAGGAAAGGAAACCAATTAACCATAACAGGGAACAGGACCCTATTCCTTTAAATAGGAACTTCAGCACCTGCTGCCTGACACTAATCACTCTGTAGAAAAGATAAGCTCAAGAGAACAGGACCCTATTCCCATGAACAGGAACCTTCAGCACCTGTCTCCTGTTTCTAATCACACTGCAGGAAAAGAAAGGCAATCAATGGGAATAGGACCCTATTCCTTTGTACAGGAATCTTCAGCACCTTCTTCCCAGCATCAATCATACATTCAAACAATTAACAGAAATAGATCTCTTAACTTATTAAGAATAAATGTACTAAACACATGCAGCGTTAAAGGAAACAGAATGCTCAATAAACTACATAACTGTATAACTGGTGTTTCAGCAAACAAAATCAAAGTAAAGTGCGAATGTCATAAGGAAATCTAACAAACTACAGGAACAATCGGGTGAATCTTGTGAGGAAGGCAGGCCCTTTCCTTCTCACAAGATTCCCCAGGGAAAGGATTAAATTGAAGTGCTCAAAAGGAACTTTTATTCATCTGTCAAAAGAAATGATACATTACAAATGGAGTCTAGCTCCTGTCCTCTCAAACACAATGTTATCCTGTAGTTTTCGAACTCCCCTCTAATGATGATGTCTCCTCTTTTTAAAGAGGAGACATCTCTTACAATTACATTGGAGCAAATCTATGTTTATCCCAAATATGTTCTTCTTTCTTAAAACAGGGCTATTCTATTCTTCCATAAAAAGATATTATTACAACAGATACAAAAAGAGTACTATCTTCAGAATAATCTGTGTAACCACTTCCTTGCTCGTCTTCATGTTGTTGCCATTGTTTCAAAAAATACTCTTCCAGAATCGCAAATTACGAGTAGTGACGGAATTTGCGTGCCTGCTGGCTGTTTCAGCAATGGAGTCGACTATTTCAGCAACGGAGTCGACTGTTTCAGCAACGGCCGATTGTTCCAGCGCAGCACATAAATTATTTGTGATCTTTTAGACTTATGTTAGCAACAATCTACCTTCGATTAATGATGAAATATAAGAGTAATATGGAATTATATGTAAACATATTAAATATATAGTAAAGAAGAGGATTTTATATACCTTTGGATAAAGTGAATGAAAATGATGATGGAATCCTTTTTAAACATGGTTGTAAAGGTAAGGTGGTGTCAAAATATATAGTAAAAAGTGGTACATAGTGAGGTCCTAACACATATTAATGAAACATGCATGTTGTGGGCACTACAAGTGGTTGAAACTGAACCCATCAAATTTGTGGAATTGCATTTAAAGCTGGAGCATAATATGCGGTCATCCGGGCATGTGAAGGGCCACCTCGTCATGACGTTCAAAACATTTCACACACACTCGGGAATAACTGGTATAATCTGTTGGATTACTGGACTATCAAATGTATGATTCTCGGTCATGTGATATTGAGCTGGGGTCGAGCATGTGAGAAACAACCAAGACAAAGGGAAATGATGATCCCCTTTGCTTGATGTCGGATGTATTTAGAGTAGTGGACTCCAAACACTTATGCTTTTTATGTGATGAGACATAATATGGTTATGCATATTTTGTGATGATTCTGATTTTCCATTTGTTTATGTTTATGGTTGCCTTCTTGTATGCGATAAATGTCAATCTAGAATTTTATTTAAAATCTAATATACGTAGTTATTTTGGGCTCGAGGTACATAACTGAATGTAATGGATTCAAATTCACGTGCCAAAATCTTAACTCGTAGGTATTTTCTAAATAGGAAATGATTATGCACATGATAAACGCCATTCAATTGCATGACAAGTAGCAAGGAATCAAGACAAACATGAAGGTAAAGGATGCAATGCTAAAGGGTATCAGCTAACAAACCTATTGCAACATCATATTCAACATGTTTATTGGTGACAAAGCCGATGCAGACATTGTTGGAGTGAATGAACAAATGCAAAGGGGGAAAAATGGCCCAAGATGTCGAGGCTAGATTCTTGGAGAAGCGACTCGCACCATTGGCATAATCGATATATGGTGTGGATGATGGATCCATATGAAAGATGCAGGACAACAAAAAATGAGATGATGGGGGTGAATGCAGGCTACCTAAATGCATAACATAAACAGATACACCCATTTCAATGCGAAATGCTATGGGTAAAATTTCTTGAGGTAGAGTGCATTACTAGGGTTAGGAGGCCTTCAAAATCCTCTAAAAGGTATGCCCCCTTTCCCAAATCCTTACAAATGATGTAAGGTCCTAATCATAATGGTTCGAAACTCCCGTGCCGCAGGACATAATGAGCTTGGTCATACACAAGAACAAGTTCACCTTCACGAAAGGTATGAGGGTGTACTTTATGGTCATACTGGGCTTTGGTGTGCTTTTGGTCTACTTCAATGGTTTTCAATGCAACACGACAGTCTTAATTGGCATGCTCAAGCATGATAATTCATTATTCTAAAGGTTGTGTGTCTGGGAGGAGTTTGAAGGAAAGGTGAAGGGAGGGGATTTCACACTCGATCGGTAGCACGACCTCCTCTCCAAAAACAAGGTGGAAAGGGGTAAACTTGGTGGAATTTTTAACCGATGTTCTATAGGCCCACAAAGTTGGGAAGAGCATAAGGTGTCAATTGGTTTTGTGCTTATTCACCGTCTGCTAAAGCATGGTTTTAAGGATTTTATTGATTGCTTCAACTTGTCCATTACCTTAGGGATAATAAGAGGATGAATATTGGTGCTCAAAGCCCAACATACCTCATCTTCAAAATGTCATACGTGGTTGGAAACTAGTTTTTTCAGAACCTCGAATCGAGCGATAACATGGTTAAAGAAAAAGGGTCGCAGTAGTCACAATGTTATTGAACGTTGGCATAGCCTCAGCCCATTTGGTGAAATAGTCGACGACCATGATAATATACTTGTGATTATTAGCGAATGGGGGTAGACGCTCCATAAGTTCAATGGCCAGTTTATAGAAAGGATCGACTGAGATGATAGGATGGAGGGGAGTCGGTGGAGCTCTTACCTATGAGGAAAATAGTTGAAAATTAGGACAGTGTTTGACTACCTCAATGCAATCACTGAAGATGGAAGTTCAAGAATAACCAGCGTGCATGATTTTATGGGTAGTGTCCATACCAGAGAGGTGGCATGCGACAGGAATGAAGGACTTGCTTAGCTTCAGCATGAGTGAGACAATGACGGAGGACAATATCGACACCGTGATGATAGAGATCATCACCGACGAGGAGGTAGCGACGGGAATGATTTCGTATACGTCGTCGATCGTCACGGTTGAGATGGGGGGCAAAATTCTAGGTTCTCAAATATGTAGGGATTTTTCCATATGAAGGATCATCCGAAGTGATGGAAAACAGATGTGCATTGGGAAAATCATCATTAACCAGTGAATCACGCGCACCAGTAGGCAATTTGGAAATAAATTCGACAAGGGCCAAACCTTTCTTACTCTTTGGTGTGATGAATTCAAGCTCGAATTCCTGGATAATAATGATCTAATGGGCATACTTCCCATTAACGATTCATCGAATTAATAGGAAATCAATTGGGTTGGAATTGGTCACGACCTTGGTGGTACGCATATGGATATAATGACGAATTTTTTGGACCGAGAACACAAAATCCAATGCCAACCTCTCTTCGTGAGAATAGGACATAGGGTGACAAGTGAGGGTTTTACAGACATAATAGATCACATGCCCGATCCTGGTAGCATCATCCTGGATGAGAACCGTGGCTATCGAATAGGTGGAAGTCGATATATATAGGACAAAGTCCCTGTCAAATTTAGGTGGACTAATCAAGGGAGAGGAAGTGAGAGCATTTTTTAGGGCATCAAAATACTGTTGAGCATAATCATCCCAAAAAAATGGAATGTTAGATCTAAGGAGTCTTAGAAACCCATGATTAGTGGTGGCATAGTCAGGTATGAATCGATGAAGGAAGTTGTCTTTTCCTTGGAGGCTTTGTAACTGGCGCAGGGTACGAGAAGGTGGAAGTTTGAGAATGGCTTTAAATTTGAGAGGTTCAAGATTTATTCTGTCCTTGGACACGATGAAGCTTAAAAGAAATCCGGCATGAATGCAAAATATGTAGAGATTTTAGACCCCGTCTCGGTTTTTAGTTTCACCTTGTCACTCCCATAAAGTTTAATGCCCTTTCCCATAGTCATACATTTAAAATTTTGAAAATGAAAACTTTTTGAAAACAAAAATTCAGGAATTTCATGGTGCTGGAAATTGCAGAATTAAAACACTAAAAATATTTCAGCCACACACACAAAAATGACATGCAAATGTTTGGTCAATATGATCTTGGAAAAACCCCCTACAACTCTTGGGGAAAACCAGTTCAAGAGATCTTCTTTATTTCTGGAAAATTATTTTACAAAGAAATGAAATATACAGAAAAAATTCTAGCAACCACAATAACAGACTTATCTCATTTTCTATGCTTGTCCCCACCTCGGAAAATGTGCCAATCAGCAAAATAGTCAAAACAGAAATTTATTACAGCAATGAACAACCTTGAAACTCGTTCCTAGAACATAGTTGTACGGTCGTACGGACTATTTGGAAAATTACAACTGTACTCCCTCCTTGAAATTTGTGTCTGTTGTCTCAGAAACAGTGCCTAGCAACCTCAAAATTCATGCCTTTAGTATTTTTTACCTTCTCCTCGATTTATGTGCCGTCACTCTCCTAAAAAACTGTGCCACAAGCTGTTGTATAGAATTTGCCTTGATTTCTGTGCCAATAAATTTTGTATGGGCTGTGTTAGGTCCTTGTAATTTGGAAGATTGACAATGACCAAATAGATAAGCATAACATCAAACCAACTTTGGAGTCCTAGGACCTAGCCTTCCTGGACTCAGAGAGGGCTCTCTCTATATTTGTATAAAGGTGTGACTTGTATGTTTTTTAGGATGCTGATTTTAGGCTAGTTAAATTGATAGGGTTTCTTTGTTTTGTTTGGTTTGGTTGGGTAGGTTGTCAAGCAGAACAGATAGAGTAAGAGAGGTTCAAACCATTGGACTATGGGGTCTGTGAAAGGCTTGAAAAAACAACAATGAATCAAGGATGTTTCATAGGACAAGTTAACAAATCCAAATGGATCTTAGTAGCTTATGTGAGTGAAATGAACATTAAATTTGTGAACATAGTAGGTTTAAAGGGAAATTAAGAATCTTTTAACAAATACCATAACAAGAAGGGCCTTTAAGATCACTATGCTTAAGAAATAACCAAAGGACAGGGCACACCATAAGCTTCTTTGGTCAAACTTCACCAAGAAAACCTTAAAAACAATAATCCAATAAACCCTAGAGAGCAGGAAACTCCTAAATTCTCCAATTATTCATCTTTAGAGAAAGAAAACATGTAAGACAACACATTAGTAATGATTAAAGAGTAGGGAACTCCTAAATTCCTTAATCAAACTATAAAATACCTTCAAAGAGACTATTCAAGATAGACTAATGGATAGGGCAAACCATAAACCTCTTCAGCAATGACCTAATTAGTAAACTTCAAAGAAAAGGCCTTAAGAACAATGTTTAAGCCACACCAAAGGAAGGGGCATACCATAAAATTCTTGGGCTTGAATCCATTAAATCATTCTTAAGACATCAAGCTAAGTGGAACTAGACAGCAATCAAGGATTCTCCAATCAGACCTAGTAAAGGAAAACATCTAAGTAATAGAAGGCAAACAAACTTAAGGTTCCTCTAACAACATATATTAACCTAAAATTATTGCTCTATTGCATGAGAGAATATGAAAAAAGATGAAAACATAAAAATACAAGTGATAAATTATAAAACATCACCATTAATCATGTTCATGAATCCTGAAAATGTGCTTGCTCCATTGTCATTTGAATCAAAACATTCACACAACTCAAAATCCAATTTCTTCTCAACTCCAAGTCTATGATATTGAACTCAAAAATCAACCAACAATCGCAATGAGGCTTACATGCAGTATTTAACTACCAAAATGGTGAAGCAAACCCTAGCTATGGTTTTAGAAGTCATTACTTACATCATAAATGCATTTGACCATTGAGACCATGCAAGGCCCAAGGCACAAATATCCCAATCTCAATAAATGCAAAAAAAACTTCTAACATAACTCCTCAGCTAATTTTAGAGATATTTGTCCTTTAAACCCTCAAAATACCCTTTTTAATAACTTCTTGTGTCTTTTTTTTACTTTCTGGCAAGGGCACAGCACCAGACCAAGGGCGCAGTGCCAAAACTTGAAACATTTCTCTTTTTGCAGCTAATATTTGGAGGCCTTCCCGATGTCCAAATGAGCTCCATGATAGCTCATTGGAAAGAATGTTCTGTCTAGTTTCCAAATATGCATTTATTTTTCAGAATGGAGCCCATTTTCCTACTCAAAAACCATTGTCCCAAGACTTCTAAGGGCACAACGCCAGTGCTGAAAATAGGGCAAAAAGGTGTTTTTTAAATGTTTTTTGCCCTTTTGAGGGACCAATTCTACTCTAAATGAGCTGAAATGTTATGTGGATGATGTGCTAGGCATGAGAAACGTGAAAATGTAAACCTTTCCTCAATTTAGTGCCCTAAAAAAGAGCATAGTTCCAGTGGCATTGTGCGTTTGGCCCATTTTTCTGTTGTCCAAACAGTGAAAAACTCAAAAATGAAAAAAGATGCCAAAAATAGATTTTACCTTGCTGATCATGTTTGGGAGGCTTGGAGGGATACATCAGCAAGGATTTCAAGTTTCTTCTTCTCATTTTCCTCACTTAGGGCTTGAATCTTTGCAAGGGCTCTTTTGAGCTTGGCCCTTGCAATCTTATTTCTTAAGACATAATGCCTTACCATCTTCTTCTGAAGATCAAAGTTTATTTTTTCCTTCTCAAGATGATCCTCTAGGTGTATATTGGCTCTTTCTAGCCAATATTATTTTTCATAGTTTATTTCCATGGGAAGCAGCTCACTTGGAGTGATTTGCTATGCCAACTCTATTTCTTTCTCTCTTTCTCGGGCTAAGGCCTTCTTCAACCCAATTGTCCTTGGCATCTTCCTAGCAAGTTGTTCTTTCTCATCTTCATTTTCATCGAGAATTCATTGGCTTTTCCAGCCTCTTTCCGAGATCTGATATCTCTAGCCTCACTGATGGCCTTCTCTGTCTCGAACTGCTGGTTTTCTATCTCAAGGAATTTGATCACATTTTTGGCCCTACTAAAATTGTTTGTAGCTCCATAATTTGGGCATCATTGCTCTTGAGAAGCATGTTTGTGATCCTCTCCTCATCCTCATTCTCACTGTCAAGGTGAATTAGTTGAAACTCTTTCTCAGTTTCATGCTTGTCTTCCTCTTCTTCAACAATGACCTTTTCCATACCTTTGTCAAGTTGTTTTGTTGATGATGAAGGCAAGCCCCCTTCCAAAATTTTTGAATCAAACACCTGCCTATGACCTCTTTAATAGGTCAAAGGAAAAGGCTCTATGTCAACCATCTTAATGTCATATGTCTCACTGCCCTCTTCAGTTTTTGATGTTGTGGTGTCATGAGATGAGGGTGAAGGGTTGTGGGAAGGTGATGAAGGAGGATCATCATGAGGTGAAGGAATGTGAGTGGATGGGGATGTGGGAGTGTCATCATGGGGTGAAGGAATGTGAGTGAGTAAATATATAGGGACAATAGGAAGTGATGGAGAAGTAGAAATGGGAGGATGAGATGAGGAAGGCATATCTTTCTGATGATGGCCTTGTGGAGTAGTGAACACCTCATTGGCAATGAAGGTCTCACATGGAATGCCTTTCTGCTCTAGTTGGTGCATAACCACCATTTTTATAAGTTAATGATGGAAAAGGATTTGCATCTGCTGAGGGTAGTTTCCCTTTTACACTATGTACGCCATTTTATCAAAGCTTCGGTAAAGGTAATAGGGTATGTGCATCATCCTTACTCTAGTAAAATGCATAAGCACCCTGATGTGGTATGAATGAATACGGGAGAAACTTCCCTCACATGTGAAATACTTCATGATAATCTTCATCATAGGTGCATATCTATCAAGAAAGTGAGAGAAAGGAAAGATGGATTTGTTGTGGTCTTAATACCTGGGCTTAAGGTATGGCTCAAAGTAACTCATGTCAAGGTTAGCTTTCTTGAACCATTTCTCCCCTACATTAGGTATGCATGTGGAATTCGCAATGGCATCTATAAACAATTCAAAGGTGACCCCTGCAAGATTAACTTGTTTCTCATGCAAGTTAATGATAAATAGTCTAGTTAGCTCAGGGTGGTTTTTCACCTGCTACACCTTTTCAAAAAATTCATAGCAACCTACATGTTTGAAACAAGAATAGTGAGGGGTGATGCGATGAGCTCTCTTGTACTAAGGGGTTCAAATATATTTATCTTGTCTCCTTTATTATCATGCCTCCTTGGCATTTGGGCCTCACCACCACTGTCTTCACCCTCGAACATTGTGAAATCTACTTTTAAAAAACCCTGGAGTTTAAATGGAAATGAGATAAAGGCATGGTAATGAAAAGGTAGCTTTGCAAGTGAATGGGATGAGTGAGTGAGGGTATAGGTGTATGAGAATGAGTGAGAGGCTAAAAAAACTCAATGAAAACCCTCCAGCTGCGCAATTACCATTTCTATCACTAACACTCTATCTAGGAAGATGAAATGAGGTTTAAATAGTGATCTCCAACTTGAAACTCAGGTTTTAATTAGGGTTTCATTCCATTCATCAAGAAATCACCAAAATATCTTGAAGATGAGTGTATATCAGGTACTTACCTTTTCCCAGTGCTTTAGAAGACTTTGGAGGAAACTTGAAAGGGTTTTGAAGTGGTTTGAATGGTTGGAGGGCTTAGAAACCCTTCATGGCCAAGGGTGCAACGCCAAAGCTAAGGGCATAGTGCCAAGGCTGAGCGCGTAGCGCCAGTCCTGAGTGCGCAACGCCAAGGGTTTTCTTCATAGGCTTGTTGGGAAAGAGCGTAGCGTCTTCCCTAGCGCGCAGTGCCACCTTCCAAGTGCACAACACCTTCAAAAAGGAGAAAAGCCAAGCGTGCAGTGCCAAATTCTAGGGGTTCAACGCCAGTTTGAGTGTGCAACACAAAACACTTTTCCCAAATTCACTTAGGAAACTCACAGAATTTTCTCTCTTGAGCATTCTTGTTATTTTGAAAGATGATAATGAATCTCTTGAAGTGTTAGATGGGATTTATAGGAAAATGGAAGTTTGATTTATCTTTATAAACCCACTTTCTAATGTTTTAAAATCATTTTTCCTTTCCTCACTAATATTCTTTACACTTTTTCTTGCAGGTTTGCTTAAGTCATTAAATTGACTCTTCTTGGCTCCTTTTGACTTGACATATTTATTCTAACACTTTGGGATTCAATCATACAGTAGCATCTTCAAAATCCTCTTTTGCTTCCACCATGGAGTTCAACTTATCATTTTACCTTCTCTAGCCACTTTCCCAAAACCCTAGGTGTCTGGAGTGCTTTTACAACAATCAATAGTGTTGTCTTCTAAGTCATCTATAGCCCTTTCAATTCCATTCATTTATGTCTAGTTCACCTCACCTTTTTCCCTATTTCATCAATATTTTTTGATAGACTTTCTTCATGTTTAGCTTTGTGTGTCTCCTCCAGGTCATTTCTGCAAGTGGTCATTGCTTTGGCACTCAACTGGACCATCAAGTGTATAAACCCTAATTCTTTATAGGACCAAGTTGTTTCCCCTTCCTTTGATGTAAGTTTTTTTCATTCAGGAATAGAAAATCCACCTCATCAATACCTTCTGTTGACAAAGCCTTCGACACTCCTGCAGAAGTGCTAAACTCTATTCATTTTTCAAATTTGCATAATTTGAACTGACGAGGTAATCTTCTTTGGAAATTTTTTAGGTCCTTCTTGAATAACCATGTCTTGACATTCTATTTCATCTGAGCCAAATTCTAGAAAAGGAAAAGCAGTGCCTGAAACATCCAAGGACAACCTTAAATAATGTAAACCCTAATGACCTAGTGGGAGGGTCCTTTGACCTAACTTTGACTGGGATTTGACTTGGAGGTTTTTAAGTGAAAAATAGAGTATTTTCAAAAGTGTTGTATTGAAGATCCAAAATCCAATGTACTTGATTTCTTTAAAGAGCCTACAGAGATATTTTTGAGATCATCAATGCTTGAGGAACCTGAGGAAAAAAGGGAATGAATTAGCTATAGGAAAACCCTATATGGAGGATGGAATCTATTGATAGGGGAAAATGAAGAAAAGAGGTTATAGGCAGGAAAGGAGGGTGAAAATGAGAGGTATAAGCTTAATAAATAGTTTTTAGGAATGACAAGGTGACCATGAAATGGAAAACTGATAGAGTAGTGAAAAAGTTTCTATAAGGATAATGAAGGCAGTGAGATTTCTAAAACTCACAATATTCAAGGAATGTTGTTTTTAGAAATCTATAAACACCCTTTAGTCATCCAAAGATAGTGAAAAATACTGATGACTAACAGTGGCTCCACTTGGGGAGGGCAGCTCCTTTCAGGAGGTGTCGAGAACCTCAGAGTTCAGATCTGTGGTTTTGCAGATAAGAAGCCTCACATGCTTACTGATTTATTCCTATTATTTCATTTTTCAAGGCTGATATTTGCTGCTGTTATTTGAATTTGTAACCTTACAATATACAAAACATGATTTCTTCAATATCAAAATTACCTACCCATCATACCTTTCCTAACATTTTTTCTTCACTTGGGTGCATTTGGATTGGCAAACCCTTGAGATAATTTTTTTCTTTTGAAAGCATAAAAAATCTCTACTTCTACCCTTATCACTTCCAAGAGCTCAGATTAGACTACTGAGCTATTTTTATTCATTACCTAATCTACTTATCTATCAAGGTTAAGAATTTTGACAAAATTTCATTCTCTAAGCTATCAACATAAAATTCAAAACATGACCAAATCAAGGTTAGGAAGTTTGATTTTTCATGAGCTGTGGTATCTTGGACAAGTGGCACACAGATTTTATTTTTGTACAAGTAAAACTAGAAACTTGAGGGCTCATTATTTGGATTTCGTTACCTATCCCTCTCATTTCTCTTTGGTTCAGATTTAAGCTTTGGGAACCAGCATCTTTTCCTAACCTAGTCTACTTGATAAACCAAGTTTAGATGGTTTGGAAAATCTTGCTTATCTAAACTATCAACAAAAATTTAAAACATGTTTAATCATGATTAGGTTGTATGACTGAACAAGACTTTTCTTTCTCAAAGTAGTGGCATTTAGACTTGCACACTTTCAGACATATTCTTTATTGGTATGGGGCTTTACCTCTTCTTTTCATCTACCCTCTTTTTCTTCTTTTCTTTATTTTTGTGTTTTTATTTTTCTGATATTTTACTCAAGCAATGTTATGTACAATGAACAAAGCTTTAAACTAAAAATTTCAACAAAAATAGTGCTTGAGCATCCTGCCATTGACAGGACCTCCAAAAAACCCTATTCCATCCATTTCTTGTAGAAAGAATGCATTGTTACCTCTTGTTGAACGAATGATGTATGGACCTTTCCATAGATTTTCAAATTTTCCTTGCTTGTCTTTGTCCTCTCTTCTTGAATCCCACTTCATAACTTTGTCTCCAATCTGGAAATCATTCCTTAGTCCTCTTATCAAAATTTTTCTTGATACTCTCTTGCACTGCTTGTGTTCTGTTGTACACTTCTTCCCTTGATTGCTGCAAATGAATGGTTTGGTTCAGCCTCCTTTTCATATCATTCTCTTTTGATTTCACCTCTTGGAGGAGCTTCATCACTGGGATTCCCAAGGATGTTGGAAAATCTGCATCCATGCCATACACTAGCTGTTAAGGAGACAAGTTAATTGATTTCTTGCTTGTTAATTTGTCTGCCCATAGTGCATGCACTAATTTGCTGTGCCATGACTTTTTGTTCTCCTCCTAAAACTTCTTGATGATGTTTACTAGAATTTTGTTAGATGACTTGTCCAACCCATTACCTTGAGGGTAATAAGCTGTAGAATGCCCTAATGTGATGTGATACTTGTGAAAAAGTCCACCATTCTCTTGGACTTGAATGCAGCAGCATTATCAGTGATGATCTTTCTCGGAAAACCAAATCTGGACAAAATATTGGTTTCAATGAATTTGATGATTACCAAGTCAGTGGCATTCCTTGAAGGGATGGCTTCTATCCATTTCGTGAAATAGTCAGTTGCAGTGAGGATCCATTTGTGTTGGGCACAGGAGGCAAGGTGGATTTCTTCAATGAAATATAAACCCCACTGTTGAAAAGGAGTTTCAACATGTTGAACCCTTAGTTAAACTGAGAGGGGGGGGGGGGTGAATCAATTTAACACATTCATGATATTTTAAACTTTCTATTAAGCCTTATTCACACCTTCATTTCATATCCAACTTAATATGTGAGTAATCTTAGAATGTGAGCAACAAGTATTAATATAATATAACAGCAGACTTAATATGAGAGAAGCAGGTATTAAGCAGATGATATAAATCAGATCAACACATAAACATCATGCACAGAGACACCAGATATAAGTGGAAACCCATAAAGGGAGAACCACATCTTATTATTGTTGTGATGCAAAGGCAAGCTCCAACTCCCTCTCACCACTGTTTTTCTGCAGGCACCAACCTACAGGAGGCTCCTACCTCAATTCTGCAAGCTACAACTTGCAAGGAAACATCAACTCCCTTCAATTTTCTACAGGCACTAACCTACAGGAGGCTCCAACCTCAGTCAGCTACAACTGACAGCTATCAAGCTGCAACTTGATAGGGAAGCTCCAACTTCCTCAATTTTTCAAACTGAATGTTTGTTGATTTACCTCAGATATCAACTCTGTTCTGTAGCTTCTCTTTCTGCTCTTATTTTCTTAATCTTCTCTGCCTTACACTTCTATACTCTGCCTTCTCTATATTTTCTCTCTCTCACCTCACTTGTGCATATCAATGTGATATTATAAATAAAGTTCCTCACATGACTGTTTGTATTTCATAAAGAATTTGGAGTGAACAATCATGACTCTTTGGCTTCTGTCTTCTTATTCCTTTATCCAACTCATTTTTAAAATTACTACAATATGTACAAATTTCCATGCTACAGTGGGATTTTGTCTTTTCCTTAGGATACTTGCCTTTGCATCACAAACAATAAAAATAATTACAACATTTACATTCACATTTTTAATTACACATTTCAATTTCACTCAACTCTTTTTTTGGATTCTGGTCTTTACTGGATTTGTCTTTCCCTGCTGTTGTTAAGAAACTATTTTGCATACTCTTTGTTCACTGTCATCTGCATATTCTACCTGTTAACTTCATTCCTGTACATATTCCTGTTAACTGAACTTTCATCTCTGCACGCTCTCCTCTTCTTTGTAAGCTCAACCGGTTTATAATCCCCATAGGTTTCATAGGGTGCTGACTTTACATATACAACCATATCATATAACCCGCGGTCTTTTAACTGCGCGCCTAATCACAATTCATGTGGCCCCTCTTCGCATATTCAAACATTACACACACATCATCATATCTAAATGTATATAATATATATGTAATTCGTTCACACACATAACCCAAATTCATTACATATATCTCTCAGCCTATATATTTATCTCCGGACATTATAATAATAATCCGACACTTTATAACCATTTGAAGTCACCATAGCCCTTCAGCCCCGGCCCCACATATATATAAATAGACCAATCAAACGCTTGTATCGTACTTGGCTATCCTCTATGTACCTTGCTTAAACTCCGGGCAAGTCCAACGTACAATCACCGTCCGATGTCGAGTCTCCAAATCAACGGTCCATATCAATATCGCTCGACGTCTTCAGTCGATGTATAACGTGCGATGGCATTCTTTAACAGGTGGTTTTCCAATTCGCTCAGGGACGCGTGTCAGTTGCTCTAGGGAATTGCTGCAAATTCGGGAATACCACTTGTCTGATGGATGGTGGTGCAATGAAACCCACGGTTTCGCTCCAAACCGCCGTCACTGTTCCTCTCGGTCATGGTTTCGTTTTCCACTCCAGGTTCCGGTCCTACACGATTTCAATTATATATATAAATAATTGGTTCCACTATGGTTCCGATTATGTTTCCACTTCGTTGTTACGACTATGGTTCCACTCCATTCACACTGCGCATTTGAATATGGTTCTGCTCCATTCACACTGCGCATTTGGATATAAAGCACAATACTTTGCCGCTGGAGTATGCGATTCCCAGAATGTAATTTATGTTATGTGTAACGCTCGGCTGTGTAAAATATTCTCGGAATAACAGTTGTTTCTCTGCAATAACAACTGTGTCTCTGCCTTTACCCTTTATATTTGTTTCCTCTGCCTCTGCCTGTCTCTGCATCTGCCTCTGTTCCTTTTAACTGTTCATGTCTCTACATCTGCTACTGTTCCTTGTAACTGTTCCTGTCTCTGCATCTTCTACCTCCTTTTCCATCAATGAAAATATTTCCAATAGTCTCCCCCTTTGGCATTGATGGCAATACACTTTCTCTGTTTGCCTGCTCTTCCTCCCCCTTTGACATCAATGGCAAGGGGTTTTATTCTTTGATGTTGTGTATTTATCCTTTTTCAACATTTCAAGCATTTCCTCTCTTTGAAATTTCCTGACTTTGTACGTTGAAGCTCCAGACTGATGTATAAGACTTGTTGAGGGAACACTTTGAGTATTATCGAGTTTGAATGTACACTGTAAATTGATACAGTTCAAATTCATAGACTTCTTTCACTTGTATAGAGCTAAAAGTGAGAATAATGATACTTTGTAGAATAAATTTTATTAGCTTTATGTATGATTGGATTCAAACTGATGATTTTGCTCTGTAATTGACCTTTTCATGCTTGAATAATGCAGGCAACTCTAGGATAATAATTTGGTGTTCTTTTGCCTTAATCCTTTGATCCTAAGGACCTGATTCATGCTTTCCTTGTTGGCTGATCTCCCCCTGGAATGATATTATCATTTCTGTTCTCCCCCTGAGACTGTGCTTTCTCTTTATATCAGACAGTAGCATCTACAGATACTACCCCTAGTTTATCTCTCAAATATTGAAATGGCTCTCTGGCAAGCGGTTTAGTAAATATATCTGATGTCTGTTCTTTTGTTGGTACATATTCTAGTTTTACTATATTTTGAGCTACTTGTTCTCGGAGAAAGTGATACTTGATTGGAATATGTTTGGTTTTTGAGTGAAGCACAGGATTTTTAGATATACTTATAGCACTGGTATTATCACATTTGATTGAGATAGGTTCATTAATGCTTACCTTCATGTCTTGGAGGGTTTTCTTCATCCACATGACTTGTGTACAACATGTTGTTGCTGCTATATATTCTTCTTCAGCTGTAGACAGAGATATAGATGTTTGTTTCTTGCTTAACCATGCCACCAGACTTTCTCCTAGATAGAATGCACCTCCACTTGTACTCTTCCTATCATCCACACAACTGGCCCAATCTACATCTATGGATGCTGTCAAGGTGAAGCTTTTGCCTTTAGGATACCAAAGACCATATTGTGATGTTCCTTGTAGATATCTGAATATTCTTTTGACTGCAAGAAGGTGATTTTGTTTAGGTGCTGCTTGATATCTAGCCACTAGTCCCACTGCTAGCATGATGTCTGGTGTTGATGTAGTCAGATACAATAGACTTCCAATCATGGATCTGTAGAGTTTTTTATCTATATCAGCAGACCCACCATCAGCACATAGCTTGCATCTTGTGGTCATGGGAGTTGACACAGGTTTGCAGTCCTCCATTTTGAACTTTTTCAACATTTCTTTTAAGTACTTTTCCTGTGAGATGAATGTGTCTGTGTTCTTTTTCTGAATTTGAAGTCCTAAGTAGAAACTGAGCTCTCCAATCATGGACATTTCAAAATTTGATTTCATCTCTTCTGAAAATCCTTTTGCTAGTTCATCTTTGTTGCTTCCAAACATAATGTCATCAACATATACAACAAAAATCAAGAGTTCATTTTCACGGGCTTTTATATATAGATTATTGTCTATTCCACCTCTCTTAAAGCCTTATTTTTGCAAATATTTATCTAGTCTTGAGTACCAAGCACGAGGAGCCTGTTTCAGTCCATATAGGGCCTTCTTCAGTTTGCACACATAATTTTCTTTGTCTGTCAATGAGAAGCCTTCTGGTTGTTCCATGTAGACTTATTCTTCTAAGTCTCCATTCAGAAATGCAGATTTTACATCCATTTGATATACCTTGAAATTATGGTAGCATGCAAATGCTAGGAACATTCTGATAGCTTCCATTCTGGCTACAGGGGCAAATTTTTCATCATAATCAAGTCCTTCGACTTGTGAATATCCTTTGTAGACCAGTTTGGATTTATTACTGATTACTTGTCCTTGCTCATTCATTTTGTTTTTGAATACCCATTTTGAACCAATGATATTTTTCTCAATTGGTCTAGGAACTAGTTCCCAGGTATTGTTCTTTTCAATTTGGTCTAATTCCTCATTCATTGCTTTTACCCAAGACTTGTCCTTGCTGGCTTCTTCAAATTTCTTTGGCTCTATTTGTGACAACATGGCTATGTATACCTCTTCAGTTTGTTCTGTTAGATACCTTCTTGTCTGGACCCCTGCGTTCTTATCTCCTATGATTTGATCTTCGGGATGATTCTTCTGAGTGTATCTTGAGGGGGCTTTCGAGCTCAGCTCTTCATCTTCTGTAGTCTTGCTTGCTTCATCATCATTCTGGTCTTCTTCTTCATGATTATCTAATGGACTACAGCAGTCAGTATTTTTGGTATTGTTTAGAATTTCTTCATCAAATCTCACATCAATGCTTTCTACTATTTTCCAAAGAGTCTTGTTGTAGCACCTGTACCCTTTGCTTTTGGATGCATATCCTAGAAATATTCCTTCATCTGCTCTTGCATCAAATTTTCCAATATTTTCATTATTATTCTTTATGTAGCAGTTGCTGCCAAAGACTCTAAAGTGCTTGATTGATGCAGGTTTACCATGCCATAGCTCATAAGGTGTCTTGTCACTGTTAGGTATTAAATGAGCTTTGTTTAGAATATGTACTGATGTGTTTACAGCTTCTGCCCAAAAGGTTTGAGTAATGTTACTCTCTTGCATCATAACTCTGGCCATTTGTTGTACAAACCTGTTTTTTCTCTCTGCTACTCCATTCTGTTAAGGTGTTACTGCAATAGTAAATTGTTGCTTTATCCCATGTTCATTACATAGGTCTGCAAAGTCATAATCTATGAATTCACCTCCTCTGTCTGATCTGATACATTTTATTTTGCATCCAGTTTGATTTTCTGCTAATGCTTTGAATATTTTAATTTTTTCCAGTGCTTCTGATTTGTTCTTGAGAAAAGCAACCCATGTCATTCTGGAGAAATCATCTATTATCAGCATGAAGTAGGATTCTCTACTTGGTGTCTTAGTTCTAGTAGGTCCACACAGGTCCATGTGCACAAGCTGGAGTGGTCTTCTTGTTGATAACTCTTCTTTAGATTTAAAGGATGTTCGGGTCTGTTTGCCCAATTGACACGATTTGCATATGGTATTTGAAGGCCTGTTTATTTTTGGCATATCTCTGACAGCTTTCTTCTTGCTCAGTCTGATGATATGATCAAAGCTGAGATGTCCCAATCTCCTATGCCATAACCATGACTCCTCAACTTTGCTAAGATGGCATGCTTCATCTTCCTCTTTCACAATGTAAACATTGCTTTCTATTTGAACACCTTTGAGTAGAGTCTTACCTGTGGTGCTTGATCTGACTTCACAGTATTGTGCTCTAAATAGAACTTCGCAACCTTTGTCACACATCTGACTGACACTCAGTAAATTTGCTTTCAGCCCATTTACAAATAGTACATATTGGGCCTTTCCTCTGCCATTGTCTATGCTGACTGAACCCTTTCCTTTGATTTTTCCTGACTTATCGTTGCCAAAAGTAACATTGCCAGATTTCTTTTCATCAAGAGTTATAAACTTACTTTTGTCTCCTGTCATGTGTTTAGAGTAGCCACTGTCCAAATACCATTGACTTTTCAGATCTTGAGTAGTTAGAGCCAGGTCACACTTATTCACCTTCTTTATCCACTGGAGGCACCCTTTTGCTTTGTATCTTTTGTGAGGTGACGACCTCCATCTTCTTAGAGGACATTTGGGAGGTATATGTCCAACTTGATTGCATACACAACATTTGATCATAATTTTTGTAGAATTATGAGTATGAATAGAATTTCTTTGATTCATAAACCTTCTTGAGGTGTTAAACATCAATCTTTGTTCATACTTTCTACACTCAATGATTTTATGACCAAATTCCTTACAATAAAAGCAGTAACCATAGAAGCTATTTGCATACCTGATGTAAGGTTGTCTCTTCCATTTGTTTGCTTGAGGCAGTCTCTTCAATGTTTGCATCTTTTACTGGTTTGAATTACTCCTACTTGCATGACAATATGCAGCAATGTGTCCCAGCTTGTGGCAGACATAACAGGTGGAATTTTTCATTGGAGGAGAGAATCTCCTTTGATGGTTTCCAAATTTTACATATTCAGGGGTCTTAGTATTTATTACATTCTTTTCTACTAGTGGTTTCTTCTGATCTCTGTCTTCCTTATTGCAGATTTCTTCTTTTGTAGGAATTGTTTGAGCTACTTCATCATTCTTCTTTGCTTTTACAAAAATAATCTCTCTGTCAACCTTTTCTTTTCCTTTACTTGATTCTCCTTCATAACCTATTCCAGTCTTTATCATAGGGGATCTTTGAGAAACCAAAATTTCATTCAACTTAATAGAGCTTGTTGTTTGGGAAGAGTTTATAACCATTTTACTTTGAGAAATTTCTAATTTCTTTCTGAGACATACTACTTCTTCTTCCAACTTTTCTTGTTCTTGAGTTTTTTCTTTGATTTTCTTAAGTAACATTTCCTCTATCTTCTTGGCTTCTTCAAGCTCTAATTTTAGCTACTTAAGGACTTCTGAATTCTGTTCTTCTCGTACATATTTGAGAAGAATGTCCTTTTGTTTTCTGCATTTCAGTTTGAGTCTATCAATCTCTTCTAGAGCACTTCTTAGCTCCCCCTCAAGATCGACTTCACCTTCTTCTTCTTCATCTTCTAGCAGGAGACCTTCAAGATCTTCTATGGCCATCAATAAGAATTCATAGGTTCCTTCTTCACGTGAGGATTCATCTGAATCTTCATATGTACTGTTGTCTTGTTGAGCATAGAAGGATTTTCTGCTGAACTTCTTTCCTTTCTGCCAATTCTTTGATTTATTTTTCTCTGACTCTTGAGCTTGATTCCTTACTTTCTTATGAGGACACTTAGCATCATAGTGTCCCACTCTTCCACAATTAAAGCATTTGAAGGGGAGTTTACCTTTGTATTTACCTGAGCCTCTATCTAATTTCTTAACAAACTTTGCCTCTTCTTCATCCGAGCAGGAGCATATGTCTCCCTCTTCTTCTTTCTTCTTTTATGTTTTAAAGGTTGCTTCCCTTGTACTTGGCTTCTTCTGTGGGAGCCTCATTTCATAGGTTGTTAGATTTCCAAGTAGCTGGTTCATGGTCAAGGTCTCCCAATCAGCTGTTTCTTCTATTGCAGACACCTTTGGATTAAACCTGGATGGAAGAGATCTTAGAATCTTTTGTACAATTATACTTCCTGGCATTTTTTCTCCAAGAGCTTTCATATTGTTAATAATTTCTGCAGCTTTTAGGAAGAAATTGTTAATGTCTTCATCATCATTCATTTTTAAGTTCTCAAACTAGGCTCTATAGACTTGAATTTTGGCAGTCTTTAATTTCTTGTCTCCCTCATGTATGTT
This sequence comes from Pinus albicaulis, assembly GCA_034641835.2. Lineage (NCBI taxonomy): Eukaryota > Viridiplantae > Streptophyta > Pinopsida > Pinales > Pinaceae > Pinus > Pinus albicaulis. Next base: position 1,567,330,353 of record CM076582.1, read on the forward strand.
CTCAAGGGTATCCCATATTTCTTTGGCAGTGTCTTTGTGCATTACTTTAATAAACTCTGCTTCACACAATCCATTCAGGATGGCATTCATGGCTTTTGCGTTAGCCACAAAATATTGTTTTGTTTCTTTCTCTGTGTCAGTTGCCTTCGGGGCATATCCTAATTCCACAGCAGCCCAGACTTCTATTCCTAGAGACATTATGTATGTCCTCATTCTGATTTTCCAGAAAGCATAATTTTCACCAGGGAAGAAAGGGGCTTTATTGGTTGAGCATCCTTCTTTACTAGCCATCTTGGGAACCTAGGATCTCCTTTCAGTTGTTAGACTTGTACAAAGGAACCTGCTCTGATACCAATTGTTGAACCCTTAGTTAAACTGAGAGGGGGGGGTGAATCAGTTTAACACATTCATGATATTTTAAACTTTCTATTAAGCCTTATTCACAAATTCATTTCATATCCAACTTAATATGTAAGTAATCTTAGAATGTGAGCAGCAAGTATTAATATAATATAAAAACAGACTTAATATGAGAGCAGCAGGTATTAAGGAGATGATATAAATCAGATCAACACATAAACATCATGCACAGAGACACCAGATATAAGTGGAAACCCATAAAGGGAGAAAACCACATCTTATTATTGTTGTGATGCAAAGGCAAGCTCCAACTCCCTATCACCACTGTTTTTCTACAGGCACCAACCTATAGGATGCTCTTACCTCAATTCTGCAAGCTAGAACTTGCAAGGAAGCACCAACTCCCTTCAATTTTCTACAGGCACCAACCTACAGGAGACTCCAACTTCAGTCAGCTACAACTGAAAGCTATCAAGTTGCAACTTGATAGGGAAGCTCCAACTTCCTCAATTTTTCAAACTAAATGTTTGCTGATTTACCTCAGATCTCAGCTCTATTCTGTAGCTTCTCTTTCTTCTCTTCTTTTCTTAATCTTCTCTGCCTTACACTTCTATACTCTGCCTTCTCTATATTTTCTCTCTCTAACCTCTCTTGTGCATATCAATGTGATATTATATATAGAGTTCTTCACATGACTGTTTGTATTTCATAAAGAATTTGGAGTGAACAGTCATGACTCTTTGGCTTCTGTCTTCTTATTCCTTTATCCAACTCATTTTTAAAATTACAACAATATGTACAAATTTCCATGCTACAGTGGGATTTTGTCTTTTCCTTAGGATACTTGCCTTTGCATCACAAACAATAAAAATAATTACAACATTTACATTCACATTTTTAATTACACATTTCAATTTCACTCAACTCCTTTTCTGGATTCTAGTCTTTACTGGATTTGTCTTTTCCTGCTGTTGTTAAGAAACTGTTCTGCATACTCTTTGTTAACTGTCATCTGCATATTCTACCTGTTCCCTTCATTCCTATACATATTCCTAAACTTTCATCTTTGCACGCTCTCCTCTTCTTTGTAAGCTCAACCTGTTTATAATCCCCATAGGTTTCATAGGGCGCTGAATTTACATATACAACCATATCATATAACCCATGGTATTTTAACTCTAATCACAATTCATGTGGCCCGTCTTCGCATATTCAAACATTACACGCACATCATCATATCTAAATGTATATAATATATATGCAATTCGTTCACACACATAACCAAAATTCATTACATATATCTCTCAGCCTATATATTTATCTCCGGACATTATAATAATAATCTGACACTTTATAACCAATTAACGTCGCCATATCCCTTCGGCCCCGGGCCCACATATATATAAATAGACCAATAAAACGCTCGTATCGTACTTGGCTATCCTCCACGTACCTTGGTTAAACTTCGGGCAAGTCCAACGTACGATCACCGTCCAATGTCGAGCCTCCAGATCAACGGTCCATATCAATATCGCTCGGCGTCTTCAGTCGATGTATAACGTGCGATGGTGTACTTTAACTGACGGTTTTCCAATTCGCTCAAGGACGCGTGTCAGTTGCTCTATGGAATCGCTGCGAATTCGGGAATATCGCTTGTCCAATGGATGGTGGTGCGATGAAACCCACAGTTTCGCTCCAAACCGTCGTCACTGTTCCTCTCGGTCACGGTTCCATTTTCCACTCCAGGTTTCGGTCCTCCACGATTTCAATTATATATATAAATAATTGGTTCCACTATGGTTCCGATTATGGTTCCACTTCGTTGTTACGACTATGGTTCCACTCCATTCACACTGCGCATTTGAATATGGTTCCGCTCCATTCACACTGTGCATTTGGATATAAAGCACAATACTTTGCCGCTGGAGTATGTGATTCCCGGAATGTAATTTATGTTATGTGTAACGCTTGGCTGTGTAAAACATTCTCGAAATAACAGTTGTTTCTCTACAATAACAGCTGTGTCTCTGCCTTTCCCCTTTATATTCGTTTCCTTTGCCTCTGCCTGTCTCTGCATCTGCCTCTGTTCCTTGTAACTGTTCCTGTCTCTGCATCTGCTACTGTTCCTTATAACTGTTCCTGTCTCTGCATCTGCTACCTCCTTTGCCATCAATGACAATATTTCCAACACAACACTGATAGGATGTGAAGGCAAAGGAAGTCTCTTCCCCTAAAATAGTTTTCATTTATGGCAAGTCACTACTAGCTTGTGGATATCAGGGAAAAGATTGGGCCAATAGAAACCATCTCTAAGTATTTTGTTGGCAGTAGTTTTCCAATAGAGATGACCTCCACACTCTCCTTCATGAAACTCATGCATGATTGTATCTACATCATATTTAAGTAAACATTTAAGCAAGATACCAACATAATTTTTCCAATATAAAGCTTTGTCTAGAATGCAAAAATTTACAGCTTTTAGTTTCAAGAATCTGGCCTTTGTTTTGGACAAACTAGGAGGAGAATTTAGATTAAAAAGCATATATAATATGTCATCATACCAAAGTGAGTTCAGAAATTCTTCTTCAATAGGTGGAATCACCAACTCCTCTTGTTTATCTAAGGAATGTATCATGTTTATGTCCAATGCTTGAAAGTTTTCTTCAGCCATTAGTTTGGCCAGTCCTTGCCCTTTGATTAGCTTGGTGGGCTTGATTTCCAAATCATACTCTAAAATGACAGAAATCCATTTACCTCTTTTACCATCAGGATCCTGAGTTAGTATGTCCTTAAAAACTACATGAGAAACAAAAGCAATGACATGTGAATGCAAGATGTAAACCCTGAAATATTTTAATGCTTTGATTAAAGCAAAAGCTTGTTTCTCCACGATGTTATATTTCAAAGGTGCATCTCTTAGTGCCTTGCAGAAGCAAGCTATGGGTTGTTCTTGTCCCATTATGTTCTTTTGTAGCAATACTGCAGCAAATGTGTGTTCTGATGCAAATGAGAAGATGAAGAAATCCTTGGTAAAGTTAGGGCTGATTAGAAGTGGTGTTTGGGTAAGTGCTTGTTTTACCAGTTCAAAGGATTGCTTTGTTTTTATGGTCCATTTGACTCCTATTTCTCTTTTCGGCATGTTTGTAATGTTTCTTAGGAGTTCAGCAAGGTTTTGTATGAACCTTCTTAGGAATTTGATCTTTCCAATGAAAGGTTACAGCTCTTTGATGTTCCTAGGGTGATTGATCTATAATATTCCCTCAATCCTTTTTGGTTCTATTTTGATTCCTTCTTCAGAGATTATGTGGCCTAAAAGTTTTCCCTCTTGAAGGCCAAACACGGTTTTCTTAGGATTCAAGGATAAAGCATACTTTCTACATTTCTGAAAGACTTTTCTTAGGTAAGCTAGGTGTTCTTCATTGGGTTTTGAGTAAAAAATGATGTCATCAAGGTATATCACAATGAATTAGCCTATTTCTTCGAAAAAAATAAATTTCCATGGCTCTTTGGAAAGTGGACCCGGTATTCATTAATCCAAAAGGAATTTTGACATACATGAAGGTGCCCCAAGGTGTAGTGAAAGTTGTTTTCTGCTGATCACTTGGAAGTACTAGCACCTGATTATACCCTGAAAAACCATCAAGCAATGATATTCTTTTGGATCCCACTACCCTTTGCAATATATGATCCATATTAGGTAAAGGGTAGTTGTCTTTCAGGAGGCTTTGTTCAAATTTCTAAAGTCTATGCACAACCTAATTTCTCCTGTCTTCTTCCTCACTGACACAAGGTTTGAGACCCATTCTGAGTACCTGAGTGGGACTATTATTCCAGCATCATACATCTTTTTTATTTCTTTCTCAACTAGAGGCAGGAGGATAGGGTTTATCCTATGAAATTTCTACTTGAATGGTTTCTAGTTTTCCTTGAGAGGTATCTTGTGTTGAATGATGTTTGTGTCATAGGACTTCAAATCCTCATAGCCCCATGAAAAAAAATCCTTGAACTCTTTGAACAACTCAATGTATTTTTGTTTTATAAGGAGTAGCAATGTTTTGGACAAATTTATCATTTCAGGTTCTTCTTCATTACCTATGTTGCATTCTTCTACATCAGTTTTGGTAGATTCCATCTTAGGCTTTCTAGCAACATCGTTGAAATCAAAAAATTATTCTAAGGGTGAAAGCCCTCTTGGAAGTAAGTTATCTTTGCATTGCAATACCTCAAGGTACCTTTTGTCTAAATCTTCAACCAATTCTGCCTCAAGAGGGTGTTCTAGCAAATTTATATCAATAGTACAAGGCAACTCTGTTTTGTGTGTTTGTTCCTCAGCAGGGAAGTCCTCTTGATGATCTGAGTTTTATTTTGGCATTTTAAACTTGGTTTTGGGTTGCTAGAAGTCTTCAATCTGTTTTTCATTTTCAAATACTTGCCAATAATCCATGTTATCAGGGACTGCTAGTCTGTACTTGACCTTTACTGTGTATTGTTCATTGGCATGAGGTACTTGGCAAGTGCTAGCAGAAAAGGCTGTTTTGATTTCTTGGGACAGAGGTAAGTTCATGTTTTTCAAATTTATTTTTGGAGGTCTAAGGTATCATTTCTATATTCTCCTAGCCTAGGATTTTTGGCGGAATATTCTCCTTTGATTTGCTTAATAATTAGCTCTTAATCCCCTAGAACATAAATCCTCTTAGCTCCTATACTTTTAAGCATTTATAACCCTAAGAGAAGAGCTTCATACTCTGCAATATTGTTTGTACACTGAAAATATAGCTTCTAAGAGTGACCTTGATTAGTGTTTTGTATCCAAACACTTGCTCCTGAACCAACTTCGCCACGAGAGCCATCAAAGCTCATGTTCCAAAGTTTTTCAAGTTCAGATTCACCATTATGTTATTGTTCATGGCTGTTATGGTTTTGGCTATCATGTTCTTCATTTTTTGTTTGGTTTGAATTTTCTGACAGGTCTTGCTTTTCCTCTTTTTCATTTAATTTCTCACTAATGTCATCTTCGTTTTACAAGATAAATGAGTCAAGATCTAAATGGATAGAATAGAGAGGGGTGTTTTTTGGCCTATCTTGGTTGCTTACCATGTATTTCATGTGAGATTATTTGTATAGTCTTCTTGTTTAGTTAAATAATAGAATGGTAGCATATGTCATGTCCATTTGGAGGTTTCCTTGGATTTTGGCTCCCCATGATCTAGATAAAAGCATGCCATGCTTCGGGGGAATGTCAGCCACTACAATGTCCATGACTAGGATCTTAGCTGGTATTTGTGTCAGATTGACACACAGATCTTTGATTAAACCCAAAAATTTAACTCTACTTGAATCAAAAGAGTATAAGTCTTTGTATGGCTTGGTTATTTCGAGGCCTAATCTCTCTGTCACTACCTTTGACATAAGGTTATGTGAGGCACCAGAGTCTAGCATGGCATTGTGTAGGATTTTTTCATGGATGTTTAAACTAACATTGAATGGAGGGAAAAATCCCTCTTGGAATTTTCCCTCTACCTTTGGTCCAAACAATAATTCAGGCTTGTCATCAGTGAGATTTAGAGTATCGGTGTCATTTCCTATGTTTAAAACTTTCAAAACTCGAGATCTATACACATCTTGAGTCACCAATTCAGTAAGGGGTATGGCTATTTTGATTTTGGAAATTTATCACTCAATACTGAATGGAGTTTGTGTTCTTGGCATATTTACATCATTTTTATCATGCATGGTATTTTCAGCAACCTTAGCTTGCTAAGTTTTATTTGGAATGTTAGTTAAAGTAGTTTTTTTAGGGCCACTAGTTGATGTACTAGGGCAGCTTTGGTCACCATTATGTTGGCTGATTTTGTTTTTGATTTGATCAACATTCTTAGCTATGGTGTTTGTATTTTCTGTTGTCTTTCTAGGACTGTTTTTAGGGGTCTTCCTAGCATAAATTTCAGATTTGTTCCTCTTAGGGATGTCTTGTTTTTTCCCACTTCTAAGTTCATACTACCTATGAACCTCCATGATGGAATTTTAAAACCCTAGTTTGTATTATTTAGAATCCTCATAAGTTCTTTCAGTTTGGTTTGAGGAAAAAATACCTTTTTCCTCTTCTGTGAGAAAAAAAAGCATCCTCATTATTGGAGTCTATTAGATTGACATGATTTTCTTCCGGCTCCTCGGTCTATCTTTCCTCTTCATCTACATAGTTTTCTTGGAAAGGAGGCCTAATTTGCTAGTCATTTCCTCTTTGTATTATTTGGGGAGTGCCCCTTCTAAATTTTTGGTTCCTGTTTCTATTTTGAGGGTTTTTTTGGTTTTCCCTAGGAGGTGTTCTTTCATTCAAGTTGATTCTCTCCATCATCCTTTCCATTGTCCTAACTAGACTTTCAATTTTAGCATAAGATGTGGAGGCCATAATTTCCTCTTCGTATGTAACATTCTTCTCTGTTCTTAATCTAGCCCTTTTAGCATTTAGGTTGGCTTCTACACTTACTGCTTCCCTTTGTATGTCTTCTAAGGTAAGGAGATCTCTTTCTCTTAATTGATAAGACATGTCTGAATCAAATCCATCTGCAATTTTTACTAAGGATAGGCCTTGTGGGGGTTTCATGTGGGGAGGGAGTGCATTGTATACACTATTGAACCTAGTGTAGTAGTCTTGGACACTTTCCCCAATATTCCTCTTAAGTCTATCATACTCTGATAGGATTTGAAGAGGATTTTTCTTAGTCTCCCACTTGTTTATGAATTTTTGATAAAGGGAAGGGAGGTCATGAATGTTGTTAGGAGTTAAGTTTTTGAACCATTTCTTTGCTTCTCCTCCTAAAATTTGGGCAAACATTCTCATTTTTATAGTCTCCTCTTCTATTTCTTGGTAGTCAAATGCATCATTCATGTTAGATTGGTAGTCTTGTGGCATAGGCAGTAAAGGTTGTCATAGTACTAGGGGGGCATATCATGCTGCCATGATAGGAGGTAATGGAACCCAAGGAGGATTTACAAGAGGAGGGTTTATGAGTGGGGGTGGAGGATGAAGTGGAATGGTTTGCACTGTGGGTGTATGAGTGGGGGTATTAGATGTACTTGGACCAGCTAGATGAGATTGAGCAGACTTGGATCGAAATGAGTCAAAGTGTTGGAGAAGCTAAAAATCTGGAGGAGTGGAAGGAGAGGCTTCTCTACTAGGACTCTGATGTAAATTTGGAGGCTCAAGGTCTGTCTTGTCTATCCAATTTTGAGACTTAGTTCTGAATAGGTTTCTTCTATGGTGTAAGTAAAATTGGGTATCTTGTAAGTATGTAAGGTTTTCAGGGACAAAGCTTGCTTTGTGAATTGGTCTAACAATAGTTGAGCCTTTAGTCTTAAAATTTTTTCTTAGGATTATTTCTGGGTCATCAACTATAGTAGGAGGGTTTGGGTCAGGGTGAGTTCTAGTGTTGATTCTTTGTGAAGCTAGATTTCACACCCACAACATAGAGAGGTTTAAAGTTTATAATAAGTTGAAAACAAAACCAATCTGTATGAATACTGAATTTACAGAGTGAGTGACTAGGCTTTCTTCTATCAGGTTTGGTTAGTACATTCCTAGGGGAGTCTGTGAGAAACAGTGGAGTCACCAGTTCTATTGGAAAGACAATGGAGTCACCAAATGGATGATGCTAATTGTTTTGAAGATTTTTTTGTTGTCCACCATCAACAATTGAATACCAATCAAGAGTTATTTTCTAGTTTTCTGAGTTCTTTATGTAACACTAAGATTTTAATGAGTGTTCCCTAGTATGTTCACCATGGTGCTAGTATGGAAAATCAACCAGATAGTTTTGTTTTCTAACACTTGATTTATCTATATTTGACAGGGTATTTTTGAGTTTTGAATAAATGTTCAAGATGTTACTTACTCAATCCCCAGTGGAGTTGCCATTATGTTAGGTCCCTGTAATTTGACAGCTTGGAAATGACCAAATAGACAAGGGTGACATCAAACCAGATTTGGAGTCCTAGGACCTAGCCTTCCTAGACTCAGAGAGGGCTCTCTCTATATTTGTATAAAGGTGTGACTTGTATGTTTTTTAGGATGCTAATTTTAGTCTTGTTAAATTGATAGGGTTTTTTTGTTTTGTTTGCTTTGGTTGGGTAGGTTTTCAAGTAGAATAGATAGAGTAAGAGAGGTTCAAATCATTGGGCTATGGGGTTTGTGAAAGGCTTGGAAAGACAACAATGAATAAAAGGTGTTTCATAGGGCAAGTTAACAAAGCCAAATGGATCTTAGTAGCTTATGTGAGTGAAATGAACATTAAATTTGTGAACCTAGTAGGTTTAAAGGGAAATTAAGAATCCTTTAACAAATACCATAACAAGAAGGGCCTCAAAGATCACTATGATAAAAATTCACAAATCAAACCTTAAAAACAACAATAAAATAAACCCTAGAGAGTAGGGAACTCATAAATTCTCTAGTTATTCATCTTCAGAGAAATAAAACATGTAAGATAACACATTAGTAATGATTAAAGAGTGGGGTACTCCTAAATTCCTTAATCAAACTATAAAAGACCTTCAAAGAGACTATTCAAGATGGACTAAAGGATAGGGCAAACCATAAACCTCTTCAACAATGACCTAATTAGTAAACTTCAAAGAGAAGGCCTTAAGAACAATGTTTAAGCCACACAGAGGATAGGGCATACCATAAACTTCTTGGGCTTGACTCCATTAAATCATTATTAAGACAAAAAGTTAAGTGGAACTAGAGAGCAATCAAGAATTCTCCAATCATACCTAGTGGAGGAAAACATCTAAGCAATAGAAGGCAAACAGACTTAAGGTGCCTCTAACAACATATCTTAACTTAAAATTCCTACTCTATTTCATGAGAAAAGATGAAACAATATGAAAACATAAAAAGACAAGTGCTAAATTAGGAAAACATCATCATTAACCATGTTCATGAATCCTGCAAATGTGCTTGCTCCATTTCCATTCAAATCAAAACATTCACACAACTCCAAAGCCAATTTCTTCTCAACTCCAAGTCTATGATATTGAACTCAACAATCAACCAACAATCACAATGAGGCTTGCATGCAGTATTTAACTGCCAAAATGGTGAAGCAAATCCTAGCTACGGTTTTAGACGTCATTAATTACATCATAAATGAATTTGACCATTGAGACCATGCCAGGCCAAAGGCACAAATATCCCAATCTCAATAAATGCAAAAATAACTTCTAACATAACTCCTCAGCCAATTTTAGAGATATTTGTCCTTTAAAACCTAAATATATATATTTTTAATAAATTCTTGTGTCTTTTTTTTTACTTTCTGGCAAGGGCACAACACCACTGGCTGAGGACGTTGTGCCAGGCCAAGGGTGTAGCACCAAAACTGGAAATATTTCTCTTTTTGCGGCTGAGATTTGGAGGCCTTCCCAGCGTCCAAATGAGCTCCATGATAGCTCATTCGAAATCTCGTCCAGTGTAGTTTCCAAATCTGCCTTTATTTTTCAGAATGGAGTCCATTTACCTGCTCAAAAATCCATTCTCCCAAGACTGCTAAGGGCACATTGCCAATGATGAAAATAGGGCAGAAAGGTGTCTTTTTAATGGATTTTTTCCCTTTTAAGGGACCAGTTCTACTCCAAATGAGCTGAAATTTTCTGTGAATGATGTGCTAGGAATGAGAAACATGAAAATGTAAACCTTTCCTCAATTTATTTCCCCAAAAAAGAGTGTAGTTCCAATGGCGCTGTGCGTTTGGCCCTTTTTTCTGCTGGCCAAACAGTCAAAAACTCAAAAATGCAAAAAGATGCCAAAAATGGATTTTACCTTGCTGATCATGTTTGGGAGGGTTGGAGGGATACATTAGCAAGGATGTCAAGTTTTTCATTCTCCATTGCCTCACTTAGGGCTTGAATCTTTGCAAGGGCTCTTATGAGCTTGGCCCTTGCAATCTTGTTTCTTAAGGCATAAAGCCTTGCCATATTCTTCTGAAGGTCAATGTTTCTTTTTTCCTTCTCAAGTTGATCCTCTAGGTGTATATTGACTCTTTCTATCCAAGATTATTTGTCATAATTGATTTCCATGGCAAGCAACTCACTTGGAGTGAGCTTCTCTGCCAACTCTGTCTCTTTCTCTCTTTCCCGGGCTAAGGCCTTCTTCAACCCAATTTTCCTTGGCCTCTTCTTGGGAATTTGTTCTTCCGCATCTTCATTTTTTGGGTATGTGTTATATTCTTTCCACGACTAGCCTCACGCATTGTATGTTGCACCGGGTGCAGAAGGGGGGTCACAGGGGGGGCGGCAGCCCCCCCTGTCGGGGTCTAGGGCAGTGCCCCGACGAAAAAAAATTTGGTATGCAGACCCACCCATGTTTTGTGCATGATTCTGCACATGGTTTTGGGGTACGATGGTTTTCGGCCGCTGGTATTTTTTAGATCCGGTCAAGGGAACTACAGTTATGTTCTAATCTAGGGTTAATGGATTGGGGTTTATGTATGCTTCGGCATGTATATATATGTGTTGTAACACTAAAAGGAATATAATGAAAAATCAAGCTGGTCATCCTGAGTTGGGATCCAGGGAAAAATCTCTATGTTTATCTGTTTTATGTTTTATGCTCTCACTATTTTTTATTTTCTGTTATAAGATTCGTGTGTAGATAATTTCTGTTCAAGGTTAAAACCTGCATCATTGTCATAAAGAATTCCCAAGGTCTCATCTAGCTTAGACTTGGATTTTCCAGCCTCTTTCTGAGCTCTAATAGCTTTGACCTCACTGATGGCCTTCTCTATCTCTAACTGTTGGTTTTCTATCTCAAGGAAGTTGATCACATTTTTTTCCCTACCAAGATTTTTTTGTAGCTCCCTAATCTGGGCATCCTTTCTCTTGAGCAACATGTTTGTGATCCTCTCCTCATCCCCATTCTCAATGTCAAGGTGAATTAGCTGAAACTCTTGCTCAGTTTCATGCTTGTCTTCCTCTTCTTCAACAATGACTTTTTCCTTACCTTTGCCAAGCTATTTTGTTGATGATGAAGGCAAGGCCCCTTCCATAATTTGTAGAGAAAACATCTGCCTATGACCTCTTTGATAGGTCAAAGGAAAAGGCTTTATGTCAACCATCTCAGTGTCATCTGTCTCACTGCCCTCATCACTGTTTGATGTTGTGGTGTCATGAGATGAGGGTGAAGGGTTGTGGGAAGGTGATGAATGAGGATCATCATGAGGTGAAGGAATGTGAGTGGATGGGGATGTGGGAGTGTCATCATGGGGTGAAGGAATGTGAGTGAGTGGAGATGTAGGGACAGTAGGAAGTGATGGAGAAGCAGGAATGGGAGGATGAGATGAGGAAGGTATATATTTCTGATGATGGCCTTGTGGAGTAGTGAACACCTCATTGGCAATGAAGGTCTCCCATGGATTGACATTCTACTATAGTTGGTGCATAACCACCATTTTGATCAGTGAGTGATGGAAAAGGCTTTGCATCTGCTGAGGTTAGTTTCTCTTTTCCGCTATGTATGTCATTTTATCAATGCTTCGGTAAAGGTAATAGGGTATGTGCATTATCATTACTCTAGTAAAATGCATAAGCAACCTGATGTGGTATGAGTAAAGACGAGAGAACCTTCCCTCACATGTGAAATACTTCATGATAATATTCATCATAAGTGCATATATATCAAGCAAGTGAGAGAAAGGAAAGATGGATTTGTTGTGGTCTTTATACCTAGGCTTAAGGTATGGCTCAAAGTAACTCATGTCAAGGTTAGCTTGCTTGAACCATTTCTCCCCTACACTAGGTATGCATGTGGCATTGGCAATGGCATCTGTAGAAAATTTAAAGGTGACCCCTACAAGATTAACTTGTTTTTCATGCAAGTTAATGATAAATAGTCTAGTTAGCTCAAGGTGGTTTTGCACCTGCTACACCTTTTCACAAAATTCATAGAAACCTACATGTTTGAAACAAGAAATAGTAAGGGGAGATGCCATGAGCTCTCTTGTACTAAGGGGTTTAAATATATTTATCTTGCCTCCTTTATTATCATGCCTCCTTGGCATTTGGGCTTCACCGCCACTGTCTTCACCCTCAGACATTGTGAACTCTACTTTTACAAAACCCTGGAGTTTAAATGAAAATAAGATGAAGGGATGGTAATGAAAAGGTAGCTTTGCAAGTGAATGGGATGAGTGAGTGTGGGTATAGGCGTATGAGAATGAGTGAGAGGTTAAAACAACTCAATGACAACCCTCCAGTTGTGTAATTACCCTTTCTATTCTTCCACCATGGAGTTAAACTTATCATTTTACCTTCTTTGGCCACTTTCCCAAAACCCTAGGTGTCTGGAGTGCTTTTACAGCAATCATCAGTGTTGTCTTCTAAGTTCTCTATAGCCCTTTCAAGTCCATTCATTTCTGTCGAGTTCACCTCACCTTTTTCCTTATTTCATTAATATTTTCTGATATACTTTCTTCATGTTTAGCTTTGTGTGTCTCCTCCAGGTCATTTCTGCAAGTGGTCACTACTTTGGCACTCAACTGGACCATCAAGTGTATAAACCCTAATTCTTTACATGACCAAGTTGTTTCCCCTTCCTTTGTTGTAAGTTGTTTTCATTTATGAATAGACAATCCACCTCATCAATACCTTATGTTGACAAAGCCTTCAACACTCCTGCAGAAGTGCTAAACTCTATTCATTTTTCTCATTTGCAGACTTTGAACTGACAAGGTAATCTTCTTTGGAGATCTCTTAGGTCCTTCTTGAATAACCATGTCTTGACATTCTATTACATCTGAGCCAGATTCTAGAAAATGAAAAGTAGTTCTTGAAACATCCAAGGACAACCTTAAACAATGTAAACCCTAATGACCTAGTGGGAGGGTCCTTTGACCTGACTTTAACTGGGATTTGACTTGGAGGTTTCTATGTGAAAAACAAAGTATTGTCAAAAGTGTTGTATTGAAGATCCAAAATCCAATGTACTTGATTTATCTAAAGAGCCTACAGAGATAGTTTTGATACCATCAATGCTTGAGGAACCTAAGGAAAAAAGGGAATGAATTAGCTATAGGAAAACCCTAGATGGAGGATGGAGTCTATCGACAAGGAAAAATGAGGCAATGAGGTTATAGGAAGGAAAGGAGGGTGAAAATGAGAGGTATAAATTTAATAAGGAGTTTTTAGAAGTGACAGGGTGACCATGAAATGGAAAATTGATAGAGTAGTGAAAAATTTTCTATAACGATAATGAAGGCAATGAGATTTCTGAAACTCACAATATTCAAGGAATGTTTTTTTTCAAAAATCTATAAACATGCTTTAGTCATCCAATGATAGTGAAAAGTACTGATGACTAACAGACTGCTATCTTGAAAATCGTGCAGCCTTTAATTGTTGTACAGACTTGCTGAAATAGTGTTGCCTCCTTCAACTTATCATGCTCAGAAATTCTCTTGCTCTCCTTCTCTTATCCTCTCTCAATATTCTCATGAAAGAATGAATGACCTTTTCTCTTCTTTTCCTCCTTTAACCTAACCCTAAGTGAATTTTGGGGAATCCCTAAATCAAAAGGCTAAGATAGCTTTAGATCTAGGGATGAGATTAAATGTGAATTTAAATCTCACTTTATATTTTTTAATTCATCCCACTTTAAATAAAGACCCACTTAGCCTTTTATTTCCATAGTCACTTTTTCACTTTCTAATTTCACATTGGCTTTGATAAAGTCACTTTAAAATTATACTTTGTAACTTTATCACTTATAAAGTCACTTTTAAATTATAATTGACTTTACCACTTATAAAGTCACTTTAGGAGAAAAAGATAAATGCACTTGGACACTTTTCCCTAGGCCAAAGATCAAAGCCTTAGGGAACCACTTGTCCTCTGGTACCCAAATTTTAACACTCGCTCTTACCGAGGAAAGTGTTCCTCACCACACCGATCTTGTCTTTAAAGTAGACATGTTTGCCCCGTGGTAATGATTTGGTGAATATGTCCGCTACCTACTCATCTATGGGAATATACTCAAGCTTCACATCTCCCTTCTGAACATAGTCTCTGATGAAATGATATTTGATTCTGATATGCTTTGACCTATCGTGAAATATTGAATTCTTCGTGAGTTTAATGCAACTCTAATTATCACAGTAAATCACTGAAGGTCTCAATGCTTGACCAAATAAGACAGACAACATCTTGCGAAGCCATTTGGCCTCACAAATAGCCAAACTAGCTTCCATGTACTCTGCTTCCACTGAACTCAATGCTACTAACTGTTGCTTCCGGCCGAACCATGACACAACTTCCTAACCCAACCCAAAACAACACCTTGAAGTGCTCTTCCTATCAGAAGCATAACTTGCCTAATCAGAATCAGTGTAACCTGCCAATATCACTCCATATCCTTGTCTATAATATATACCATAATCCATTGTCCCTTGCAAGTAACGAAGTATGTGTTTCGAAACAACCCAATGCATTATACTGGGCTCAAACATGAACTGGCTCATCGTGTTGACTGCAAAACATATATATGGTCGAGTATTGACCAAATAAATCAAGGAACCAATTAGCTATCTATATAAAGTAGGATCCACCAACTTGAAATCTGAAGCATGAAGCTTGCTCCAATTAGTGATCATCGATGTAGACATGGGTTTAGAATTCTCCATGTGAAATCTGCTTATAATGTCCACAATATACTTCCCCTGTCCCAGGAAGAAATTCCCCTCCTCCTTCCACACCTCTAATCCCAAAAATTAATGCATCAAGGCAATGTCCTTCATCTCGAACTCTGAAGCAAGATCTCTCTTAAAGCTCTCTATGAGTCTCTGTGCACCTATAATGACTAAGTCATCAACATACAATGCCAAAATGAGAGGCTCCTCACCTACTACAATAAAGTATAGTTTCGGATCTGCATCACTCTTTGTGAAACCAAATTCCTGCAAGTACGTATCAATCCTTGAGTACCAAGCTCTAGGAGATTGCTCAGGCCATAAAGTTCCTTCTTCAGTATGCATACATGGGACTCTTCCCATGCACCTCAAAGCCCTACAAATGCTCAATTTACACCTCCTTCTGTATGAAGCCATTGAGAAATGTGGTCTTCACATCCATTAGGTGTATCTTCCAACCCATCCTTACTGTTATCGATATAATGTAACAAATGGAAAACCTTACGGGAGCAAAGGTCTCCTCATTGTCAACTCCCTCTACCTGGGAGAACCCTCTAGCCACAAATCGAGCCTTGAACTTCTTGATGCTACCATCTGCTACATGATTTATCTTGTAAAGCCATCTGGAAGTAATCGTTGATTTCCCTTCAGGCCTACGCACCACCTCCCAAACATCGTTCTTCATGATAGAATAATACTCCTCCTACATGGCCCCTCTCCAAAACCTGCTGGCTAGCAGCCTCCTCATTGCTAGAAGGCTCAGAATCAACAATGTTAGTGATCGATCCCATATAGCTATAGAACTGCTTAGGTGGTCTGCTCTCTCTGACCTGTCTCTTCGGCCCAGCAACAAATGTGGCCTCTCTAAAGGTGTCTTGAAGCCACTTAGGCTTCCTCTTCCCTGAGCACACTTCTCCCATGGTAGTGAAAGAATCCTCATCCTCCTAAGAAGTCTGAACTCTTGAAGTCCTACCAACTGACCTCCTGCCTGAACCTGTGCCTATAGATGTTGAAGTACCATGTGAATTTTCCATCAATGGGCTACCCTATGAACTTCTCTACATGTTGCCCAAAGCACCACCTATCTGACTCGGCGAGCCACTACTCACTGATGGACTTGACACCGTAATCGATGTACCTCATGATCCCTGTCCACTGGATCCCTGTGACTAGATCAACTACTCCTGAGGGCCTGGTGAATCTAGATACTCTAACTCTCGTGACCTCTTGAAAGCCTTATCCTCCTTGAATTTCACATCCCACTTGACATCAACCTTCCTCCTCGTAGGAATATAAATCCGAAAGGCTTTCGAGGCCTCACTATAACCCACAACGATGCCCTTCTTTGCAGTGGGATCTAGCTTGGTCCTCTTCTCCTTGGGAATATAGGATTATGTAATGCACCCAAAGATACGGAAGTGACCAACATCAGGCTTCTTCCCAGAAAAATCCTCCTCCAGAGTCACATGCCCTAAGGCACGATGTAGACTCCTTTTCTACAAGTACACAACAACGTTACATGCCTCTTCCAAAAAAAAAATAGTAACCCTTGATCATGTAGCATGGCTTTGGAAGCCCCAATGATGGATCCATTCTTCCTCTCTACAAACCAATTCTTCTGGGGGTTGTAAGGAACTGTGAACTCCCTCCTAATTCCTACCTCCACAAAATAATCAACAAACTCACCATGGGTATACTCCCCTCCATTTTTTGACCTGAGGGACTTGATCTTCTGACCTATCTAAGTATCCACAAGACCTATGAACTCCTAAAAACCGCAAACTTCCCCATATCACATCCTTTGCATGTATCTAGGTGATCAAAACTCAAATCTGGCACACCTGTGGTGATCTCCCACAATGTCCTCAAGGCCCCATGATACATGTCCCCCATCCTGCGATGCCAAATATCGCACAACTTTGAACTTCTAGCTCTGCTTCCAGTACTATTGCTCAATTCCATAAAGGTTTGTAATGAAAACGTGTACACCTTGACATGGCACACACAAATCACTCTAGCTAAAGAAGCTAGAGTGCCCCTATAATATATAATAACCTTTCCTCTCCTAAACAACACCTCATACCCTCTATCCTCCAATTCTGAAATGGATATAAGGTTCTTCTTCATCCCTGGCACATATAGAACATCAGACACTTTCAAGGGATTTTTGGGTTCCCTACCAAATTTCAATGTCCCCACATCGATTGATATAACATTACCGTCGTTTCTAAATACTACCTCCATATCAGTGCCACTCTTTGAAAGCTACGAGAAGTAATCATGGACTCCTGTCATATGACGGGAAGCTCCACTGTCAACATACCAAATATCTGAAGATGCCCCGCTAGTGGAGGGAAGTGCACAATCCCTCTCAACCTGTGTGGCAGGTGATCCTACACTAGTGGACTCACAAGCTATGAACCCAAACTCCCATTCAAAGCTGTTTGAGAAGTCCTCTATCTCTACTGATGATGCCATGGTCTTTTCCTTTCCCTTCTTCTTCTTCTCCAAACACACAACTGCATAGTGTCCCAATTTCTTACAATTCCAACACTTAACTTTGGAAAATTACTTCTCCTTGTTCACATGTTTACCTTTACCTTTGCCTTTGCCCCTACCATCACTTGTGGAAGCTTGCTTCTTTCCTTTGCTCTTCTTGCTCCTTTCTAATAATTCTACATTGTCATGCTCCTCTACCTGCTTGGCTTCCCCAAGATGGTTCTTTCTGATTTCATTCTGAATGCAATCATCCCACAACCTCTCCCAAGTGGGAAGGTTCTCCCGTGCAACAATCCCATCCACAAAACTCTCCCATGCCTTGGGAAGACCATTCAATGTAATCTGCACCAACTCATTGGGTGGAATGGTCTCTCCAATAACAACCAACTCATTTCTCATAGAAGTGATCTTTGTGAGGTATGTTGTAACACTATCATTCTTAGCCATTTTAATGGCCTTCAGATTCTCCCTTAGGACCATTTTCTTATTTTCATTGGTGCTCTGGTAAAGATTGGTCAAGGTTGTCCACATCTAATGTGCATATGTCTTTCCTCTCACATGAGGAATGACATGGTCTTTAACTCTATCCTGAATCAGTATTTTTCCTTTGGTATTCTTCTTATTATAATCATCCAATTGAAGAGGGTTAGCAGGCGCTGCTACTGGGTGTTGTGTGGTATGTACCATTATGCCCCAAACTTCTACCTCCTCAAAGATGCTCTGGATTCTCTCCCTCCATGCACTATAGTTGCTCTACCTATACAACCTATCCTCCACCCTCAAGCCCAAAGAAATTATTATTGTCCTAACAAACTGAAGCTTTCAAATCTGTGGTAAAGGTTCATTTTTCTATGTGAAAATAGCTTGTTCTAATTTTTCACTTGTTGTCCCACACCGCACTTATCAACTACCCAAGCTCTGATACCATGTAGAAATTTTAGACCCCAACTCAGTTTTCAGTTTCACCTTATCACTCCCATAAAGTTAAATTCCCTTTCCCATAGTCATACATTTAAAATTTTGAAAATGAAAACTTTCTGAAAACACAAATTCATGAATTTCATAGTGCTGGAAATTGCAGAAATAAAACATAGAAAATATTTCAGCCACACACACAGAAAATGGCACGCTGATTTTTGGTCAATATGACCCTGGAAAAACCCCTTACAACTCTTGGGGAAAACCAAATCGAGAGCTCTTCTTTATTTCTGGAAAATTCTTTTATAGAGAAATGAAATAATTGGAAAAAAATCCAGAAACCACAACAACAGACTTATCTCATTTTCCGTGCTTGTCTCTGCCTCGGAAAATGTGCCAATTAGAAAAATAGTCAAAACATGAATTTATTACAACAATGAACAAACTTGAAACTCGTGCCCAGAACTTAGCTGTATGGTTGTATGGGTTGTATGGAAAAGCACAGCTGTACTCCCTCCTCAAAATTTGTGCCTTGTTGTCTCGAAAACTGTGCCTAGCAACCTCCAAATTGTTGATTTGAGGCTTCTGCGATTTGTGTTGTTGTTTGTAGAATCTTTCGAATTAATCACATCCATTTTATATGTAATCAAAATGGATGTGATTAATCCGGAAGATTCTACGAACAACCTCCAAATTCATTCCTTTAGTTTGTTGTACCTTCTCCTCAATTTCTGTGTTTTCCCTCTCCTCGAAAATTGTGCCATAAGATATTCTACGGAATCTACCTCGATTTTTGTTCCAATAAATTTTGTACGGATTGATGCTTCAGAAATTGTGCAACCTTTAACTATTGTACAGACTTGCTGAAATAGTGTTGCCTCCTTCAACTTCTCATGCTCATAAATTCTCTTCCTCTCCTTCTCTTCTCCTCTCTGAATCTGCTCATGAAAGAATGAATGGCCTTTTCTCTTCTTTTCCTCCTTTAACCTAGCCCTAAGTGAATTTTGGGGAATCCATAAATCCAATTGCTGAGATAAATTTAGATCTAGGGCTGATATTAAATGTGAATTTAAATCTCACTTTCTATTTTTTAATTCATGCCACTTTAAAGAAAGACCCACTTAGCCTTTTATTTCCATAGTCACTTTTTCACTTTTTAATTTCACATTGACTTTAATAAAGTCACTTTAAAATTAAACTTTGTAACTTTATCACTTATAAAGTCACTTTTAAATTAGATTTGACTTTAGAACTTATAAAGACATTTTAGGAGAAAAAGATAAATACATTTGGAAACTTTTCCCTAGGCCAAATATCAAAGCCTTAGGGAACCACTTGTCCTTTGGTACCCATATTTTAACAAAATACACATTTAAGTGAGATAAGATGGATATTATACTTGCGACATCGGAGAAAAATGGTACACAAGTCATGTATGTGTTGCGCCCAAATCCTAGATCGAGCAGTGATATCATCAAGGTATTCAAGGATTATATGAGCCAAGTCATGGAAGCAATAATACATGGCCCATTGAAAGGTGGCCCCAAAATTATTTAAAACGAAAGGCATGACCCTATAAGAAAAATTTCCCCACGGACTAATGAACGTGGTTTTAAGTTGACCGACACAATGGATATTTATCTGGTTATATTTGTAGAAGCCATGCATAAAGGAAATAATCTCATGCCCTGAACACTCATCAATTATTTGGTAAATAAATTGTGTGGGGAGGTTTTCTATGGGAAAATATTTGTTCATGTTGTGAAATTCAGTGTAGACACGAATGGTGCCTTGTTTCTTGAGAATGGGAATAGGATTTGACACCCAGGTGGTGTATTCAATGGGATAGATAAAACCAACCTGCTTGAGCTTATCAATTTCGGCTTAATGGCCTCACATATTGAAGGATAAAAGGGTATCAAATTTTGATGGACAGGAATGGCATCATCCCATGTCTTGATATGGTGTTCAACAATGGTGGGCTCAATTTTGGGCATTTCAAAATAAAACCAGGCAGAAACATCACTGAATTCCTTGAATATTTTTTTATAAGTATTAATTTCTTCTGGGTGCATTGTGCCCCTAAGGTAATGTTTTCTTCAATCCCTATGTTATCTGAAATTTTGATCTTAATGGTAGGAGAGATATTGGCCATGTTTCGTTCTTCAAAAGCATGTGGCGGAGGAATGGGATTTCTAAACCAATCGACTTAATAATGAATGAAGTCTTTAGACTCCACATCATATTGGTCATCGGTTTGTTGTGGAAGGAAGTACGCATGATGGTGCATATCATCCCAAGGAAAATAAGTGGTGGTCATGGCTTCCATAATGTCTTCATCTGAATGTAATATGGGATAAATGGAGGAAGGGAGACCACATGATTCGGCAGAGCTACCTGTCGTATCACCATAAGAGATATGGTTCACACACGCATCGTCACGAGGGGTAGATGAAGAGCTGGTAGACGAAAAGCCTATCGATGTTGAGACCAAGGTGTTAGATGAGGGAGGTTTGAAAGAAACACTAGAGAGAACTCCAAGTGGTTATCATTCGAGGATCTCATGGATGACGATAGTAGAGAATAGAAACTGTAGTGTTTGTCATCTTGACATTGAGGGGAGGTATCAAAATGGATGTAGTAGATTCCTCTAGTTTTGGTGTAGTGGTGGATCCAAAAGTCACAAGTAGTTGAGTAGATGATCCACTACAAGTGGCCTCTATTTCACAAGTACCTGAAGGGTATCGCAAAAATTGTCGAGACAAGGAAAAAGATGAGAGTAGTGGCCATATTTATCACACAAAGCGCATGGGTCGTTCATATGTAACGAATTATTATTCCTATCAGGCTCAAGTAAGTCAACATGGAATTCCATGTGGGCGTCAGGAAAACTATCAATGACTACAAATTTGAGACAAGAGAATTCAGGACAGTTATTGGTGGCATGCCCAACAACATCACACAAAGCACATGGTAGAGTAGGCTTCGGAGGCTTAAGTGGAGCTAGATTTGTTTGGGAACTTTTTCCTTAGGTTCCTTATTTTTGGATTTGACACCCTCACCAGATGCTTTCACAATAGGAGTGGGTTCTTTTTGAGGTTGTTGTGGAACTGAAGCAAACGAAGGGGTCATAGTGACCGGTTGGACCAAGGTCAAAGTAGTATATGGTTTAAGTTGATTTGGTGGAGTGTTTGTTGGATGATAAATGCACCAGACAAGGCATGGAGTAATAGTTATTGGTTGAAAATGAGGAGGAGAGACACCAGTAGAAGGAGGAGTTCCTGGAGGATTTGATCCTAATTGCTGGGTCGAGCGGAAAACAACATATTGCAGAGGTGTTGGTTGTTGAATGGGCGTACTGGACTGCTTGTGAGAAGCCTCTGACGCTTGCAACATGAAAACACTAGACGAGATGGGCTCAAAAGGGGTAGGAGGTGGACCATAGTATACACCAAGTAATTTGGAATCTTTATAGACTCGTGGAGAAACATTGGTGAGAGGAGAGACAAGTTGATTGTCGGTCATCAACGATATGGTAAACTGGGGTGATTTCTAAGAAATCATATCGTAATATGTCAACTGCTCGATGGTGACGATATTTCTGTTATGGGGTATCACATATTACGGTGTAAATGCGACAGCTGACATCGCATAGGTATAGCTATGATGAAAAAGAATATTATAATCCAAGGGAGCATCAATGAATTTTATGTCAATGCAAATAGTCTTGACAGCAACTGTGAGAGGACAATTGTGATACATGTTAAGGGGTTCTGAAGGGTGATTTTCCTAAGCACGTAAAGTGATAGGTTATGGGGATAGAATAGGTGACCTGAGTTATTTCCATACACCAGCTGCCATCACACATGTGGAAGTGCCTTCATCTATAATACACTGTTGGATAGTGGTGTTTCTAATGGTGACTAGTATTTGGAAAGAAACTAATGATGGGGGAGGAGGATGTTCCAACTTGTCAACATCAAAGACGATCATGCGATTTTCTAAAGGGTCCACAATTCCCAACACAGATAGTAGATCTTTCCTTTGGGATCAAGTCATCTACTATGTTGTATGTGTGGGTGGATTTGGCTAAAGAAACATTATGACATAATGGAAATTTGGGGATATTTGGCATGACCTCTGTTTTAGGCTGAGGTAACTGTAAGAAACCATTTTGTGACAGGATAGAATCAGTGGACACTTTGGTTTGGGGCTTGGTTGCAGACAGAGTAGGTTTCTTTTCATACTAGCATGATCAGGTTTGGAGGTTGACCTTGGTGGTATTGACCTCATCAGAGTTCATCATGAGGATATGGTAATCAAGGTGACCAGACTGCTAAGGTGGAGGAGCAACCTGATCTTGTGGAGGTTGGGAAATGAGGTATCCTTTTTGAGGGAAATTATTAGTGAGCACAGTTGTTTGAGGTGGAGCAATGGTATGAGGAAGAGACACCATGGGTTGTTGTCCTCGAGATGTTGCTTGGGAATCCCACATTTGACGCATCTGGGGTAAAAGGGGACAATCATGTGTGTAATGGACATCTACACCACAAAATTCACAAGGCTTATTCATACAAAGAGCCTTCTTCTACTTGGATTGATCACCCTGGTTCTAGGTTGTGCTATTTGGCTGGTTCCCCTTGGGTGCATTCGATTGAGTACCCTGGCTACCTTGGTTAACCTGCAGTTTTTGGTTCTAGTTTCCTTTCCCCTTATTATTTTTCTTCAAATTGGGGGGATTTGTCCTGCTTTGTTGAGCATACACTTGACCTTGAGGAGGAGGCAGTTGTTGTGGCAGAGGTCGAGAAGGAATGAGAGGATGAGGCGCTGATGTCTGAGGGGATGCAACACTTAGCGGTGCATAATTATAATATGGAGATGGGACAAAATTTTGGTAAATAGGTCAAGCAATATTTGGCCCTGGAATCTATTGATGTGGTTGGGAAAATGCATAATACATGCTTGGACCGGGATACAAGTTGCTTGGAGGAGGGGGATAAGTGTTGGAGGAACTGATTCCCCCCTGTATGGTGACCATAATTTGTCTGAGGAGGAGCATATGGTATTGGTTTTGTAAGGGATCCAATGATACCTTCGGCAACATGAGATTCCCCTAATGCAATGGCACCACCAAGTATAGAGAGGTCTAATAAAATAGTATAAACATAACCTGATTGGGTGTAAATCAAGTAATACTTTAAGGATATCTGGAGTGCTTCTTCTTTGGTCTGAGGAAAGTGAGATGAGACATATTTTCCTATGGGGGCTAAGAGAGTTCTAAGAAACCAATCCATGTAGACATGGCCATCGAATGCAGGAGCTATACACATGCTTCTTCTTCTATTCCATTCTTGTACGTGATCAGAAAGGTGGGGGGTAGAAGTTTGATAGAATGCGATCAATAATTCAGTACCGATATCATAATGGAGAGGTAACTAAAAATATGACTGGAATGCTTTATAAAGAGTCAGAAAAGTGGAATGAGAGGAATAATATTGA
Organism: Pinus albicaulis; assembly: GCA_034641835.2. Lineage (NCBI taxonomy): Eukaryota > Viridiplantae > Streptophyta > Pinopsida > Pinales > Pinaceae > Pinus > Pinus albicaulis. The sequence continues at coordinate 1,567,354,307 of CM076582.1, forward strand.
TCTATATACCACTTTATAGCATCTACAGTGAGTGTGCATTGGAATAACTGAAGACATATGGAGTCATCGGTGATAGAGTTTGATGAACACCACATGTGAAAGAAGTGAACGTGATTAGTGGAGTATTCTCCAAGATTTACCTCAAACTTAGGGATGTTAGAGGGAATTTTGGGTTACATAGATGGCCAAAAACATCGTGGAGAATGGGATCATTTATTAACTCGTTAAAATCAGGGAGACTTAAACCAACCATAAAGGGGAGAAATGGGGTAGTAGTGACCATAGTTGTAGTGGTTCCACTGGTGGTATTAACTGGGTTGCGAATGAGGTTACCAACTTGGTTTCCTACACCTATGTTGGTGCCTGACTTGGTGGTGATACGAGGCTAAGAATAAGTGGAATCAAAGGAAGAACTTGATGGATCAATATAACTAGAGTCGGAAAAGGGACTCAATGGAGGACTAAGAGGACTAACTCGAACACGACGGGGCGGAGTAATATGTCCTAACGAAAAACGCCCAGATTCTCCGCAAAAAATGCCCAGGGGTTGAAATGATGTCAAGACACAGATGACACTGAAGGCTAAAGAATGATAGAGACATAAGAGTAACAAAAAAATAAGAAAACACCTACTGCAGTGGTACTAAGTGTAAACTAACTATTCTATGAGCTACTATAATGCAAGCAAGCATGTCCTATCAAAAGAAAAATGACCTCTAGCCTAAAAGGTTATATAAATATTTAAACAAGCCTATAATCTACTGTTTTAGATGGCCTTTCAAAGAACTTCATGCTCACAGGATCTCATCCCCACAATGGAAAATTGCCCAGAGAAAGGTATGGTAGAGAATCGAAGGCTTCCCATAACCAGTCCTATAAGGACTTTTCCTCATATAGGCCACTAAGATTACCTTCACCCCATGGGGATGGTCGAGCCTTGAGCTTCTTGGTAAATCAGACAACGCACGGAATTCCCTACCACAGGTTGGGTAGCCCCTACTAGAACTTCTCACACGTTTTCCTAGCCTAACTCCCTCTGAAACGGGTTTCCTATGCACTCTAGCTTTGACTGTGGGATGGTGAAGGATTTCAAGCTCCCTATTAACTCAACTTTCTATGTCTCAATGTATGCGGTCGATGGGTTTTATTGGAAGCCTATCCCCCCAATCCTACTCCTAACTAAAAATATTTTTTTGGCCCTGATGCCAAAGTGAGCTTAATCTATGTGAGTTATATTTATTAATTGGCGTGTTTAATTATTTGCTTAGCGGTATGAACCAATCTCTCGTTGAATTTACGTGTGAGTGTGTGAAAAGAAGTGTGTATTGTGGATGATTTAATTAAGCATGTTTTGTGATGATGCCAAAATACTGTTGAAACAAAATGTTGAAATTTTTAAATAAAATTGAAATAATGGCAGTGAAATAAACAATAAATCAAGCATTGACCCCACCCAACAAGGCTTTCAAACAACAAGACTAGGATATGAAAACAAGAAACTCAAAACAAACTTAAAGGGTCACAAGATATAATGTATATGGGACTGGGATCTAATGAATCTATACTACTGAACATGGTGCAGAAAAATAGTAAAAAGAACATAGTGGAAAAATGATACAAAAGATAGGGCAGAAGCTTTAAAACCTAGGGAAAACAATGGGACCCTAAGGGGGAAGGCCAAAAAAACTCAAGAGGGATTTTTGGATGCTAAAACAACCTATATTAAAGTTTTGTAAAAATAATGTGTTGGCGAGAGAACAGGTCTCGCAAAGAAGGCCCAGGTTTAGGTTAAGGGCCAACAAGGTTTTCCGCCGTAGTCTAGCTTCACGCCGGCATTTGCACCCTACTCTGAAGAGCTGAGAGTCTCACCCGAGGTGTGTCGCGACCTTACTATGGTAGGGAGTCGATCGATATCACCCAAACAACATTGATACGGTTGAATAAAATTTATGTTAAAAGTCTAAACAGTCGTAATACAACGCTCCATAACATATATCTCTCAGAAATGCATTCAGACTTGCATTAAATAAAATTTTACAAAGTGCTTGCAAAACCATTCATTCAAAACCATAACAGATATCCGAAACAAAACTTCTGATTATATTAAGCATCGGCTATCGACGAAAAACTATTTCAAGGCTCAACTGTGTGAGCATGAACAGAGCAGAGTACAAGAAGTCCTATTGGACAGAGAGAAATACATAAATACAGAGGAATGGAGAATAGTACAACACAGACAGAGTTCTCCTGTGGCTCCCTATTGCCTGATCTCGTCTGTACCAACCTCCTCTTCACGTTGGCCGGCTGCCTATTTGTTCTGTTGCCAACATGACTCACCGTTCCTCCTTTCTTCTCGCTTGAATTTCTTTTGTTTCTTTCTGTTAGTCAAGAGTTCTACTGCTTATTTCCTTCTGTGCTCTTCCGCCATCTGTGCTAGCTCCCGCAACAGCCGTGACACCCGTCCTTTACTCCTTCGCAACCTTGAAATTTTTCTACCTACCATGGTTGTGTTCTACCACGTACTAGCCGTAACTCAAAAGCTGTTGAATTTCAAAACAAGGGCCCCAACAGGCCCCGACCACATCCTATTGACTTGCCCCGAGTCAATTGATCTGCACTGTCTCTACTTCCATGGGTCCTCTCAGCCCTGTGCCTTACTCTGCCCGCCTTCCTTCTCCTATTTGTCCAAACAAGGGACCCAACTTTGGGACCTTGGTTAGAGTTGATTCCTTGAGTTCTTGGAAGGTTTTCATGGCCTGCTGCCATCCTTGCATTAGCTCCTTGGTCTCGACTGTGATCTTTGTGACAACCTCTTCCCCTACATTCGACAGCAAGGCACCAAACACAGTTTTTATCTGAGTGTTGGCCTTAGAGGTCAATTGTTGCATTGTTTGTGCACTAATATTTATAGACTGTCGAAGCTCCCAGATGGCTTGTTTGGCTGCCATTGAGTTCTCCTCTATTTGTTGTATCTGGACTTCCATCACGTCTGCCTGTGCATAGAATTGGTCAAGTCCAGTCGGGTCCATGGCTTCCTGGATTTCTCTTGATATCTGTTGTAGTTGTAGTGAGACCAGTTGTGCCTTCAGAGTAAGGGTTGTCAAGCATTTTTGTAGACCCTTCAGTAGGCCGAATGCTTGTTTTGCTATAGTACTCAGAACTTCTTGCATTTTTGTTACTTGGCCCTGTCTTTCTGAAATTTGTGTTGAGTACACAACCACTGGGTCAGGTAACGTGGGTCGAGCTGCCAATGCTGCCTTGAGTTCTACATTTTCTTGCTAGAGATTTTAATAGGCTACCTTGAGGTAGACCGCCTGCCCAACTGCATCGGTTTCCTGCATCTCTTCTAGTATTTGGCTGCTGCTGGCCGTTACTATAGGCCAAACGTCCCTGAATACTCTAGTTACTATCTCCAGTTGTTCCTGTAAGTGCCCCTTTTCTGTCTTCAGCTGTTCACGCTCTTCAGTAAGCATTCTTATCTACTATTGTTGCTGCTCGCATTTTTGCTGGAGCTCTGAGTGGAGTCTCTCGGCTTGTTGGGCCACTCTTTGAATGAAATGGTACCGTTGGGCGGTCCTCCAGGTTTCCATGCTTTCGGTACCAGAGGTACCCTAATCTGGCATTCGTGCACAGAGTGTCTGTCCGCTGGCAACATATTACGCTGACTGGTCCTGCGGTGATTGTGGCGGTGTTTGGTGTTGTAGCTAGTTGATGGAGTCCACCATCTGTAGATCTTGTTGCCCTTGTTGACCTGCTAGGTCAGCTAGGTAGAGCGAAATCTTCTCGGGGAGTGACCCAACTATTTCTTCCATTAACTGCTCTAACTGATTAATGAGCTCAGTAAAATTAGTTGGCGGGATCAAGGTTGGGTTAACTGGGGGCACCTCCTCTATACCCGAGTTAAATTCCATTTCATGGTCCCCATTGTTTATTCTTCTGATGCCTGGATCGAACACAGTGGCTGATGAAGTGGATGGTGTGGAGTTGTGGGGTTCCTGGGAGATGGATGAGGTGGTGGTTGGTAGTTGGTGGGTGCGAGGTGGCGATGTGCGGATTTTTAAGAAATAAAGGGGGGATATGGGGTTGTGGGGTGGTAATACTCTAGCCTCTTCAAGCTCAACTGTCATCTCTTCTTGGATTGGTACCCCTACACTCAACTGTCGAGGTGGATCCTCCCCTGTGAGGTCGACCATCGGACTATATTTTTCAACCTTGGCCCTTTTTGCCTTCGGTGCCACTTCTGGTTTCACAGCTTTACTCTTTCCAACTAGCGTTGTAGTCACCGGGGGAGGGGAATTAAAAAAAACATTGGATATTGGCACAAATACAGAGGCCGTGTTGGAAGATGGAATAGAATGAGATGCCTGAAATTCTAAAAATGTTGGAAATGGAGTGGCATCACTTGCTCGTACTTGAACTACTCTATTAAATATTTTTACCTTGGTGTTCAACTACTGAATAATCATGAAGAGCTGTAGGTTTGACATCCTGGTTGCTGCTTCCTCCAAAGTTTCTCCCGATAGCAAGTTTGGCAACATTCCGTCAAAGAAATACGTGTAGACTCCATCCCTGACCTCCACTGCTACTCCTGGCCATGAACAGACCACCGTCTAGAAGGCTGCTTTGTTAATCTGGAACTTCAAAGGCCTCATCTGAAACGTTGTTTCCGGTACACATGTAGGCCTGAGAAAATTATGCTTATGGGTGATTCTAAACCATACCTGCCAGCTATATCCATCTAATAGATTTCTTGGAATTCTGTGTTGACTCATCATGACGTCAACCATCTGGCCATACCAGAATCTGAAAGCTTCTGCATTCACTTCCTTTGTGCTTGGGTCTCTAGACACTTTCCACGACACAAAATTCATTGCCACAGGTTGGTCTTCTGCTATCTCTACTGGTATCGTGATGCTGGGGAAGTTCCATTTCCACATGGCCAGTGCCATGATCAAATATCTATATATAAACTCGGTCTCTCTCTTGTAATCGTCCTCGCAAGCTTCAAACAATTATTTTAGCAGGAAAGAGCATCAATTCATCCTTCTCCCTTGGACACAATGCTCCGCAATCGAAATTGTATCCAGGGTGCATTCTCCTTTGGTGTAGTGTCTCATTGTTTTGCTAGCAATTACGTAGCAAGCGAACTTGACCTCCGGTCTGTTGATCAATTCGATATTTGCTCCTTTCCCTCCCTTTTGAGTGCCATACTTTACATAGTAGTCTGTGTCTCCAGACTTCTTCACCCTCTTATATATATTTTGGAACGCTGATGATATGTCCCTTCCCTCCTATGACAGTCCCGTTAATCTATGGATGTCTTCTGCATGAATTGGGATTTCCTTTCCCAACCATAGAGAACCATTCTGGATCCTTCTTAATAGAAATCTTGTGCACTGCATGGTAGCACCTGTAATCCCAAACACTGGTAAATTCCTCAAGTTCAGTGTCGTGGGCTGTTGGATGCCCCTGAACTCTGGCACAACTCTTGCTGTCGCCCTCCCTGCTTCCGTTGCATAATTATCTATTTACACCTGCCACTTTAGCGCTGGAAACTTGAAAGAATATGTAAGGTCTGTGTCGATCAAGGTTTCATTGTCATACTTTCCCACAAGGGACTCCATCTTCTGAATTCTGCTATCAATCTCCTGCTCCACAATTGTCGGGCTTACTCTGGTCATCCTAGCTCATCGCTGGTATACCTGTAGAATAGTTCTCTCTCTCTTCTCTTGAATTCCTTCTTCTGGACACCTTCTCTATTCTAGGTCTGGTTCGGCTTCCCTTGCTCTTTTGGATGTTTCTAATTCTAACTCGGATTTTTTCGGCATTCTTGTGCTTCTCTGCATGTGGGTTATGTAAGTAACCGGCATGGGTGAGGTTGATGAGACCCTATAAATAATTAATTTTTCCCTGGATTCTCCCATGGCTACAATCATGCAATTAGTTAACTATTGAGGCAGGCTCTGACATTGTTGGCTGTGGTTTTGGGATTTGGGCAGACGCGACGGCTAGTGGTTATGTCTAATTATGGAAAATTTATTATGATATGTGTGATGCTAATTATGGAAATTATTTCCAAATCTTGGTAATCCTACAGACTGACACTGGTACTATGTGTAATGATGATAGGTTGATTTTCGACACGATTTTCTATCTGACGTGGATGACACATTGGACACTACCCCTCCCCGACCACTATTGGTTGCATTGCGGTCTCCACAACACAAAGGTAATTTATTTTATTATGTGGAATCCTATCTATGCTCATCTCGAGTGCGAGAGAGTTATTGACTCTATTCTACCCTGCTGACTCCTCTCTGTTGCGAGAGTTATTGGAAATGAAATGGTTAACTTACTCATGGTAGGGCTTCAAGCGTGCTCCGTTGACCCATCCCTGTAGAACTTGGTTGTTCAGTTGTGCCAACTAAACTGCTCCTGAATATTTTATTTCTATGACATGAAATGGTCCTAGCCAATGCATCTGCTACTTCCCTAGGAATTTATGGTATTTTTTGTCATAGAGTAGAACTTTCCCCCCGACCTGAAAAGTCTTGTGCTTAAAATGTCGGTCGTGCCAAGCTTTATGTCTCTCCTTTTGTATCGTCTGGTGAAATTCCGCAAGAAATCGTCCTCTTCAAGTTCTTGCAGCTCCTGCAATCGCTCCTTTAGGGATTATTCTTTAGATAACTGTAGTGTTGTTGCGATTAGAAGGCTTGGTATGATGAATTCCGCTAGGACTACCACTTCTCTTCCGTAAACTACCTGGAATGGCATTTGGTTGTTTAGTCATTTTACCGTTGTTCGGTATGCCCAGAATGTTACTGGTATCCATTCATCCCAGTCATCGCGCTGTGCATTGCATATCTTCATCAGGCCTTTCTCTAGTATCTTGTTGAATGCTTCCACTGCACCATTCTCTTGCGGATGATACAGTCTACTTTTATGGTGTTGTATCATGAAGCTCTCTAGGAGGGACTTAATGGTGTCGTTGATGAAGTGGGTACCCTGGTCGCTGGACAATATTTTTGGACACCCAAATCGGCTGATTATATTTTCAAATATGAACCTAGCAGCAGTCTCTGCCGTGCAGTTCCTCACTGGCGCTACTTTTTCCTAGCGCATTAGGTAGTCGGTCGTCGTTATTATGTACCTTTCCTTTGAGTACCTTGCAGCCGGTGTGATTGGTCCTACAAAATTGATGGCCCACTTTTCAAATGGATGTATTACTTTTATCAGATAAAGCGGTAGCTCATCTCTGTGAGATGGTCATCCTGTCCGCTAACAAACGTCACATTTCTGAACAAATGCTTAGTTTTCCTTATGCAGTGTTGGCCACCATAAGCCTGCTTGTAGTACCTTTCGTGCCGTCGGTTTCGCCCCCACGTGACCTCCCGCAACACCACTGTGGCTTTCCCATAGTACAGATTCTCTTTCGTGGTCCAAGACACATCTTCAAAGAATGTGGTCTAGCCCCATCTTGTATAGATGACCTGCTATTAGTTGATACTATGCAGCTCGAACTACCAAGTGCCTTTTCTGTGTTGAATTATACTCTTGCAGACATTTCCCTGTCGTGAGGTAGGTTGCTATCTCATTTAGGTAGTCTGGGATGGCTTATACTCTGAAAATATCAGCATCGGGTCCTCCATTTTCTCCATTCTCTAGTCGGGATAGGTGATCAGGTCTTACGTTCAGTCTTCCAGGCTTTACAATTACCTCGAAGCCTAAAATAGTAGGATCCATCTGTAGATTCTCCCTTCTAAGACCGACTTGCTTACTAAGTATTTCAACGCTGAGTGATCTATGAAAAAATTGAACTTACCTCCCAACAAGTAGTGGTAGAATTTCTGAAGAGAGTACACCATTGCCAATGCCTCCCGCTCTGTTGTTGTGTAGTTCTGTTCCGCTGTGGAAAACTTGTGACTGGAAAAATGTACCAAATGATCGACTAAAGTGTCTCCGGGTTGAGCCAAGACCACTCCAGGCACAATGCTATAAGCATCGATGCGTACATGAAACTGTTTTTCCCAGTCTGGGTGGACTAGTATTGGTGCACTCGCCAGCTTTTCCTTTAGGGTATCCAGGGCTCTTCTGCAGTTGTCTATCCACTGGAACTGTTCTGATTTCTTCAATATCTTTTCTAATGTCGCTATTATCTTGGCGTAGTTTTGAAGGAAACACCGGTAGTAACCTGTGTGGCCAAACAATGGTCTTAGTTGTTTTACCATTTCCAGCACCTCCATACTAACAATCACTGCTACTTTGGCTGGGTCTATGCAGACATCTTGGTTACATACCACATGTCCTAGCAGTGTTCCAAATGGTACAACAAATATACACTTCTTCAGGTTCAACGAGATCTGTATCTTTCGACATCTATCAAACATTACTCTCAACAGGCTCGCATGATCCTTTAGTATGCTATAAATAGTCCAGTCATCCATGTAGACTTCTAAAAACTTGTGGATGTATTCCTGGAATGTGGTTATCACAATGCGAGAGAAGACTGTTGGTGCATTCTTCAATCCGAATGGCATCACATTGTATGCGAAAGAGCCCCATTCGGTGGTGAATGTTGTATTTTTCTTGTTTTCCTCCGCTATTCTCACCTGATGGTATCCTAAGAACCCATCGATGAATGAGTATGCTTCGTTCCCCGCAACGTTGTCTAGGACTTCGTCACTAAATGGAGTAGGAAACAGATCATGGATACAAGAATTGTTTAATCTTCTATAATCTACACAGACTCGTATCTCAGATTTCTCCTTTTTATTCTATATAACTATGGGAATTACCCATTTTGCTTCTTCTACTGGGAATATTAATCCTGCTTTTAACATTTTGTCGATCTCTGCTTTCACCATTTCCTTTACTCTTGGGTTCAGACGATATGGCCTATGTTTCATAGGCCTTGCATCGGGCTTTAGTATTATCTATATTCCCCCCATATCCCCTTTTATGCCCTTTATATTTTCTACTAATGAAGGAAACAAGTCCTCATATTCCTTGAGTAGACTGAATACTTCCTTAGTTGTTTGTTCATCCTAGTAGTCTCCAATTATCACCAATTTAGGCTTGTCTTATGTTCCAATATTTACTTTCTTGATTCTTAGAAGTAGCAGATGGATCCCTTTTTTTGTCGGTTCTTCTTTGATGTCCCTCTCCCCCTCTGTTTCTTCAAAATACAGGTGCATGAGATCCTCCAGATTGTCATCGTCCATCTCACTATTTTTGACATGCCACCTTTTGTTGGATACCCTGGTACTGAAATGACTGCTCGTCCGTCTGTTGAATATATGGGAAGAATAGTACCTTCTTTATAGCTTGCAAAGCTTGTGTAACCAGCTCTGTCTTTCCTTCAAACGAGAAATGTTGTGTCAAGCTTTCCACAACTTCCTTCCATTTTTTGGTCCCTCTTCTTTTTTCCTTCGTCAAGTACCAAGCCTTTGCAATTACGTCCAGAGAGTGGATAAACCGGTGGACCCACAATTCTTTGGGATATCCATCAGTTCTCTATTGTGCTTCACATTTCTCTAGATGGTTTTTGGGGTTTGAGTCCCCTTGGTACTTGTCCTTACTTCTGGGTCCTTCTTCTTCCTTAAATCTAGCTTTTAGTGCTGCCACAACTTCGTCCCATTGCGTCAATGAGTTGCGATAATTACTCCACCATCTCGTAGATGTGGATTGTAATGCCATGCCCATCAGTGGTACTCTATGACTCTCTGGTACCTTATTTTCTATCTTGGCTATGAAAAGGTTTACAGCCTTCATATCAAATAATATTGGTATTCCTGAATCTCGGCCCAGATCCAGTTGACTCTTCCAATATTGGCTGCCTCCTTATATTTGTTTCATACATTCCTTCCTGCCAATCATCCCAAGCTATTTCTGATCCCAATTCTAAACTTTGGATTCTTCTCCAGCTTACAAAGCCTTATGTTTTCGGGTTAATGTAGTCTTCTCTTCTTCCTGTGGTCATTTGATAAATATGGTCTAGAAGCTGAGCATCTTCTCTGTTATCCACAGTCTTTGTATATCTCGGTCCTTGGTATGGGTCGAGTGGCTGAGTGAATCTGATCTCCCCATCCTCGAAGATTATAAGCTCTTTCTTCAGATCTATTATTGCATAATTTTCAAAGGCCCAATCAATTCCTAATAGTGCAGGGTACAGATCTTTATCTCCCATGATGTCGATGACTTCAAAGTCTGTAAATGTCTTTACTCCTACAATTTCAACTTCAACCTCCTCTAGTTTGATGATGGGAACAATGCAATATTTGTTTGCCATCCAAATTTGAATCGGTGAATATGTCAATCTTGGCCTTCCTAATGCTTCCCAAGTTTTTCTTGGCAGGATGTTGACATCAGATCCCAAATCAAGCATGGTGTCTTTAATATGGAAACCCACAACTTGTTTGTTCACTCAGAATTCCTTTCTCGTCCTTAGTTTATTTCTCTTTATTCTATGTACATACTTTTGGTTTGCCTCTGCTGATTCTCTTACTCCGGTGTTCTTCTTCAGCACCCCTTCCAAGTTATGCTTTAGCTTTTCTAGCATTGGTGTGTTGTTAACAATTTTCAGGAATAGATGGAACCACTCCTGGATCAAAGCTTCAGAATTAATTTGGGTTTCATTGTCTTCCTAAATTTTCTATAACTCAATTCCTTTGTTTCCCCCCAGTTGTGCAAACATTTCTACTGCTTCCTAAAAAAATTGTTTATGTCGTTTTGGTTTGATCAGGAATTTTGGGGATGCTAGCCTGATCAATTTTATTGGATCCATAATACATGCATCTTCCCCCATTATTTTGCCTCCTCGTGTTACTATGGCCACGTTTTTCATTGTCTGAGTTCCCATTAACCTGGATTCTGCATTTACTAAAATTTCCCCCCTCTATCTAGCTCTTTCCTCCCATATTTGGATAAGCTCCAGGCAATCTTCTATTGTGTGTGTGTGAAATCGGCACTGAGAACACCAGGGTCTTCTAGGGAGTGGACATTCTCTAGCTACATGTCCTTCCTAGTCGCAGTTGTAGCATCTTACTGGACCTATACCTCTTGCTCAGCCTCCTCTCATGCCTCCTCCTCTTCCTCGGGGAGCTACGTTTACTCTGTATGAAGGCCGGCCCAACTGCTCTGCCAGTGCATCCAGTGCTTGACACTACTCTGTGTCGTGTTTTTTTGAGGCACAGAACTCATAGTATATATTATTTGGAACATTGGAATATTTCTGTAATATCGGACACAGGTGAGGTTGATGGCCCATATTCTTGCACATTTCACAGTACTCATTGGTGGCTGGACTTTGCTGTGCAGGGAACCCTGTGTATGACCGTTGCAGTGGATATATCCCTTGGGTGTTTATTTTCGCAACCCCTCCTAGTGGTGGAGCCCCCTGTGCCCCTGCGGCTAATGTCCCCCCATTCTGCCCCCGCAACCGAGGACATTCAGTTTGCCACATGTCCTTCCATAAGACAATGCATGCACCATACATTCGGTCTTGTCGGTTGCATTGGTTGCATTTCCTTGAGTTTTTATGTCAAACTGGCTATTTGATGCTGCAAACCCATTATAGAGCGGTCTTGTACCACTGATCCTCCCTTAAAATCTTGTGGGTAACTTGCCATAGCTTCTATCTTCATTGCTTGCTCTAGTGTGTCTTGCAACATCTCGATCCTTTTTTGAGTCAATGGAGATTGGATCAAAGGCATTAGAGATTTAATGAACCAATCCCTCTGATGGTTTGGATCAATTGGATAGCTGAGTTTCCTGATTGCATCCTTAAATCTCTGCATCAAATCCCAAGCAGTCTCTCCTTCCCTCTGCTTGATTTCCCACATCTCTGATAGGCCTTGTTGGTCTTTTTAGATCAGTTTGAATTCCTTAATGAAATCCCTCTTTACATCTGCCTTCGCTGGGTTCGGGTGAGCTTCTGACCATTTCATAAACTAGCGTAGGGCTCTCTCCCTAAGGGTGGTCTGAAATTATATTAACTTCCCAACATCTGGTGTCTGTCATGCCCTCCATATGGCCTCACAGAGGTACCAGTGTTGTTTGACATCGTCGTTCCGCTTCCCAGAGAACTCTGGATACCGAGTAAGTGATCCCGCCATGTTTGCTTGAGTAGGCGTCACTAAAATGAAGCCATTGGTTCCTAGCAGTGATATTGTACCACTAACAATCCTTTTACTAGTATGTATTACTGACGGGGACTGAATACTGTGTAACTTACTTAATTCACTCAACTTAACAAAAAATTCACTTAGGGGTTTATAGAAGTTGGGACTATAGCTACTTGAGCGCAGGAATAGGAATACCTTGAGATATGGACAACGACCTTTCTTGATCCGGATTTATGCAGGAACGCAACAGAATAAACACATAACCATAAATACAGAGATGCAGCGGAAATAACACTTCATTTCATTAATATCCAAAATCACAGAAAGATGCTTACAGACATAATGGAAATAAAATAGCTAGGGTGCTGGTAGCGAATCTCTGAGAAGAGATGTGGTGGCTACAGACCTCTGAACTGTGTTACAATGAGGCTCGAGGGCCTATTTATTGTTGAGAAACAATGTAGAATCTGAAACGTCCAAAAAACCTAACCGTAGGAGATGAGGCGCCAAAACTGTGGGCGCCCGTTTGGGTAAATTGGTGGTTCAACTTCCCGGGGGCATAACTTTGGCACCCGATCTCCGTTTGACACGTTCAATAGCTTGTTAGAAAGATCTATCCGAGGACTATAGCTTTCGGGACGAATTTTTTAAATACTGATTCACCCCCCCCCTCTCAGTATTTTTCCCAACAAACTTCCCAACATCTGGTGTCTATCGTGCCCTCCATATGGCCTCGCAGAGGTACCAGTGTTGTTCGACGTCGTCGTTACCCCTCCCAGAGAATTCTGGATACTGGGTAAGTGATCTTGACATGTTCACTTGAATAGGCGTTACTAAAATGAAGTTGTTGGATCCTGGTTGTGAGATTGTGCCACTAGCAATCCTACTACTAGTATGTGTTACTGTTGGAGACTGAATACTGTGCAACTTACTTAATTCATGCAACTTAACAAAAATTTCACTTATGGGCTTATAGAGCACTAGGGGAAGGTTGGGACTAGAGCTACTTGAACTGTGGGGACTAGGAATACCTTGAGATATGGACGTCAGCATTTCTTGAAATAGTTTCTCCATTGCAACGTGCATCTCCACATCAGACACCTCCTCCGGGCGCGTGTTTGTACCTTCTCCGTCAGACTTCTTTCCTTTCTCCATCTGGGCTAGAATCCTATACACCTGCCACACTTCTCTCACGGCCCCTCCTATATCATGGGGACCCACTTGACCTTCCATTCCCTTTGTCATCTAAGGCGCATCCTCTTTGTTCTTTCGAGTGCTTTCCTGTCTTTTCAACTCCTTCATCACCCTCTCTCTCCACCTTTCTGCAATCTGCGCCCTCTGATGTGCTCGTCGCTCCCTGAGCCTGTTGACATCTCGACATCCATACTCCTACTCCCCCTTCTCACGGTTCTTGTAACATCTCTCCCTTAATCCCTTCCCCTAGCACCGGAGGTTTTACGCTTCCATCTCTAATTTTTGGAATCCCATCAGTCCTTCGTCTACCATCAATGCCTTAATCCACAAAGGAATCTCCTTTAGCAGCTTCCCTCGTAACCTGGATCAGAATGTATCTTCTGCTATTGAGAAAGACTGGTAGCACTCTGCTTCAAACTCCACTATATATCCGTCCAAGGTAAATTCCACCCAAAAATCTACATCTTGGGTTAAATCGATGTTTAACTAATGAAGGGCCACCAGATACTCGTGCGCCCACTTGCGATTGATCTTTCGCGACCTTTCCTTAACAACCTTTGTCTGAAGCCTCCACAACTAGTTATAGAGTTCTTCTAGGAACTTTCCCCAAAATATTTCGTAGGTATCACTAGCAGAGTCGGAGCCAGGTTTTTAATCATTTTCTCCTTCTGCCATCTCAGCTCAGCTTGCTAAGCAATGAACTGATCTAGGTGGTTATCCCAATAGCTTCATATTTCTCTTTCGAAGATCCGAGATACCATGAGCTAGCTCCTAAATTAATTTTCGGGTCCCGGCAATGGAACCATTTGTTGGCGAGAGAACAGGTCTCGCAGAGAAGCCTGGGTTCAGGTTAAGGGCCAACAAGGTTTTCTGCCGTAGTCTAGCTTCACACCGGCATTTTCACCCAGCTCCGAAGAGTCGAGAGTCTCACCCGAGGCGTGATGCGACCTTACTATGGTAGGGAGTCGATCGGTATCACAACAACAACAAAATTGATACAGTTGAATCAAAGTTATGTTGAAAGTATAAACAACTGTAATACAATGTTCCATAACATATATCCCTCAGAAATGCATTCATAATTTCCATAAATAAAATTTAAAAAGTGTTTTCAAAACCATTCATTCAAAACCATAACAGATACTCGAAACAACACTTCGGATTATATTAAGCATCGACTATCAATGAAAACTATTACAAGGCTCAACTACATGAGCATGAACATAGCATAATACAAGAAGTCTTATTGGACAGAGAGAAATACAGAAACACAGAGGAATGGAGAATAGTACAACCCAGACAGAGCTCTACCGCAGCTCCCTATTGCCTATTCCCGTATGCACCAACCTTCCTATCCACTGGCTAGCTGCCTATTTGTTCTGCTGTCAGCGCAACTGACAGTTCCTCCTTTCCTCTCGCTCGACTGTCTTCTGTTTCTTTCTGTTCATTGGGAGTTCTACTGCTCGTTTCCTTCCTCATTCTTCTGCCATCTGTGCTTGCTCCCGCGACACCTGTCCATTGCTCCTTCACAACCTTGACATCTTTCTGCCTACCGTGGTTGCGTTCTACCACGTACTAGCCACAACTCAAAAAATTTTGAATTTCAAAACAAGGGCCCCAACATTTCTCAATCTCTATCCACCTTGATTTACTCGGATCGATACCTTTGAGTCCCACTCGAATATACTCCACATTGCCTCTGCTTGAACTCTTGATCCTCCTCTCAAGAATTGAGTCTTCCTATAACTGATTTAAATATTTAGGAGAAAATTATTCTATAGATGCAATCTTAACATTCTCTTTATGATCATTAATAATTGTATGCTCATACAATCTCAAGTTTTCCACATTCACAACAGAATAAATTTGCATGTAAGGTGGAAAATGTAATCGGAAAGCATTGTTACCAATATTCTCTAAGATTTTGAAAGGACCATATTCGATTGTCTTTATTTGTTTACCTTCACCTTGAAGTCTTTCCTTGCTTATATATAACCAAACTTGATATCCCACTTAGAAATCATGATCAACCCAATGAATGTCATGTCTTGCTTTGTACTTGGCTTTGCTTTTCTCTAGTTTCTCTTGCACTCTTTGATGCACTAGCTGAATTTTTTCAATGAAATGCTTGGCTTTGTCCACATCACTATGTCCATATATTGCAATATATTTACCAAATATTAAATCCAAAGGAGATTTTTTAAAATAACCCAAACAAACTTCACATGGAGAAACTTGTGTAGATGAATGCTTGCCACAATTGTAGGCATGTTGGATGTAATGAAAATGCTCATTCCAAATTTTAGGATGCTCACCACGATATCCACAAAGGAGGTGCACTACTTTTTTATTCACTACTTCTTCGTGGTCGTCGATTTGTGGATGAAATTCGGTTCTTTTCTTCAACTTGGTGTCCATGAGTTCCCATAAACTTGACCAAAACTTCCCAACAAATCGAGAATATCTATCAGAAATAATAGAAGTGGATAATATAAAGTGAACCCATACGTTTTGGAAGAAAATATTTGTGGTATGTTAATTTGTAACTTGTTTATTACATGGCATCAACACACACATTTTGTTGAAACGATCCAAAATAACATAAAGATAATCATGACCATTCGTAGACATTTTTAGTCCCCCTACAAAATCCATAGAAATATTTTCGAAAGGACGAGAAGGAATATGAAGTGGAGTGTACAAACCCAATTTCCTTTTGCTAGGATTTCTAATGGCACACATGGAACATTCTCTTACATATCTTGAAACAATTTCATTCATGTGAGGCCAATAGCAATACCTCTGAATTTGTGCAACCGTTTTGCCTACACAAAAGTGACAAGAAATAAGACAAGTGTGGGCTTCCCTTATGATATTGACTCTTTCACCCTGTGGAACACATAACTTGCCAAGATGATACAAAAACTTTTTATGAACATGATAATCCAACTCTTCAACATGGTTTCCTCATATCAAAGTTTCATAAACATCTTTAAAATATTCATCTTGAGCATACTATTCAATATAACTTTCATGCATGAATGAATTATGCTAAATAATGACATATGATTTAATAATAGGCCTTGATAACATACCACGAACTTTGTGTATATGACTTTCTTGTACTTGATTACCAAATGAAATTGTTTTAGGAATCCAATCCACCTGAAATGTCTATATTGTTGTGGCTTGGTTTGTGATTATAAATATTGCAAAGGTTTATGCTTAGAATGAATAATTGTTTCTTTACCCATCAAATAATGCTTCCATTTCTTCACGCTTTGTACTAAATAATACAAATATTTATCATAAGTTGGATAGTTAATTACTACATTGTTAAAGGTTTCATAATGATAAAAAATAGGCTTACCATGTTGCATCAGAATTGCTCCCATAGCAGAATTTCTTGGATCGGTTTGAATCTCAAATGGCTCCTTAAGATCTAAAAGTGTTATAAATGGTGTTGTATTGGTTTTCTCTTTCAAAGTGTCGAAGGATTTATGCTGCTTGCCTCCCCACTTAAAGACCTATTTCACATTTGTAAAATCATGTAATGGTGTTGCAATGAGTGAGAAGTTAGATATAAATTTTCTCCAATATTGGGTTGCTCCCAAAAAGCTCCTAACTTCTGTTACATTGTTGGGTTTAGGCCAATTCACAATGACTTCAAATTTTGAGGGATCAATCTTCACTTCGCCCCCTCCTACAATATGACCCAAATAAACCAAAGAGGTTTTCCCAAATTCACACTTAGACATATTTAAATACAACTTTTCTTTCTTCAAGACATCTGAAACTTGTTTGACATGCTTAACATGCTCTTCACAAGTCTTACTGAAAATCAAAATATCATCTAAGTATACTATGACAAAATCATTAAGGAATGGTCTCAACACATCATTCATAACAGTCATGAATGTTATAGGTGTATTGTATGGCCCAAACAACATAACTAACCATTCAAACAAACCTTCTTGAAAGTAGTTTTCCAAATATCATCTTCAACAATCATTATCTGATGATAACCACTTCTCAAATATAGCTTAGTAAAGGCAACAACTTCGTTTAACTGATCTAGAAAATCATCAATGCGGGGAAGAGGCTAGTGATTCTTTACCTTGATCTTGTTCAAAGCTCTAAAATACACACACATGTGCCATGTACCATATTTATTTGGAACCAAAACAATAGGAGACCCACAGGGAGATTTTCTAGGCCTGATGACCCCTTTTTCAAGCAGCTCTTTGATTTTCTTCTTGGTTTCTAAATTCTCTAAAACTGACATTATGTACATGCCAATATTTGGAAGTGTGGCATCCTGCTGCAAGTGAATCTCATGTTGGATTCCTCTTTTGGGAGGCAATCCTTCAGGTTCCTGAAACATCCTGTCATGAGTGTTAACAACTTCAACCAATTCTTTCTTGAGTTTTGAATCACATCTTGTGAAAGCTTCATATTCAGCAGTGTCTTTCACTTTAATCATCAACAACACAAAATTATTACTAGCATTTACAAGCCTTATCATCTGACTAGCACTTACAAGAGATAAGTTCATCTTCTTGTGATTTTATCTAACAATATACTCAACTCCATCTTTAAAAATATTATATTAGTTCTCACGATGATAGAATATGGTTTTTCGGTCATATAAGTATGGAGTGTAGAAATTAGCTGAATAAATCACTTATTCACTGAAGATTAACCTGGTCATATATCAATTTTGAATTGCATACATAACACATAACCTTCTTCTACAATTAATTGTCACATGCGGAAATAACAGAAGCAATCTCACATCAATCACACATTAACTCAGTATGTATGGGGAAAGCCTATAGCTGAAAACCCCGCAGCTATTGTGTATATTATAATGGAGAAATCAAGTAACCAAACAATTACAATACTCCTCACAAGTACTCAGTACTCTCTCATGAAGTTACTCACAATCTGACTCAGTTTTGAACAAGTCTGAGGTTCAAAACTCCCCGCCAATTGCCTTGCCTCTATTGCGCAATCATGGCCTGTATATGAAGAGGTTCAAGGTTCGAATCCCCTTCCCTTGATTGCGTAATTGTCATGGAAAATTCCTCCAAGTGTAATGCAAAACTCATGCAAAACAAATCTACCAACTGATAGCTTTACTCACCCTTTCATCTACCTCTTCCACCGGTCTCCACTGAACTGATCATGCACTGTAGTGAACTGAAGTGTTCTTGAGTTGACTAATGAGTTAATATTTAGTAAATTAAATATTATTTAATTTACTCCACTCATATATAGTTGATTAGTTAGTTAACTAATCCCAACTAGTTCAACTAAAACAAACAGAACACAACTCCACTACTTGTCCCGTTAACTCCTCCAAAACTCCTGCCACTGAAGTCTAACTTAAGCCAACCATGCAAGATGCCATCAAACCCTAGGAACCACGTGATTCCTTGTGTCAGTTGCATGAGTCACCTCCATGACTCAAACTGAAGTGCGCCAAGAGAGTAAACTGCTGTTTATAGTAAAAATATTATTAAGGGTAAATAATATTTGACTTCCATATTTTTAGGAGATCAGTCTAAAAATAGCCTGGGTCCTAAAAAATAGGGTCTCATCTATTTTTACCGACATGTCGCATCCATCAAGAATCTCCAAGTAGAATTCCTAAATTATGCTCCGTATGTCTAAAAATAGACATAGTCTAAAAATAGACTTTGCGCCAGAATTTGCCTGCGGGCCCACTTAGTGAAGGCGACTTCATTTCACTAAGCTCCATCATCTTGCCGCATTCTCAACACTCCCTCTCAGCAAGATATGGATTATCTGCAATCCCTATCCTGCCTCTGTGGAATTCGAACTTGCTCCTGGTGAGCGCCTTCGTCAGGATGTCGGCATCCTGATCCTCCGCGGGAACATATGAAAGCATCATGATCCTCCGATGAACACAATATCTGATGTGATGGTACCTGATGTCGATATGTTTGGACCTATCATGAAAAACTGGATTAGCCGAGAGCTTGATGCAGCTCTGGTTATCACAGTAGATCACCGTAGGCTCCAAATGCAACCTGAACAAACCTGCGAGGATCTTCCTCATCCAAATAGCCTCACATGCAGCCAAGCTTGCTGCCATGTACTCGGCCTCTGCTGAACTGAGTGCCACGGATCTCTGCTTCCTGCTGTACCAGGAAACTGCTGCTGACCCAATGCTGAAAACTCCTCCAGAAGTGCTCTTCCGGTCTGTTGGGCTCCCTGCCCAATCTGCATCAGTGAAACCAGAAAGCTTCACTCCATCCTCCTGTCCGTACCATAGACCATATCCCGATGTGCCTCTGATATAGCGCAATACATGCTTGCCCGCCTTCCAAAAGAGCTTGGTAGGCTTAACCATAGCTTGCGAAAGCTGGTTAACTGCATAGCATATATCGGGTCGAGTATTGACCAGATACATCAACGACCCCACCAATTGTCGATAGACAGTGGCATCCACTACCTCCTCCGAAGTAGCATCTCCCTTCCTCCATCCTCCAGGAAGAGGGGTATCAACAGGCTTGCAGCCTTGCATGTTGAACCTCTTCAGAATCTCCCGGGCATACTTGCCCTGAGAAACAAACAGTCCTCCACTGCGCTGCCAAATCTCCAATCCCAGGAAATAATGAAGGATGCCCAGGTCCTTCATCTCAAACTCTCGTGCAAGATCCTCTTTGCATGAAAGTATCAACTGCTCGTCGCCAGTCAAAATCAGATCATCTACATACAGTACGATGATCAACAGCTTCCCCTCCACCACAATCTGGTACAGGTTTGGATCCGCCTCACTCTTGGAGAATCCAAGCCCGGTGAAGTAGCTGTCTATCCGAGTGTACCAAGCACGAGGTGCTTGCTTCAGCCCATACAGTGCTCTCCTGAGTCGGCACACATGCGACTCACTGCTGAAGATCTCAAAACCTTCAGGCTGCTCTATGTACACCTCTTCCTCAATAACTCCATTGAGGAACGCAGTCTTCACATCCATCTGATGAATGTGCCACCCCATCTGCGCTGAGAGAGCAGGGATCGTCCGTATGGAAGAGTACCTTGCGACAGGTGCAAAAGTCTCCTCATAGTCAATCCCCTCGATCTGTGAGAAGCCACGGGCGACAAATCTCGCCTTGTACTTCTCCACACTCCCGTCAGCCGCCTGCTCCACCTTGTAGATCCATCGCGAACCTACAACTGATTTCCCAACCGGTCTTGGGACAATCTCCCATGCACTGTTCCTGATGATCGAATCATATTCTTCGATCATGGCATCAACCCATGCGGGTTCCTCCACGGCTTCCTCAAAAGAGGATGGCTTCGTCACAACACATTGACTCACAAGAGCCATGTATCCAGTGTACCGATCCGGTGACTGTCTCTGTCTGCGCTGTGCTGTAGGTGGTCCTACAACCTTCTCTGCATCCCGAGCCAGTCGCTCAGCTTCTGTAGTGCGCATGCGCCCTCTAATGGTTGGCGCTGCATGGGTGGTTTCTTCCACCTCCTGAACCTCCTCTTGTGGCCGATCCACATCCGGAAGCTCCTCCTTAGGAACTAACAGCTCCTCATCTGCATGCAAGTGTAGCTCCCTCTCAAGCGAACACTGCATGGCTTTCTCCTCCTGAAATTTTATATCCCGTCGCACAACAGTCTTGCGACTGTCTGGCACATACACCCGATAGTTGTGAGGTGTATCAGTGTACCCTA
Source organism: Pinus albicaulis (assembly GCA_034641835.2). NCBI lineage: Eukaryota > Viridiplantae > Streptophyta > Pinopsida > Pinales > Pinaceae > Pinus > Pinus albicaulis. Next base: position 1,567,375,336 of record CM076582.1, read on the forward strand.
CAAATATTCCAACTTCAGCAGTTGGATCCAGCTTCCTTCTCGCATCCTTCGTCACATGCATGTAGACAGGAGAACCAAAAATCCGCAAATGGGAAATATCAGGCCTCTTGCCAGAATAAGCCTCCTTCGGTGTACTCATGCCAAGAACCTTGTGAGGACAACGGTTCTGCACATACACTGCTGTATTGCATGCCTCAGCCCACAAGTGAAAGGGTAGGCCCTGATCATGCAACATCGCCCGTGCAGCACCCACGATCGTTATGTTCTTCCGCTCAGCCACCCCGTTCTGCTGTGGGTTATGGGGTGCGATGAGCTCTCTCCGAATCCCTTCTGCGCTGCAGAACTCCTTGAATTCAGCTGAGATGAATTCACCACCGTTGTCACTCCTTAGAGCAATCACCTTCTTCCCCGAATCCTTCTCGACCAGTGCTTTAAACTCACAGAACTTCGCGAATGTATCGCTCTTCTTCGACATGAAGAAGATCCAGCACTTTCGAGAGAAATCATCAACAAAGATCACATAATACCTGTGCTTTGTTGTCGAAGCAACAGAGAAAGGACCACACACGTCTGTGTGAACTCTCTCAAGGATCGTCGTGGCGCGACTATCCTTCTCGTGAAAGGTGGCTTTCACATACTTCCCTAAAGTACACCCCTTGCACTGATCTGACTCCGCAAGGGTGCCCTTAGGAAGTCCAGTAGAAATCTGCTGCAGAATCTTCAAAGCTCCATGGTGAAGATGGCCCAATCTCCTGTGCCATAGTTCGCCCTCATCATCCCGGCTCACCACATCTTCAGCCTTGCATGCCATAGCTGCGCAGTCATCTACCTGCAACTGATAAAGGTTCTGAGTTCGAACCCCTATCTTCCGGGTCTCTCCAGTAGTCTTACTGCGCAGGAAAGCTTTTCCTTCGCTGAAGACAACATCATAACCCTTATCCTCCAACATTGCTACTGAAATCAGGTTCTTCTTCAATCCAGGTACATGCATGACATCCTTTAAGACAAAGGGTTTACCAGACTCCCTCTGAAAGGATACGGTACCGATACCAGTCGCACTGTATCTACCGTCATCGCCCATCTCGATGTGCATACTCAAATCCTTGTCCTCCAGATCTGAGAACAACTCCCGATCTCCCGTCATATGAAATGACGCACCGCTGTCCAAGAACCACACCGATCCCATCACACTTGAAACCAAGCATGCAATCAGTGAAAAGTCAAGCTCGAACTGTGAAGCCAAAGCTTCTCCATCTGCAGATCTTCCCGCTTGCTTGTTCTTCTTCTTCTTTGGACAATTGGTAGCATAATGTCCATGATCATGGCAGTGAAAACACTTCACTTTCGCCATATCCTGCTTCTTGCCCTTAACACCAGAATGAGAGGTTTTCTTACCCTTCCCCTTCTTTGCTTTGGACACCAAAGCGCATTTTTCTTCATCAGCTCCCTTTGATGAAGATCCATCTCGAGTAGTCCTCCTTATCTCCTCCTGCATGAGATCCGCCCAAAGGTGCTCCCATCCCGGCAGCTTCTCCCGACCATTGACACTATCTTGATATGAGTGCCAAGCCTTCGAAAGACCAAGGAGAGCCAGGTCGACCATATCCTCTTCATCGACAGTAACTCCCACACTTCCCAGTTCATCTCTGCATTGAGTGAACTTCGTGAGGTATTTAGCGATACTGTCGCCCTTCTCCATCTTGATGTTCCCGAGCTTGTCTTTGAGCGCCAGCTTCCTTTGGTCACTCTTACTCTGGAATAGATCCGTCAAAGCTTTCCACATTAAATATGGAGTAGCTCCTACCATGCTGTGTCGGATACAACATGATCCCCCACGCCTCCAGATCTCTTCACATTTCGCGATCTTCTTTTGCCATGCATCGACTCGTAGCCGTACTGGGTTTTGGGATCCGCGCATCGATGAACTCCTTCGTACCATTATCTTCAACACCGTTCCATTCCGATCCTTCCATGCATGATAGTTCGAACTGCCTTCAAGAGCATATTCGAGTCGCAAACCATTGAAAGAAGACATCTTTCAACACCGGCACCAAGAAGAACAACCTTCTGCAAAATTCGAATTTCAAACTCCAAGCTCTATCGCTTCCGATCTATACTTGAAAACAAATTATTTCCAAATCAGAGATTGACTGCAAAGGGCATTCACCAGATCTTTCACCTTACAAAGAAGGATGAATATTCCGGAGGCTACCTGGCCCGCATGCAGACTCTGTCCGAGGAAATAAGTTTGCAATCATCGTAATAGACTTCGACAATTAATCTCGCTCTGATACCATGTAGAAATTAGCTGAATAAATCACTTATTCACTGAAGATTAACCTGGTCATATATCAATTTCGAATTGCATACATAACACATAACCTTCTTCTACAATTAATTGTCACATGCGGAAATAACAGAAGCAATCTCACATCAATTCAATCACACATTAACTCAATATGTATGGGGAAAGCCTATAGCTGAAAACCCCGCAGCTATTGTGTATATTATAATGGAGAAATCAAGTAACCAAACAAGTACAATACTCCTCACAAGTACTCATTACTCTCTCATGAAGTTACTCACAATCTGACTCAGTTTTGAACAAGTCCGAGGTTCAAAACTCCCCGCCAATTGCCTTGCCTCTATTGCGCAATCATGGCCTGTATATGAAGAGGTTCAAGGTTCGAATCCCCTTCCCTTGATTGCGTAATTGTCATGGACAATTCCTCCAAGTGTAATGCAAATCTCATGCAAAACAAATCTACCAATTGATAGCTTTACTCACCCTTTCATCTACCTCTTCCACTGGTCTCCACTGAACTGATCATGCACTGTAGTGAACTGAAGTGTTCTTGAGTTGACTAATGAGTTAACATTTAGTAAATTAAATATTATTTAATTTACTCCACTCATATCTAGTTGATTAGTTAGTTAACTAATCCCAACTAGTTCAACTAAAAACAAACAGAACACAACTCCACTACTTGTCCCGTTAACTCCTCCAAAACTCCTGCCACTGAAGTCTAACTGAAGCCAACCATGCAAGATGCCATCAAACCCTAGGAACCACGTGATTCCTTGTGTCAGTTGCATGAGTCACCTCCATGACTCAAACCGAAGTGCGCCAAGAGAGTAAACTGATGTTTATAGTCAAAATATTATTAAGGGTAAATAATATTTGACTTCCATATTTTTAGGAGATCAGTCTAAAAATAGCCTGGGTCCTAAAAATTAGGGTCTCATCTATTTTTACCGACATGTCGCATACTCCAAGAATTTCCAAGTAGAATTCCCAAATTATGCTCCGTATGTCTAAAAATAGACATAGTCTAAAAATAGACTTTGCGCCAGAATTTGCCTGCGGGCCCACTTAGTGAAGGCGACTTCATTTCACTAAGCTCCATCATCTTGCTGCATTCTCAACATGGAGTCCCTAAAACAAATCAACATATGTCAAGTGGCACAACATCAAGTTGTACCTCATCTATAAAATTTGTAGTGATGGTGAATTTGAGTTTACACTTTATTTTCACTTCCAATTTGGCATCATAACATACCAAACCCAGAGGGTAAGGTTTAGTATGAGGTGTAGTTTCTAGATTTAGTTTCTTGACAATTGCTTCAAAGATAAGATTTATTTGGGATCCTCTATCAAACAATGTATCAACTTTTTTATGTTTTGTAATGACCCTGATATGAAAAAGCTCACTTATTTCTTTATCATTTTGAGATGTGTTGGGCCTCATATATGCCCATGTTTTCATCATGAAATATCATTGTTTATACCCTAAAACCCTAGGTTTTTAGCCCGTTCTGTACCCTAATTCCATCACTTGTTTCCAAATACTCTCTATGGTTGATTATCATTAGTTTTCTTCACTTATATATGATTAAATATGATTATGCTGTGATTTAATGATGACGGTATTTTTAAGTACATTTATCATAGGGTTCCATCGCTAAAATCCCTCACAAGCCAGTTAAGTACATAAATTTTAATTTAGGACTTTGACACTTTCAGCATGCTTCTGGAGAAACTGAGAGAGTTTATTATAAAAAATTATGTTATAATACCTCTCATAAACTTGGATTCCACCCATCTCACTCATAAGGGTCTCTAGAAGGAAATTATCCAATTTGTCCAAATCTACAATAAATTTAAAATACCCACTTCTGCCTTGATTTTCGTGTAGTTGAAGGATAATGAACCAATTATGGAAATTGGGTTTTTGTCCTAGTATAGTATATTTATTACACATAAAACAATTTTGTAAAATTCCTTACAGTTTGGGAGATATTCAGGGTTCTTTGAGGCTAATTTTTGTAAAATTTGAAAATTTCAGATTTGTCAAAATCTCCCAAACAACCCTGTTTTGGTCATTAATGAACTCATTTTATCCCCTTTTTTCCTCTTTGTGCCTTGAATCATGTGAGATCCTAACCTAAGTTGTGAAAGTGCTTCCACAAGGCCTACTTCAGCTAAAGGAAAGTATGACCCCTGCACCAAAAGATGACTCTTGCACTGAAGATGACTTAAAGGAATCTATACTTAAGAAATGATTCAGAATTTGTACTTAAAATCACACAAGGTGGTCAATGATTTGACATAATCGAGCTTTGAATTTGAGGATCAATATTTCTTATGACTACCAGCGTTTAGATTCCAAGATTGATTTCGATCTATCTCCATGGTTCCGATGAAGACATTCCAGTTGGCCATTTTCTAGAATCGGGCTCAGCTCGATGATGCTTATGAATACAACCTTCAGATCATTGCACAATTACATTATGCCAAATATAGTGAAAGTTAATAGTTCGGTTATCTTATATAGAGCGATGATGTTATTGTAAATAGATCTTAGGATCTTAGTATTCGTTTAGTTTCAAAGTTTGTTATGAACAAAACTCATTACTATTTTATGTATGTAATTATGCCTATAAAGGATCATGTAATATCGTGCAGTAGGCAAGCTGTGATTTTTGTTTTCATTTGCTATCAAATCTGAGAGATTGTAAGACTCTGTTACATCATAATTAAATATGTGTTTGGTGATTCATTATGGTGTGTTATTGATTCGATTTAGAAGAAGTGTAAACTCGTTTAGTTATTGAATTTGATGCGTTAAGGCTGATTTCTTTTCTGTAAGCTTTCAAGATGTCTCCGGGTGTGGCAAGGGCCCACAACAATCCGTATATAGCTTCTTGTAACCATACACATAGGTATAATCTTTGTGTGCATTTTTATCCCATCGTTGTGTTTATATTTTTCTTCCTAAACAATTAATTATATTTCATTATGCTTGTCTGTCTAATTCAATTAGATTACTGCGTATTGATGTTTGTTGATCCAGTTAGATAAATAAATCTTATTTGCAAAGTTTGATTGAACATCCTGTTAGCCACCTATGAATTTTTTGACAAGCAAACAGGTGGCTAAAATGTTTTGAGTCTTCAAGAGATACATTTCCCTTGTAAACCTATCATTCTTGAAGCCTCTAAGTGTCTTTTTCCGTGGAAGAGATCTCCACTGCTGTTCCCCTTAAAAAGCCCTGTTGTTTTGAGAAGAAGAATGCTTCAAAAAGGCCTCCATTTCCCTTTGTTTCATTCCCACAAAGCCTCTGTTTTCATCACCCTTTTCCCCTTTCAAACTTCCCTCATTAACCCTCTAAATCTCCCCAAAACCCTGTTTAAACCTCATATCTACCTTTATCTGGTTTAAAACACCCTTTTCCCCTCTACCGAAAGCCAAAAATCCCTTGAAAAACAGTCATTTTGGCTTAAAATTCCTTTTTTTTTACATTACAGGCTTAAGCCCCTTTCGGCTAAGCCCCTAACCACTTCCCCACATATGACCCGCGCCCAGGACCAAGTGCTAAAGCCCCAGGCGCTTATCGCAATCGGAACCTCCAATGAGCGCTTTCCCTTTGTTAATCACAAATCTCTGATGCGACCGCCTTTTGTTCTATTGGTCGCGGATGCAATATCCACTGTCGATCTTTCAAGATCTAACGGTTGGCACAAAATCGCATCGCGCCCCATCACCACTTTCCCTTATACCTCCGATCAAGCATGGACCGTCGATCTTTCATTCTAATCCGACGACCCTGGTGTAATCACAACATCAAAATCTCGGAGTCTCGGGCCCCTACCTTGCTCCGATGCGATTAGATCTCCACCATTCCTTCCAATTGATCCAATGACTCCCGTTCATCCCGCCTGTTCGCTCACCTTTTGCCTTCCCGCTCACTCCTTTAATCCTGACCGTTCGTTCTATGGATCCGACAACCAGGATCTAACCCACCTTTGACCTCATCCCTCTTAAGCGCCATGCACTTTCTCATATCGCGTAATCATCTACACCATTAGATCTCTTCGCTCCATATCTAACGGGCAGGAAGCATATCGCGTAAATCTCGTGTCCGATGTTTAACGTCTCAAAATCACACGATATAAGCAGTTTTGGAAGGACACTTGGAAAGCGGCGATATATATTGCATCTTTTGGACAAAATTTCAAAACCACCTTTGAGGTGCGCGACACCGGTGGTTTTCCTCCTAAGACCACCTTTCCTCCCCCTTTCCGGTCCCACCACCATAGGCGCTCGACTTTCATTCATTTTACGCATTTTCCTTTGTAATCTGCCTAATGTTAAAACCTTTGTGTTTTACACTAAAGGCCTTTTTCTCTGCCTAACTACTCTAAACAACTCCGTCAGCCAATCCTGACCGTTGATCCCCGATGCCTTATCTAATTAGATGACCCAGAACCATTTTCACACCAAACCTTCATTAGCTCTGTTTCTTCCCATTCTGCATGTTTTTCATCAGTTTTCTGCTACATACACCATTTCTACCATCATTCCATAGGCCTCCACAACGATCTTCCACCACTCCCCTGGATTCCTTTAAAAAATTATTATGTTATGCAGGGTTTATAGAGTGAGAGATTCATTCTGTCTCTATGGTCATGGTCACTGTGACTGAGAGCGCAGAGAAACCATCACAGCAGCGACAAAGTGTATCAGAGGTGGAATTAAGGGATTTAAACCTGTTATTGAAGACTTAATGCTCTAATCCCATGTTCAAAGGATAAAGGCACGGCTTGAAGACCATAAAGATGATTAAGGGTCTTAATGAAGCCTAAGCACATGAAACAAGTCATAGCTGTGTTTTAATAACAATAGAGCGTATTTTTTCCAGAAAGGACACCTTCCTACAGTGTTCTCCATGCCTCCTCGAGCCCTTAAAAGTTATTGCACTGATAGAAGCTTCTAAAGCTGTCAGGACCACAGTTATGGAAGTAAAAGGACACCTTCCTACAGTGTTCTCCATGCCTCCTCGAGCCCTTAAAAGTTATTGCACTGACAGAAGCTTCTAAAGCTGTCAGGACCACAGTTATGGAAGTATGGAAAGACATGATAGACCTTCATGCACCTTACTTATTTCAGAAGACAGAACAGAGCACCTGCAATCAGAGAGGGCTTCAAAGTACACATCCGAGGTTGATGTCAACCTGACAGGAATTCTGAAACAACCCATAGAGTACCAATATGTCAACACAAAGCCTTTAAGCAGAGTGGGCACGAAAAATTCTTCCACTCTGTCTTAATGAATCAATTAAATTTATATCTACTACTACTGTCATTTATCCTCCTATAAGAACCCCTGAAGAACATATTGTAAAGGGGGGTTGGTTGTTGTTGTTGTTGGTTAGACGGATTCATTCGATTGTAGAACTGTTATTGGGGGAAGTAGCTTAGTAGTTTGTAATTCAGTAGGTTGGGAGGAGAAAGTTTGGATTGTAACATCCATTGAGCTCAAAGTATGTGACTGGTTTTGCACATCAATTGAACAAGCAAATTTCACAGGATCCTGGTCTATATTACGGGTGATGTTTCCTTATTGCATGGTCTTATTTCATTTTAATCATATTTCTCATCATTCTCTAATAAGAATCAGTAAATATAGCTTAGGATATACCCCTGTATGGTACCCTAATGTTTTCCTGCTCTTCTTATCTTGGATGTTTTCTGCTGATGGTGTATCTACGAGCAAATTCATATAATTTAACCAGTCAAAGATGTTGGTATTACCCATGCTTACTGATGTTTGAATTTGAATTTACTGCTTAGATGTTCTTGTTGGGTTTAAGCTGGAAGAATTGGGATACCGGGGATTTAGAGTTAGCCCTGTCCACTGGGGTCCTTTTCCAATAGATCAACCTTTCTAAGTTCCCTTTGAGCTAGTGTCAAAAGCATTGAATGTTAAAAGCCCTTCTCTGATCTTAGGCCTAGTTTTGTGTTCAAATCTTAATTGTTTTCTTTGAGAGTATGTTGAAAACAGGTCTGGAGTTAAATGACCTTTGATCTGATCTTAAGCTACCCTTTGTGCTTCATTGAGAGTTTCCTTTGAGTATGTCAAAGCAGGATAGGTTAAAAGTCCTTACCTGATCTTTAGACTGCGCTTGGGTTTCTTTCTTCCTTTCACCTTCACCCCTTAATGTTCCATTCCACCATCTATCTACAAGATCCTTTAGTATAGATGACTTGCCCTATGGAAACCTTGGTTAGTTGTTATGCTAGTAATTTCCTTTCACGACTCCATAGACCAATGGAATGACACTTTCTTGACCTATTTTATTTTGCTGAAACATCCTGCTGCCTTGTTCCTTTCATCCCATAACATTTTTAGTTAGTGATCTCCAACCAATCCAACCAACCAAATAATTTAAAAACCCCTTGTGCTTCATACCTAGCCTAATAGCTCATTTTGAGCTTCAAAGATATATATCATTCTTTGCATTTATAGAGAGATCCCTCTTTGGACACAGGAGGGCTAGATCCTGCGGTCCCAAAGCAGTTTTGATGTTGTCTTATCTTTTGGTCTTGCCAATCTAGCCAAAACATAGGAACCCCAACACATCCAAGTTCATAATGTCGATAATTTCACATCAATCAATCTCAAGGATTGCATACAAGTCACTGTTGTGTGCGTTTGACATTTACATAGCATCGCACTGCGTCCTTGTGTTTAGCATTGAAAGCACTCATTTATATATGCATAATATTGTCCTTGTCTACCAAACACATTGCATCTCAATAATTTTCGAACAGAGCATGGTCTAAATCGATATTACCTTGAGATTTCATCATATTTCTTCAGTGAATTCATAGTTTTAGTAATAGAATAGAGTTATGTTATTGCAGTTATAGAATATAATCTCATGTTTCCCAAGTAAGGATTAAATAGAGGTTTCAATTTGCACAAGTGTGATTTCAGTATGATTGATCAATTTCGGTACAGTGTGCTTTCAATTCCTTTTTTTGTTATCCACAAGATATTATGAGTTAATAATAACAGTGTGTCTAGTTTGATAGAATCTTAATTGTTTTGATTGATAGCCTCTCCAATTCAAGGTTTGAGTGTCTTTTACTCTGGAGCTTATATAGATTAGACAATTTCCATTTAATTGAAATAGTTAAGGAGTGTTTCCAAGTGTGAATTTCGATTTCCATAGCAGTGTGTACCAATGATTTTAATTTCCATATTGAATGAATAAAAATAGTTTCCATTAAATTTGATGCTTGTAGCTTGCTTTTAGAAGTAGATTCATATTCTAGTGTGTCAAGGATTGATTTAATTGTTGAAGTTTGATATTTCCATAGCTAGATTAGCAGTGTGAGTTATCTTTATCAAAGAATAAAGTTCTAGGTAAATTTAAATTCCAGTTAGCCAATTGCTTGAGATTAATTTATTGAATGAGTGAAGAAACTAGGGTTAAGATAGGTTTAAAATAGAAGTGCAAATTTAACATCAATTGATTCATAGAATAACAACATCATTTTTTTGATTAACTTTTTCTTATTGTGTTCCCTTGTGTGATTAAGTATAATTTTGCAAGTCTGTCATGCCTTTCATAGAGCTAGGGTTTGGTGAAGTAGACTAAAAGTAATTTTACAAGAATGTCGAAGAATTTCAATTGTAGAAAGAAGAGTTGAGTTGTTCATTTCATTAGGTGTGTGCATAATTACTTAGGGACAGAGTTCTTAGATCAATTCTTAGCTAGCATTCTCTTCTTCTTTTTTTTTGTTGAAAGAAACATTGAAGTTTGTGTGTGGAGCTCCTATTAGCCTAGGCTTTTCAATTTCAAGAAGAGATTAGAGTTTGATGCAAGATTAGTTTTGATATTCCAATTTTAGGTTTGTTTGTATCAAGTTGTGATTGAGTAGATTAAGTTTTTCAATTCTTTATTCAAAGTTCAAATTTCATGAGCATTAGGGTTTCTAGGATTTTGATGAATATTTGAATCATTTAGTAGAGTATGAATTTGATTTGATTAGAGTTTAATTAGTATCTATTTCGCAAATTTGGTTGAAGTAGGTTTTGCAATAATAATTAGGTTTTCTCTTAAGTACAATTTCCTTTAAAGAGTAGAATTGGATTGATTCAATAGAGATCTTAAGTTTTAAAGTTGAGATGGCTTGATTCCCTTTTTGAAAGTTGTTTATTCACAAGCATTTTTGTGTTTTATTACTTAGCTGATCATTATAAAGGAAACATTAAAGCTTTGACCTACAAACTAAATCAAGAAGTGCAGTGCAGCTCGTGCTTACAAGCCCGAATTGACATATAAATATTGGAGGACTAATCTAGCAATTATTTCTCCCAACATTTTTGGCGTCGTTGTCGGGGAGTTGTAATTTTTTATTCAGGTAACTATTATCAGAGTTTCGGCATATTGCAGGGTTGTCTGAGGAGTGTACCGTAAGATGTGAGTGAAAAGCCACGCATCCACTTTTGTGGGGTTACTCCAAAGTCTGACCGATTGCTGCTTCTTCTTGAGTTTTTTTTTCCTTTTTCCTTTATGCATAGAAGTAAAGGTATACCTATGGATAGTAAAGTAGATTCATTTCTAGTGCTATTTTTCTTGAAATTAGCAGTTTTTAATTCATTTAGATAGAAAATTCAAGCTTTGAATGACAAAACATTTTTGGGGTGCTGTAAGAACCCAATTTGTGTACTAATCCATGTTGCGGGACATGGATCATAAAGCAGTAGGAGAAATTCAAGAATGACTGAGAGCTTGAATAATGTACCTCAAAATAGTTTCTCAAATCCTAGCAGTAGCTAGGATATCTGCCTCTCAGGAAGAATTCATCTTCACCACATTCAAGCAATTATCTGTCTCCCCACAACCAGAAAAGGATTTGGAAGTCTCCCTTGATTCCTCTTTCCTATCTACCAAGGATATCGATGAATCATATACCAAATCTAATGGGGAGCATCCAGCTAAACCTAAGATCGAAGAAATTTCACCATGCCCAGCAACAAGCCTTGTGTGCATTCCAGAGACCAATTATCCAAGTTTTTCTAGCATGACCAAGGAGGACATTCAGAGTGGTCCAAATGAAGAAATGAGCCAATACCATCGGGATTACATCAAGCATTGGTTCTAGGTCACAATCCAGTCAAAATACCACTCTCATCTTCAAATACTCTTGATACCATATCAATTGAAGAAATTAGTTTCTCATACTATGGTATGTGTTGAAGTTTATTCTTTCAAACTGAGTGTGAGTATATTTAGCATGTTGTTACGAACATGGCTACATTGGAAGTAATCCTACACTTGAAGGAGGCCTTCCTCTATCTAGATTAGGGTAGGGTAGAAATGAATAAAATTGTTGTTACAACATCATTCTTGAAATTACAATTCCTAAGGCATAACCATTGAGATTTTTGTCATTATGAACTCTTGTGGTAAGACTTGTCAGAAGAAATTCACTCTTAATGCCTCATATTTTATAAAGTGACTCTGGTTATTGGCCAAGTTTATTGGGTCAGTTAGGGGAATTTTTATTGTTATACTTTCCATTCATAGGCTTGACATACTATCATCCAAGAAACCTTTTCAAGTTTCTCTTTGAAGGTATTGATGAAAAGTCTCCTATGGTGGACCAATCCTATATAAAACCATCATGAGCTCTCATAAGAACCCTAGCATGACATACTCGAGGAATCTTTCAGTCTTTATCTGAGTTATTTTCTTTTCTTGAGTATTTAGGGTAGCAGGATCAACCAGTAAAGATTAGTAATTAAAAAAATTTCATGCCATCCTGCACTCTTAAGGAGTAGATATGTCTCCCCAATTATTAAGTAACCTCTAAGGTTAATCATAATTAGAGTCTACACAAATATTTAGGGGACGATAGGAGGTCTTGTAATGAGCTGACCTACCACGATCATGAGACCTAACATGCATGACATTAATGCTCCTGGTCACCAAGCCAAAGTAATGGCTTTCAACCCAAAAAGCTCGAAGATAGGAGGTCTCATCACGAGTCATCATGTTCATCTATGTTACTTCTTGTAAGTGGCATTGCCATCAAATGGTTACCATGCCAGGACAGTGGCCTTTATCTAAAATTCAAATAAGCTAACTCTTAATCTATATCTAGTAAGTGGGACACGAACATTTCGTTAGGTTAAAATATCCTTCAGTAGTGTGCTTTGGAGTTCTATATTTCAGAAATGATTTGGTTTTTATGGATGTGGGACCCTTAGTACAGGTGATTCACTCTTCTTGAATAAGAGGAGATTCAACTATAAGCTTGGGTAACGTTAAGACATTCATCTTGGGAAGGTATCATTTTTTCATTTTTCCCTACTTTCAATCCATTTTAAGGCCTTTGTTTTTAAATAGAGTCAATTTTACTTGTAATAATGAGGCTATTGAAAGTGAAGACATGTTGCTTTGTATTACTCTTGATGCTTTGATTAATCATTTTAGGATGAAATTATCCCTGCAGTAACAAGATTGTTAAGCATTCCTTTAGTAGCCCTAGCATTAATTACTCTTTTGGAATAATAAAGCTCAGTCTTGACGTCAATGGATCCCTGGTCACTACTTTTTCTTATCTTATTGATGCAAAGGAAGATGACATCTGATGAAACTTACTGACATGCTCTCACAATTAGCCATATGGTTTAAGTCGATGAAGCATGAATTTAATATAGAAACCCTAGCCCTTCAGTATTTGGTATTTGTCTGAGATTTTGCTTGCATGAGGACATGCAAGATGATAGGCATGGGGGAGAGAGATGATAGAAGAGAGATGGTTGGAATTTTCATGTTTAACTCACATTTTCACCCTATGCTCACTCATGGTTTTCATTATCATTGTTGGGCTAGCATCTTTTTCTTGGAGCATGATCAGGTAATTGTTCATTATTTATCCTATTTCCTTTATTTTAATAATATTTGCATGAAAATAAATATTGATGATGGTGCTTGTTTTGTTTTAGGAAACCATATGAAATCATGATAAAAAAAATAAAAAAATAATAAAAAGATAAAAAAAATACACAGGCATCAACATTTTCGGGATAATGTGGATATTGAGACCTTTTTCCTTCTTCAGCATATCATATTAGCAGTCACATCAGTTCTAGCCGTTCCATAATTTACTTCATCTTGCAGCACCAAGGAAATCAACAAAAATGGTAAAACTTGTGGTAGAGGTGGCTTAAGGTTCTTTAATTTATTAGAGTTTTAAGAAAGCTTCGATGATTAACCAACATATATTCCGTATATTTGGTTTTCCATATACCCTCCATTTGCATGCTACTCTAGGTCATAATCATAATGGTTCATGTAAACAAAATCAGTAACTATAGTGCCTTCCCCTCCTACATTCACACATATTGTCAGTTGAATCCAATAGAGGATGAATTCATTGTTTCCTTTCATGAAGGAACCATTCATAAGCATTGGCCTCGCAAAATAGAGCATGCAAGCACATGTCTTCCCATCTCCATCACCACCTCATCTCATATACCATTTCCATTGTCACCTATCATCCTATTCATCATTTTCATCCTACCATATCTATTTTTTTCCTTGATTTGTATCGCTCTTAAAATCAAATCTATGGCAATCAAATCTTCATGCGGTGTTGCTCCACAAGAACTAAGCCTACCTAAATCGATGATGCCATAAAAACCTACATATGAGAAAAGTATTTGTTTGCATGAGGGCGTGAAAAACCTCAGGCATGGGGGGATGTTGGGCCTTATATATGCCCATGTTTTCATCATGAAACATCACTATTTATACTCTAAAACTATAGGTTTACAGCTCGTTCTATACCCTAATTCCATCACTTGCCGCCAAATACTCTCTATGTTTGATTATCATTAGTTTTCTTCACTTATCTATGATTAAATATTATTATGCTATGATTTATTGATGATGATTTTGTTAAGTACATTTCACACAGGGTTCCATCATTGAAATCCCTCACAAGGCAATTAAGTACGAAAATGCCTAATTTAGGGATTTGACACTTTTAGCATTATTCTAGAGAAACAGAGAGATATGATTATAAAAAATGATGTTATAATACCTCTCCATAACTTGTATTCCACCTAGCTCACTCATATGGGTCTCTAGAAGGAAATTATCCAATTTGTCCAAATCTGCAATAAATTTTAAACTGCCAACTTATGCCTACATTTTCGTGCATCTAAAGGATAATGAAGCAATTATGGAACACAGTTTTTTGTCCTAGTATAGCATATGTATTACACATGAAATATTTTTTGAAAATTCCTTATGGTTTGGGAGATATGCAGAGTTCTTTGAGGCTGATTTATGTAAAATTCAGAAATTCCAGATTTGTCAAAATCTCCCAAACAACCCTGTTTTGGTCATCAATGAACTCCTTTTATCCCATTTTTTTCCTCTTTTTGCCCTAAATCATGTCAGATCCTAACCTAAGTTATGAAATTGCTTCCATGGGGCCTAATTCAACTAAAGGAAAGCATGACTCCTGCACCAAAAGATGACTCTTGCACTGAAGATGACTTAAAGGAATCTGTACTTAAGAAATGATTCAGAATTTATACTTAAAATTACACAAGGTGGTCAACGCTTTGACATCATCGATCTTTGAATTTGAGGATCTATATTTCTTATGACTACCAGCTTTCAGCTTCCAAGATTGATTCCGTTCTATCTCCATGGTTCCGATGAAGACATTCCAGCTAGCCATTTTCTAGAATCCGGCTCAGCTCGATGATTCTTATGAAGAAAACCTCTGGATCAGTGCACAGTTATGCTATGCCAGAGAGAGGGACAATTAATATTTCGGTTATCTTATATAGAGCGATGATGCTATTGTAAATAGATCGTAGGATCTTAGTATCAGTTTAGTTTCAAAGTTTGTTATGAACATAAATCATTACTATTTTATGTATCTAATTCTTGGGCAAGCTATGATTTTTGTTTTCATTTGCTATCAAATCTGAGAGATTATAAGACTTGGTTACTTCATAGTTAAATATATGTTTGGTGATTCATTATGGCATGTTATTGATTCAATTTAGAAGCAGTGTGAACTCATTCAGTTCTTGAATTTGATGTGTTAAGGTTCATTTATTTTTTGTAAGCTTCCAGGCTATCTCCGGGTGTGGCAAGGTCCCGCCATAGTCCAGATCTAGCTTCTTGTAACCATACACATAGGTATAATCTCTTTGTGCATTTTTATCCCATCATTGTGTTTCTATTTTGCTTCCTGAACAGTTAATTATATTTAATTTTTCTTTGCGGTCTAATTCAATTATATTACTGCATATGGATGTTTTTTTTATTCCAGTTAGATGAATAAATCTTATTTGCAGAGTTTGATTTAATAGCCAAGTTCATAATGTCGAGAATTTCACATCAATCGATCTCACAGATTGCATACAAGTCATTTTTGTGTGTGTTTGACATTTACAGAGCATCGTTGCGTGTCCTTGTGTTTAGCATTGAATTCACTCATTTATATATGCATATTGATGTCCTTGTATACCAAACGCATTACGTCTCAATCATTTTCAACCTGAGCATGGTCTAAATCTATATTACCTTGAGATTTCATCATATTTATTCGGTGAATTCATAGTTTCAGCAATAGAATAGAGTTATGTTATTGCAGTTATAGAATAGAATCTCATGTTTCCCGAGTAAGGATTAAATAGAGGTTTCAATTTGCCCAAGTGTGATTTCAGTTTGATTGATCAATTTCATTACAGTGTGTTTTCAATTCCTTTTTTTTGTTATCCACAAGATATTTCAAGTTAATAAGAATAGTGTGTCTAGTTTGATAGAGTCTTAATTGTTTTGATTGCTAGCTTGTGCAATTTAAGGTTTGAGTGTCTTTTACTCTAGAGCTTAGATATATTGGAAATTTTCCATTTAATTGAAATAGTTAAGGAGTGTTGCCAAGTGTGAATTTCGATTTCCATAGCAGTGTGTATCAGTGATTTTAATTTCTAGATTGAATAAATAAAAATAGTTTCCACTAAATTTGATGTCTGTAGCTTGCTTTCAGAAGTAGATTCATATTCTAGTGTGTTAAGGATTGATTTAATTGTTGAAGTTTGATATTGTCGTAGTTATATTAGTAGTGTGAGTTATCTTTATCAAAGAAGCAAGTTCTAGGTAAATTTAAATTCCAGTTAGCCAATTGCTTGAGATTAATTTATTGAATGAGTGAAGAAATTAGGGTTAAGATAGGTTTACAATTAGAAGTGAAAATTGAAGATTGATTGATTCATAGAATAGCAACATCATTTTCTTGATTGAGTTTTCCATATTGTGTTCCCTTGTGTGATTAATTAGAATTTTGCAAGTCTGTCGTGCCTTTCATAGAGCTAGGGTTTGGTGAAGTAGACTAAAAGTCATTTTACAAGAATGTCGAAGAATTTCAATTATGGAAATTAGAGTTGAGTTGTTCATTTCATTAGGTGTGTGCATAATTCCTTAGGGACATAGTTCTTAGATCATTTCTTAGCCAACATCCTCTTTTGTTTATTGTTGAAAGAAACATTGAAGTTTGTGTGTGTAGCTCCTATTAGCATAGGGTTTTAAATTTCAAGACGAGATTAGAGTTTGATGCAATATTAGATTTGAGATTCCAGTTTCAAGTTTGTTTATATCAAGTTGTGATTTAGTAGATTAAGTTTTGCAATTCTTTATTCAAAGTTCAAATTTCATGAGCATTAGGATTTCTAGGATTTTGATGAAGATTTGAATCATTTAGTAGAGTATGAATTTGATTTTATTAGAGTTTTCTTAGTATCTATTTCGCAAATTTGGTTGAAGTAGGTTTTGCAATAAAAATTAGGGTTTCGATTAAGTACAATTTCCTTTAAACAACATAATTGCATTGATTCAATAGAGATCTTAAGTTTTAAAGTTGAGATGGCTTGATTCCCTTTTCGAAAGTTGTTTATTCACAAGAATTTGTGTGTTTTATTACTTATCTGGTAATTATAAAGGAAACATTAAAGCTTTGACCTACAAAATAAATAAAGAAGTGCAGTGTAGCTCGTGTTTACAAGCCCAGATTGGCATATAGATATTGAAGGATTAATTTAGAAATTATTTCTCCCAACAAGATTCAATAGGTTTACTAGAAGAACTAGTACTTGCATTACAAGATTTACCTTTTTATTCTCATCGTTGTGATTTTGGTTTCATCACTTGAATCAGATCCTAGATCTTGTTGATTTGTAGCAGTGGTCTTTTGTTTCCCCTTGTTATTGAAATTATTTGGTCTCATTATGGCATAGAAAAATTTAGGGGTGAATATTAGCCCAAGAGCGAAATTTAACGAGTTTATATTTTGGAGGGGCAATTTTTTTATGTTACACCCCTTTTCTATAGTTAGCCCCAGAATTATTTAAAAATTAATTAATTATTACATTTTAGCCCAAAAAATAAGGCGGATAAATAGTCCAAAGGCCCGATTCACCTGGTTTGTAGGTTAGATTGGCTTGCATTCACCCCGATTCTACTTACCATGGTTTATAAAATTCAACATGGTATCAAGGTGCAATTCTTGAAATCTTCCAAATCTTGTGTATGGAGAGGCAAGTTGTCTCGAGTAGAGAGTTGTCTAAAGGTTTCAATGTACAATATGTCCAAGTTTCATTGATCGAAGTACAATTTTTCTAGTGATCAACACATGGAACTACGAATGGTTGAGGGGTGTTAAACCTTATTTTTGATCTAGTGATTTTAGATTGTAGCTAGTTTGAAGCAATTGTAGCAGGGATAACTCCCAAGATGAAAAAGAGTCACTTGTTAGAGGGATATTTCAATTTTGTGACATGGAAGTTGATATTGTAAGACCATCTATAAATATAAAACTTATGGTACCTTGTATAGAAGGTGGACGCACAACCTATAGATCCCAAAAATCTAGTAGAACACAACACAAAAAGCAGTAAATGTAAAGTGAATCATGTTGGATTTAGTGAAGGATCCCTTGATCCCTCATATCACCACGAAAAACACTACCAACATGGTATGAGGAGAATTTTGCAGCTTGGAGGATGACATCAAGTCCTAGTTGGCATGTGGCAACTTGGATTACAATTAAAAGGATTGGAGATGGCTCAAGGATGCTTGGGGCTTCCATAGAATTGTTGTAGGGGTAGCTAACCCAGTGGATTTAATTTATTAGGAGAATCATCGGAGTCTGTGGAGGATTGTTATGGAATCATGTGTAAGTACCTTTCATAGCTACATCATGGGATTACCCATGGGATTTTGAGCTAGAAACCTTCACACAAGGAGTGTTTTAACGAGACATGTTGTTGCAAATTGCTCTATATCTTGTAGTGGTATGGGGGTATGCTACTATAGTACAATGAATTCTTATTATTATGGCCATATCATAGATAATAAACACAAGAAAAATAGGGCCCACAAGGCATGAAACAAAAACCACATGTAGACATGGAATATTGTAAGGTACCCATGGGATATCTGAAAGTACCCATGGGATTTTGAGTTGGCAACCTTCACACAAGGAGTACATTAACGACACACGTTGTTTCCAATTCCTCGACATCTTGTAGTGATATGGGGGTATGCTACTGTAGTAGAATGACTTCTTATTATTATGGCCATATCATAGATAATAACCACAAGCCAAAGAGGGCCCACAAGGCATGAAACAAAAAGCACAAGTATTTTAGTACCAAAAACAAAAACCACAGGTATGAATATATGAAATGTGCCTCTTTTGAGTCATTGTATGGTGGGGATACATGAAGTACATATATATTTATGATTGAGAATGTATAAGTTGGTTTCTAAAGATATCAACCTTAAAAAAATGTATAGTGGAAAACTATAGGTGCAAGCAACACCTATTCTAATTAATCTTTGATCTTGGAGAACATTCTCACCATATATGTGTGTGTGTGTGTGTGTAATTTTTGGATGGAGAGGTGTTTTGTAAAGGATGATTAAAGTTATTGTAATACTTTGTTGATTTGTTTAAAGCTTTCGAGTGTTCATTACGTGATTTAGAGATATGAATTAATTTAATGAAATTTTTTATATATTTTACATTTGAATGATGTTCTTTGTTTTATAGACGATGAATCACGATGTTATTGTTTTGCGTATAATGATTTATTTTTGCTTTTGGGATTGGCATAACATTTTAATACAAATTTGCTTAATGGTTTTTGTGAACATTACACTTATTTTACTTTGAATGATACTTACAAATCTAGTAATTCTCAACTCTAGGAAACTATTGATGCAAGTTTCTAGATCAATTTGAAATTTTACTTGTGGAATATTCAGTGAGATGTCAAAAGCTAATCATCGGAAGAAATCATCAAGGAAAATGGATGTATTATCATACTTTCAAAAGCCTCAATCCAAGAAAACACATTCTCTTCATGCTTCAAGCATCTTTGAACAATATGTTACTGAGAGAGATGTTAAATCTTGTGAAAATACATTTGATATCCATATGATGGATGAAAGAATACGTTCCTCAAGTGATCAGGGTGAGAAAAATGCAGTTTCAACATAAATTGGTGATGAAAATGTTAAATATTTTTCCTTTGAAGGTGACACAAACCATTCATGGGAAATTAAAAAAGGCCATTGGACCACAAGGAGACAAATCCAAGACGTCTGGGTCTCAATTTTTCCATTTATTAAATTAATTCCTCCTAGAAATGTGAATTATATTTTACAAGAAGTTATATGTAATGCGTGTAGTTAGAAAATTTGAAAGGTAGTGAAATTTCAGATGAAGCTAGATACAGTACAAAAGCATGCAGGAAAGGTGTATGAAACAAAAATTGTAATTGGTGAAGCGAAATCTATTGTCAGATGGAAATATTCTGAGGAGTGTCAACATATCCAATATGTAGAAGAATACAAAAAGTATTTAATAAGTAAGAGGAAACTTGAGGCAAGTGGAGAAACCATCATATCTCTATTTGAAAAGATGATGGAAAGAAGTTTGTTATTCAAGATGATACAATTAAGCATTGTATTTCACATTTTATGTAAAGGTTGTCCTATGACATATTATCCAGATCATTCAAAATTTCTATATTTTATTCAAGTGCCAAACTTTCCATCTTCTCATTGGTCTATGACCAGTGGTTGGGAATGGGCGAGATATCTAGCTCAAGTAGAAAAGGACGATTTTAAACAGAAGATTGCAAATGCTAGGTTTTCTCATTGTCTTTGGATGAGGTTAAGGCTATATATAATACTTCATGGATCTTCATGAAAATTTAAATGGTTAATGACCATATTAGGCATTCCTATCTACTTGGGATTAAAAAGATAAAAGAGACTTATACAACTGAAAAAATTTATGAACTTGTTCTTAATAGTTTGAAGGAAAGTGGTATGGATCATTTAATGATTGCAAACATGGTTGTATATGTTGGAGAAGATGGAGAATCGGTAATGCAAGGAAAAATGAATGGCCTTTGTGTTAGAATAAAACCATCAGCTTCTCCATATATGCTTAATATTCATTTTATGGCTCATAGGATGAATATTTCATTTACAATAGTAAGCAAGTTTCCATCAGTTTCAAAAGTTAAAGATCTTGTATGTGAGTCTCATGAATACTTTTCTCGTAGTCCCAAACGATATTTAGAGTTTAAACAATTTGCAAATGGTGTTATCCATGGAAAAAAACTACTGAAAGATGTTGATACAAGATTTATCTCATTAAATGGACCGGCTCAAAGAATATTCAATAGTAAATTGGTCAATTTTCTGACACTTTAGTTCTGGCAGTTTTGACGTATTGTCAGAAAGTTACCCAATTTTTCTCAATTTTTTTAATCCCACGATGGCGACTTTGTCTCTCTTGCGACACTACGAAAAATCGTTGCTATTGCGACCCACCTGGATAGGGTGTCGCAATAGTGACAGTAATAGAAGACAATGTTGCTATAGTGATGTCTATGTTATGTGCATCAGTATACCGACAAATTCAAAGTTGACTTGGTCAACTAGCATTGAAATAGCGATGATTTATTTTAAATATATAGGGTGTGTTTTAAATATGTTTTCTGACAACCCTATAGTCCTTAATCCCCTAATTCAAAACCCCTAACCCATTTAACCCCCTATACCCCTAAACCCCTAACCCATTTAACCCCTTAAACCCTAAACCTTTAAACCATTAACCCCTAACCCCTTAGACACTAATTCCCAACCCCTTACCCATTTAACCCCCTAAACCTCTAAGCCCCTAACCCATTTAACCCATAAACCCTAAAAATATAAACCCTTAACCCCTAACCCCTAAACCTGTAACCCCTAACCCATTTAATCCCCTAAACCCCTAAACCCCTAACCCATTTAACCCCCTAAACCCTAAACCTCTAAACCCTTAACCCCTAACCCCTTAAACCCTAATTCCCGAACCCTAACCCATTTAACCCCCTAAACCCCTAAAACCCTAACCCATTTAACCCCCTAAAACCTAACTCCATTAACCCCTAACCCCATAAACCTATAAACCCCTAACCCATTTAACCCCCTAAACCCTAAACCTCTAACCCCTTAACCCCTAACCCCTTAAACCCTAATTCCCAACCCCTAACCCATTTAACCCCATATACTCCTAAACCCCTAACCCATTTAACCCCCTAAAACCTAAACCTCTAAACCCCTAACCCATTTAACCCCTAAACCCTAAACCTCTAAACCCTTAACCCCTAACCCCTAAACCCTTAAACCCTAACCAATTTAACCCCCTAAACCCCTAAATCCCTAACCCATTTAACCCCCTAAACCCTTAACTCCTAACCCCTTAAACCCTAATTCCCGACCCCTAACCCATTTAACCCCATAAACCCCTAAAACCCTAATCCATTTAACCCCTTAAACCTTAACCCCATTAACCCCTAACCCTAACCCCTAAAATCCTTAACTTCTAAATCCCCTAACCCCCTAAATCTCTAAACCCCTACCCTATTTAACCCCCTAAACCCTAAACCTCTAACCCCTTAACCTCTAACCCCTTAAACCCTAACCCCTAAAATCCTGAACTACTAAATCCCCTGACCCCCTAAACCTCTAAACCCCTAACCCATTTTACCCCCTAAACCCTAAACCTCTAACCCTTAACCCCTAACCCCTTAAACCCTAATTCCCAACCCATAACCCATTTAACCCCCTAAAACCCTAACCCATTTAACCCCCTAAACCCTAACCCCATTAACCCCTAACGGCCCCTAACCCCTAAAATCCTTAACTGCTAAATCCCTTAACCCCTTAAACCTCTAAACCCCTAACCCATTTAACCCCCTAAACCCTAATTGTCTAACCGCTTAACCCCTAACCCCTTAAACCCTAATTCCCAACCCCTAACCCATTTAACCCCCTAAACCCCTAAAACCCTAACCCATTTAACTCCATAAACCCTAAACCTCTAAACCCTTAAACCCCTAAACCACTAACACCTAAACCCCTAACCCCTTAACCCCTAAACCCCTAACCCCTTAACCCCTAAACCCCTAAACCATTAATGCTTAACCCATAACCCATTAACCCCTCACCCCTAACCCCTAAAATCCTTAACTGCTAAATTCCTTAACCCGTGAGCCCCTAATCCCTAATCCCTTAACCACTAACTCATTATTCACCTAACCCCTAAATGTGCCTAAATCCCCTAACCTCTAAGCCCCCAATTCCTAATCCCTTAACAACTAACTCATTATTCTCCTAACCCGTAAATTCACCTAAATCCCCTAACCCCCCAATCCCTAACCCCTTAATCATTAATTCATTATTCCCCTAACCTCAATCCCTAATCCCTTAACCACTAACTCATCATTCCCCTAACCCCTAAACCATAAACCTCTAACCCCTAAGCCCCTGTTACCCTAACCCCTAATTATACCAGCCTCGTGGTGCTTTCTTGAGGCCATACAAGGATTTTACAAGCTTGCATGCTTTATGTTCCTAACCCTTCACAAAAAATCCTTCTGGCTGGGACACAAAAAAAATCTCTTTCAGATATCCATTCAAGAAAGCAGTGTTTACATCCATTTGATGGAATTTCCAACTTTTTCAGTTTCTAGGGCAAAGAGTGTCCAGATGGTAGCCCATTTTTCTATGGGGGGAAAAGTCTCCTCATAATCGACCCCTTATTTTTGTGCAAAACCATTTACCACAAGATTAGCTTTATTCTTGTCAAGTGAGCCATCTACTTTATACTTGTTTTTGAAAAATGTTAATGCTTAATTTAGCAAGGGTCCTATGAAGGGTTCCAAAGGGACAACTACTAGATCAAGTGGAAACAATGGGACAAGGACCCATTGCCACCTCTGTTGAGCCATAAAAAGGTATCTTTCAAACACCTAATTATCTTACATTAATCATCAATCCGGGAGCGACTTTTTATTTCAAGAGTGTACTCTGTCTGAGGCTGCAATTAACTAAGAGTAATGTTGTGAAGATGTATTACAGAATCTTAAATACAAGAGTAAACAGATGCTTGTAAAGAAATCTAATTACAGGAACACAAACGGAAATGCTCTGGAACCTTAATTAAATCAAGCTGCAAAACATCGATCAGGGATACAGTAGCAGTAACTCCTTCCCTTAGAAATCGATGCAATAAAACCAATCTGGGAACTTGGAAGCAATAACCAGTGTCCTCTACAGTTGGTGATCTTGTTCTTAAAGCAATCGAAATAAAATCAAACTACTTGTTGATAAAGATAACTAAAAGGAACTGCAAAGGCTAGAAAGAAACAACAACTTGTAACTCCTATGCACACATAGCAGCTGTAACCAATCTATCTGCTAATCTAAGGCTATAAATCATAAATGAATAATAAACAGAAATGGAACAACAACTTTAATTGAACAAAAATTACAAACTTAACTATTCTCAATACTTCAATCCTGTCGACAGCCAATAATACAGAACTATCAATCTCAAATAATCATAAACCAATAGATCAACAACTTAGAATCGAATACAGAATAACAAAGCTTTCACAATGATAGCATGATAAATGAACAAAAAATGTACTTCTTACAAACAATAAAATAGTAATGCAATTCATTAATGAATCTATATTCAATCTAACAGCAATCAATCAACTCTGTAATCGAAATAAACAGTAAACACAACTTCACACAACAGTAAGCAAAGATCAAGAATACAGATAGCAAGGTAATTCCACCAAAGCCGGGCCCTTAGTGCCAGTGAAATATTGTTGGGCTACTTCAGAACTTAAGAGATGAAACGAAACATGTGTTTGATATTAATCGAACATAAAGTATTACAGAGGCTGTTCTCTCAAAGCCGAGAGTCAATAAACATAATATTACAGAGGAAATGTCTGAATATAAGAAATTTTCCAACCCCGTGATCACTAAAGGACATTGCTTTATATATTAGACCTTGACGGACAAGATAAGGAATAAGATGAGTTTGAACAGCGATCCCTCAGGATCGAAGGATCCTGAGAGATTCACTCCTCTTAATTTTGTTATCATCTTGTTTACTTTGACTGAGGCCGAGCTGTCCCCTGCCTCTGTTTAGCAATTCGTTCAGATCTCCTTGTCTTTGGCTGGATGTGGTTCAACGCTGATGGAGCAGCAGTTACATTGATCTTAGCCTCGCCTTTGGTATAGCTGTTCACTTCGTTTAATTCCTGTTTTATCAACAAAAAGAAACCTTTAGTCATCTTTTTAAAATGAACATAAACCTTTCCAATTCTATCATAACTGTTATAATAAATTACCTTTCCAAGGTAAAAAGGAGTATGTCTATAGTAAAAGAATGAGAAAATACACAGTAATTTCATACCTTTTTCACTGCCCAACATACCCCCCTGCTTAATCTTTTTCATGTGCTCATGAAAACTATAGTTCACATGGAGAGCAGTCAAAGAATAAGCTGGATAAGGTTTGTCATCAAAAAGCCTAAAACCATGTAGTGCAGCTAATTCCTCAAAAACATGCTCTGTCTGTCCTTCAGGGAGTTCGTAAATGGATTTGTAGTCTGAAGCAGGATACCATGCAATAGGGCTTCGGAACCTACACCCTAGCCATAATGGTCCTTCTTTTAAAATAAGATGACTATAGGAAACCAAGCGGTCTGTAGCTAGCCCAAAGTTTTTATAATTAAATGCTTCTCTGTTTTGCACATTCTGATTGGAAATTTTCCACCGGACCTTAGCTGCTATAGAATCTTGGTTTCTAATGGATAAGAAATAATCTGTTCCATTCAAGATAATCGATTTGTGGACATGCCCCAATGCTTGGATAAGGCCTTCCTTTGTCATCAAACTTTTCTGCCTAGCCCAAAATTGGGATGGGTTCTGAGGTTCACTCCTAACCCACAAATATAATTCATTTTCTTGCCTTTGGAAAGCATTATAGGCTTTAAGCCATTTTAAATGATTTACGGCAAAGGAAATAAATGCCTGAAGTTGGACATCTCCCACAAAAGGGCTAGGATTTTATTCACAATCGTTTTCAAGTATTAGATTATGTAAATAAAATTCACACAAAAGGCGTTGTACTTTGATCCCATAAAGTTTGCAGCATGATACAAAGTCATCTATAGTTTTTAGCTCTATGGATTTCCCTACCCTAACTGCCTTAATCTTTAGCTGTAAATATCTTTTTAGTAAAAATAAAGCATAGTTTTTGGCAGGGCATCTACAGGCTAAGACATCAGTGTACAAGGAGTAGAGAGTGTCTATTCGATTGTAGGCTAGTTTTAATTGGTTCATTACCTTCTCAGCCTTTTCCTCTACTCTTCGACACTTTTTGTGAGCTTCAGCTTCTGCTTCATGAATAATCTTCATCTATTGCTGCAACTCCTGATATCTCTTCCTTGGGACAGTGTCTTCTTCCAACCTTTGCCTTTCTATTCAGGCCTGTGCCAACTCCTCTTGGAGTCTGGATAGTGTCGGATCACTAAAAGTATGCTGACTACTAGATTGCATGTTTTCACTTGAAATGGGTCCCTCTAGAACAACTTGTGTTGGAACAACTATTTGTTCTTATGTATCTCCATAATTGGGCTCGGGCATGGCTTCTTCAACTTGGGGGTTCTTCTTAGCGGCCACTTTTCTCTTTTTCGAAGCTCGCTTAGTAGCTATGCTTCTTCTCTTAGGGGCTCGCTTAGGCATTTGTTTCATTCTCAGAACCCTAATGGTTTACCTGAGCTGTTCTACGAGTTTATGAAGCTTCATTCGTTCCTTGCGAAGCTTTTCAATCTCAGTTACTTTCCTCCTCTTTTTTAATGGAACAGTTGTTCCTTTATCTGAACCCGTTTGCTCGACAGGGTGTTGGTCCATATCAGCGGTGCCTTCAGTTAAGTTCTCTTGGTCTTTTTCTTGGGGTTCCTCTTCCACATTCATATGCCCTTGGCTAAATTCTTCGAGAATCATATCCTTGGTTGACTCTGCAATCTCCTGAGGGCTTCCAAGTTGGGATATTACTTTGGTGTTCTATTTTTCTTGTTCATACCTTTTAGGGGAAGCAACCCTAGCTTCACTAGGGTTTGCAGTCTCATCCAACATTTTTTCAGCTGTATATTTATTGACTACAGAGTGCTCCTGTAACTGATTAATATCAATGTTAAGGTCCAAAGGGCTATGAGGCTGCACATAGTTACTCATATTGGCCATAATTTGGGCCAGTTGGTCTTCCTGTAAATGGCTTACGGTAGCATTCTCAGGAGGCTCTGTTCCCTCTTTGTCACTGTTATGATTGTCTTCATCCTCCTCACAGGTATGATAGCTTCCTTCTTCCTCATCCGAATATCAAATTTCTCCTTAAATTTCTTCTTCCTCAGTATTTCCTTCCTCTGCACTGGATTGTTTTTCACCACTTGTGTGGTGACTTATTTCTTCTTCGTCCGAGTAGTGAATTTCTCCTTCCATGTCCTCTTCTTTATCAGTACGAGGGCTTTCTCCCTCCAATTGTGGAGGTTGTTCATCCTCTGAGCTGTGCAATTCCAAGGGCTAGCTACTGCTGCCCGGAAGTCCTTCCATAATCCCCCTACTTCGTTTTGAATGGAGGGACTGTCTGTGAGTTGATGGCTTAGCTATTGAGCTAGCCATTCTCTTCCGTTTCAGGGCAGGTAAGGCTAACCCTTCATCAATGGAGAATATCAACTCTTCCCAGCTAGTCTGTTGCTGGGTGAGGCTACGACTTAATATTAATTGAATTAAGTAATGGTGGCTGACCACCATATCTGCGTGCTGAGCTTTTCTTATGTTACAGGAAATATCATACAACAGGGAATTTAAAAATGCAGGCAAATTGACAGTGCATTTCTGTTTTAATACAACCAGTAGCTTAAGGTGGCGAGGTCTTACCACATATTTCCTTCCGTTGCACGTTATATAGGCCTGCACAATCTTGGCCAATTCCGTCCATGGTTCTCCCAATGATGCTGGCTAAAATCCTTTTCCTTTGACAACCAGTGTCTGTCCGTCATCCTGAAAGATCTTCATGGCTTCTCAAAGCCTAAGATTCTTTTGTGTCCATATAGTTCCTTGTGCTGGTATGCTCGACACTTATGCAATTATTTCATCGGATACAGCTATCTGTCTTCCTCTAACCATGGAGAACCCTTCTTGCAAGTTCTGTAAGAATTTGGTGGTCACTGCTTCGTGAGGTTTTTGCATCCTCATGAAATATGTAATCCATCCTATTCTTTCCAAAATCTCTCGTGCAGCATCAGAAATGAACAGCACCTGCGGCTCACTGCAAATTGGTCGTCCTCCCATCATCTCTGCACCTTGTTAGTTCTTTCCAAACACATCGTGATCACAATGGAACAGCATAGCACGTTAAATTGGAATGATGTCATTAAATTTTTGTTATTTCCTAAAATGCAGGGATTTAATTTGCACACAGGTAAAGAAATATTGGGATTTGATCTACATGCAGACATCCGCGCCCCCCTGCTTGATGATAGGTCGCCCTCAACCGTCAATTGACAGAGGCAGCATGGCACATCAGTAGTACAACAAGAAAAAGTAGGCATAATTATTATACATTCAATCAAATTATAGCAATTACTAAAATCAATGCGTGTGATAAATCAGTAATAGATATAAAATCGTTTTGTAATGATTCAAATATGAGGAGAAGGGACAGCTTAGGATAAACATAAGTACAAATGCGTTTATTACCACTTCAAACTAATATGATCGATTTGTAATGATATTCATGTATAATAGGTTCGAAATGAAAGGTTAAGGATTCATACTATCATTTGATATTTAAATAGAGATATAGGAAAAAGGGTTAAATATGACTATTGATGTGCATAAATGTGACTCCAATACCATCAGTAGAGCTCTGTTGCCCATAGGTGTCCATAACCTTGACAGAGTTGCTTTATCACCCTTGGAACCATTGTCCTTTATTTATGTTGAGGAAGTGCTTGTTAAATGTCATAATGGAGGCCATTGTGTTGGCTTGGTGACCAGATAAATCACAATGCCATTCATCGGGAAGAAGTGAAAAGTGGGCAGGCCAGCTCGTGATGAGACCTCCTGTTCCAAGGACTTCCTTAATTTTTTTTCAATTGTCCATTGGACCATATCCCTGGTTTGGTGGCCATGATGGGAATGCCACTTCACTGACTTCCTTATGATCATGGTAGGCTGGCTCTTAGTGAGACCCCCTATTCTCCGTCTGCCAAATCATAAAATTATTAGTGGAACATATAAATATTTTTCTTTTTCATATAGCACTTTCCTAGTTATTCATAAAGGATGGCTCAACACTCCTTAAAAGTAGGGATGGTGGAAGAAGTCTGAACATCTCAATAGAAAAGAATATGCCCTTATTCCTACTCCATAAATAAAAATCAAAGAAAGTTATAACATATGGGAAGAAACAACATAATAAGGATAATCGATCAGATTAATTCAATGGTAGCAAAATTATGTTATTGATTATGTCCCTTTTTCCTGTTTTCTTATCATTACTAAACAATTTTCTAAAAAGATGACGATTTATTTTGATTTTCTGATTACAGTAAGCTTTAATTTGTATGATTGTATATAAATAATATGTTTTCCTTTAGAAGAGTCATTAGAAATTCTCAAAATGCTAATCTAAAACAAAAACAATCCATTCAAAAGGTGTTGTCCCTTTTAAAAAGAACAGCAGAAACAATTTGCGGAACTATTGTTCCTTCTGAAAGGAACAACAAAAACACTCTACGGAACTGCTGTTCCTTCCAAAAGGAACAACAAAAACATTCTGCGGAACTTCTATTCCTTTCGAAAGGAACAACAGAAGTGTTGTTCCTTTAGAAAGGAATAGCAAAACTCAAAATAGATGAAATAAACAGAGTTTTTGAAAAAATACAGAATTCCATGAAACAAACAACGAAAACTGAAAATAAACGAAATAAACAAAGGTTTTAAAAATGAATTCCCTAAAGCAAACAATCAAATAAATGAACAATCTTTATGTACAAAATTTAAAAAAAAATTATTTAGTAAACTAGTGCCGAGGAGGAGTTATCCCCTTCAGCGAGAATTTCCATGGTAGAATCTTCCCGTAACTGTTGGTAAAAGGATTCCCGGGTAAGCGGTTTATGATACAATCTTATTTGATGACTGTTTACCTTAAAGGAATGCCCAGATCCATCAATGGTAGCTAATGTAATAGTGCCATTATCATGCACTTTTTGTATTTCATAGGGTCCGAGCCATCGTGTCTGGAGTTTCCCTGGAAAATCCTGAAACCTAGAATCATATGGGAGTGCCCAGTCTCCTTCATGGAAGATCTTTTCTTTGATCAGGGCGTCATGCCATTTTGATCTCTGTTGTTGAATTAACGCTGTGTGCTGAAGAGCAGAGAGCCTAATTTCATCTAACTCATTAATTTGGTGCAGTCTTTTGGCTTGGGCTTCATTTAAATCTAGACCGACCTTCTGAGATGTTCTTAGTGTCTGAATTTAAAATTCTATTGGAAATATGGGTTCTTTTCCAAATACCAATTGATATGGTGAATACCCCGTAGTGGGTCTCCACGTTGTTCGATACGCCCACAATGCTTCTGGAAATCTGTAGGCCCAATCACGTCTGTGTGAGGCAATGGTTTTTGTTAATATAGATTTAATCACTTTGTTCGTGCTATCAACTTGGCCATTGGCCTGTGGGTGGTATGGGGTTGCAATCTTGTGCTGAATGTGATAGTTTTGTAGTGTTTCAGCTAATTTATTACCTACAAACTGTGGTCCTCCATCTGTGATTATGTCCCTAGGGAGGCCATATCGCACAAATATTTGGAAAAGAAACTGTATTACAAAGTCCTCTGTAGCTTTTGAAAGAGCCTCTGCTTCAACCCATTTGGTGACATACTCAGTTGCAACTAGAATGTATGTTTTTTGGTTTGATGGGGGGCTAATAGGACCAAAAGACTCAAGGGCCCAACATTCAAATGGTTCAATCACTAGTTGAGGGTTCAAAGGCATTTCATGAGACTGCCTAGGGCGACTTGCACTTTGGCAGCTATCACAGGCCTGCACAATTTTTTTTGCATCTTTAAAGATAGTAGGCCAATAATAGCCTGTTCGTAAAACTTTGTGGGCAGTTCTATGATCTGAAAAATGCCCATGACACTATCCATCATGGCATGCTTTCAAAATGTCAAGTTCTCATCCTCTTGAACGCATCTTCTTGTTTGCATATCTTCACATGTGTGAAATAGGTAGCCCCCAATCCAAGAGAATCGGGTACTACGCTATATTATCTGTTTTTGTTCATTAAGGGATAGATGTTTAGGTAATTTACCTATTGCCAAATAGTTTTCTATATAAACATACCATGGGGTTCTGACAGTAATGGCGAAGATATGTTCATCTGGGAAGTGGTCTTCAACTGCTTCTGTATCTGTTGGCTTTGGCATTCTTGACAGAAAGTCAGCTATAGGGTTCTCTTTCCTGGGTCGATCTTTGATTGTAATGTCGAATTCCTGCAATAAAATCAACCATATTGTCACTCTTCCATTTGTAACAAGTTTATTTGCTAAAAATTTAATGGCAGAGTGATCAGTATATAGTAGTACAGGATACCCAGTTATATAATGTCTAAACTTATTTATAGCATGTACTACAGCTAAAAATTCCTTGTCAGTCATAGTATAATTTAATTCAGCAGAGGATAGATTTTTCCTAATATAATAGATTGCATATGGCTTCTTGTCTTCCTCCTGCCCAAGTACTGCTCCAATTGCTGTGTCTGAGGCATCAGATGAAATTTGGAATGGAAAATTCCAATTTGGGCCCCTCAGCACTGGGGCTGTTGAAACAAGCTTCTTCAGATCATTAAAGGCATTGTCACATTTATCTGTCCAAGTGAAATCAACATTTCCAGTCAGTGCATATAAAGGTGCAGCTATTCGAGAATAATGTTCTATAAATCTTCTATAGTAACCAGAAAATCCAAGAAAGCTACGTACCTCTGTTTGTGTGGTGGGTGTGGGTATTAACAAGATTATTTGAATTTTAGCTGGGTCCACTTGAATTCCAGCTGCTGAAATATAATGCCCTAAGATAACTCCTTCGGTCATCATCATATGACACTTTTCATGGCTTAAACAAAGCCTAGTGTCAATACATATTTGCAACACCTTTTCTAAATTTTCTAATGCTGGCTCAAAATCATCTCCATAAGGTGTGAAGTCATCCATATATACTTCGAGCCCTTCATTTATTAAATCTGAAAAGATGCTGAGAATGGCCCTTTGAAATGTAGCAGGGGCATTGCATAGGCCAAAAGGTAAGACTCAGTAGGCAAATGTCCCCCAAGGACAGGTAAAAGTAGTTTTGTCTTGGTCTTCAGGGGCAATCTGAATTTGATTGTACCCACTGAAGCCATCTAGGAAAGAAAAAAATTTCTTTCCTGCCAATGTGTCTAATACCTGGTCAATGAAAGGAAGGGGAAAGTGGTCCTTCTTTGTTGCCTTGTTAAGTTCACGGTAATCTACACATATTCTCCACTTTCCGTTCTTTTTTGGTACCACTACTAATGGAGAGACCCACTTACTATCAGATATTGGGTAGATGAAATTAACATCCAATAGTTTTTGTAGTTCAGCTTTCACAATATCTTTAAGGTGAGGGTTTAGTCTTCTTTGGGGTTGGAAAATGGGTCTCGCATATTTTTCAATATAGATGTGGTGTGTGCACAATTGAGGATCAATTCCTTTCATATCAGGGTAATCCCATGCAAAGGCTGCTTTGTATTTCCGCAATAGTTGGACCAACTTCTCTTCTTGTTCAGCAGTTAGATTTTTGTTAATGTTTAGAGTTTTTCTCGGCTCAATTTCTACAATCTTGCTATTGTACATAGAAGTAGTGGGTATTACTTGATCAAGAATGTCTTTCAAAGGATCTTATTTTTCTTTATTATCAAATTCTACCTTGATCATGTGACATTGCAAATGAGATTTGATTTGTGGTTTATTAATAAAATTATTAATGATATCATCCTCTGTTTGATCTTTCAAATCAAGAGCATTTTCTATAGTTAGAGGTGATCTCATATTTTCCATAAGATATGATACAGGTTGTTTTCTTGTTTTGATTATTGATAGACTTGGCTAGGCTGGGGGGTATAAGGCTAAATTCTTGACATAGTTACCCCTTGTTATTTTCATGTTGCCTTGTCGGCATCCAATATAAGCATCGACAGTTGCCAACCAAGGTCTACCTAAGATTAACGGGTGTCCATTTAGCCGGTTCTTTGGATTGATAACCAGGAATTCAACAGGGTATTCCCAGGAATCTATAGATACCATTACATCTTGTAGTGTACCCTCTGGTTTGACTACTGATCGGTCAGCCAATTCCAATAAGGTCGTTGTTAGTTCTAGCGATTTAATGCCAAGTTTTTGATAGGTAGTAGTTGTTAGGATATTGATTGCTGCTCCCAAATCAACCAAGGAATTTGGAAATGATTGCCCATTGATTTGCACCATCACTATAGGATTTCCTGGGTCTTCATATTTGATAGGTGTTTCCATCCCTGATAATAAGTCAGATAAAGTACCGACTATTTGGATAGTTGGATTGGTGGTTGTTCTCCTCTTTGGCTTCTTTATGCATAATTCCTTTCTGGTTTTTGCATATATAGGAATGTCTTGAATAGCTTGGAGGAGAGGGATTTATATCAAAATTAGGATGTTCTAATGGGCGTGGTATGATTAATCATTCTGGGAATGGTGGAGAGGAAGTTGTTACTTGTTGTTGAACTTACTTTTCTTTTTGTAATGTTTATTCTACAGGTAACAGATTTTCAACATGAAGATAATTGTTTCTCCATGTTTCTACTATGCGCCCAGACCTTAATTGAAGGTAATTGCACTCCCTCAGTTCAGTTTCTAAATCTGGGGGTTCCATTATTTGGACAGACTGAACTAGCCTATTGTTTGGGTTTGGGTTGGGTTGGGCTGGGAGTTGTGGTCTTAATTTGGTCTGGGGGTTTGTATAGGGAGCTGGCAGTGTGGGTTGAGAGAGAGGGATTGTTCCAGCTGGTTGATTTGTAGGTCTTTTCCAGTTTGACAGCTAGGCCTGACTCTATGAAGTAGAGGGGGACCATTGCGTTGGATAGTTATTTTTTTGCCAAAACGGTGGGCAGAAAGGAAAGCTAGGCCAATTATTTTGATTTGTTTGATTTGGCCAAGATGTTGTAGGGAATGGCTGTTGTGACCAATTGGGGAAAGGTGGTTGATTTTGCCACATTCCACTATATTGCTGAGCATTGTATTGAGGAGGCTGAAAACAAGAAAATGGATCAGTTGGCATACCTGATTGTCATGGCTGCCATTGTTGGTGCTGATTAAGCAGACATACCACTTCTAATTCTTCTTCTGCCTCCTTATAAACTACTTTTAAGCCAGGAAGTGAGGGACATCCTTCTGTAGGGTGATATTTCATGCAAATGTCACAGACTTTAATTACATCCAACGGACATTCTTTGTGGTTGTGTTTCTTCCTGCATCTAGGACAGAATACTGCCAAATTTTCTCTACTTCTACTTGCATAATGTCAAACTGTGTTGTTAGAGTCCCAAGTATATCTGTCTTAAAATATTCCATCAAGTTTTCAATCTCTGCACGACTCACACCTTCATTACAAGTCTTGTTGTCTCTTGTAATCATATCATGTTCTGTTGATTTTAACCTTGTGTTGCCCCTTGAACTCCTGATACACAAATCAATGATGTCAGTGTTGGAGTTCCCATGTTTTGGCCAGATTGGCAAGACCAAAAGATGAGACAACATCAGAACCACTTTCAGACCTTAGGATCTAGCCCTCCTAGGTCCAGAGAGGGATCTCTCTATATTTGTCAAAGCATATGTCTTTGAGGCTCAATGTTTCAATGCTAGGCTAGTTATGGGGCTCAGGGTTTGTTTGATTGATTGAGTTTGGTTGTTGGGAATCAGGAAAGAAGTGTCCAATACAAGACAAGGGTGAGCAAAAGGGAAGCTAGGCCAAGGTAGATAACTCAGAGAACATCAAGGCCATTGGGCTATGGATTCAAGAAAGGGTTTACTTGTGTTCAATGTGCAAGCTTTCAGTTGGGCTAGTCATCTAGAGCATTTGGATCTTAAAGGATATATTTGGAATGGGACATCAAGGACAAGAGATGAAGAGGAGAACCAACCAACTCTGTCTATAGATCTGACCAGAGGTCATTTAACTCCAGGCCTGCTTGGACAAAATCAGAGGCAATTACAAGGGATCTTAGAAAGGCTAGCTGGTCGTGCAAAGATCCTAGTGGACAGGGCTAACACTAATCCCCAGTGTTCCCAAACCTTCCAGCTAAATCCTAACCAGAACATCTAAATATAGATTTCATCAATTCATACATCAGAGAGCAGGCAATAACATCCACTACACTAGTTAAACCAATTGACATCAATATTCAGATACACATTTAAGCAGAAAACATAAAGGGCTGGGAGAGCAACAACATAGGGCACCTAACAAGGGTGAATCCTATGCCAAACTTCTGATGCAAGCCAGAAGAAATATGATGAAATGAAAGAAAGTCAATCACAAATACAGAGAAAGGAAAACATCACCAGTTTCCTTAGATCAGGATCCAAAGAAACATGCTTGTCATATTAAAAACAACACCAATCAGGTACATCATAGCCCATAGCTTGAACATTCAGTCTGAATACATCTAGTCTCAGTCTATCTTACAATATTACACAGAGAACTTATCTCAAGAGGAACAATGCTTGCATTTCACTGATATCTCATCAACAACCATTACAATGTTTCCTTCTGTGCTTTATAGCAAAGGGTGAGCCTAAGATCGACTGAAGGAGTAGGTGAAAATTAAATGTATCATTAAACACAACAATGGATGCAGGGCCGCAACCCATTCTGCTTGACCTGCTATGTATTTAATCTCTGTCACCTTCCTTCTGAAAGAATGATCTGCTTTGGATATGATCTTGACCTTTTGGCTTGCTGTACTCCAGGTGATTTGAACAAAAAATAAAATAAACTGCTAGGAAGGTCTGTCTCATAAATGTTCTGGCGTTTTCAGGTCTGTTGTCTGGTGGAAAACACTTTAGGGATGTGGTGTATAATAAAATCTGTATGGACACCATGTACTTGATGAAGAACAAACATTCTGCTGATGAAAAACCTCAAATATTACCTTTTTCCTGTGCTCGGGATCCTTTGATCGATCCTCGGGGTCTGTAATCTGCTGCTTTGTCTCTGAAAACATTGACTTAGGGCTCGAGATCTTCATTAGCTTGCCTTGATCTTCTTGCTTGTACTGAATGACTCTGCCTTTTCATTTGCTTCTGACAGGGTAGCTCGGGTTTTAATGGTGATGGGAGATTCTCAGAGCTCGAAATCTGCCTTTTCCTTAATGTAAATCCCGTCAGCAGCTTTCTTTGACAATTTTATGGTAGCGCCGGCCCTCGGATTTAATTCTGTCTGTACAGCTTTGCCATGTAGAATCATGGCGGTCTTTCACCCTTGGAAACCCTGCAAAACAACGAACTGGATGAGGAAAAAGACCAAGGGGTGGCGGACATGACGAATATGATGAGGGCGACCATGTAGATTGCTGAGGGGCAAAAATTCTTAGGTTCATGGTGAGGATTCGACGACAAGTGGTCTGAGAGGTGGATGCACAGCAGATGCAGTATGCATGGAAAAAACACGTAAAATGATTTTGGAAACAAATATATGCGGAGAGATATGTGGACATACGACAAGGATACGTGGAGGTGATGTGGCGGGACCGGGAGACCACGGAATAGTCAACGACGAACGGATGAATCTGGACCGTCGATGGGGTGGAGATCTATGGTGGAAACACGACGGAAGGTGGACTTGGGATACGGAGGAGGCAGGTTAACGGGGGGCGCAGCTTCGATGAATTACGACCGTAGGATGAAGCGCTCAAGATCGGACGGTTCGCATAGATTCCGCTGCGCGACTTTGAACCGAAGATTAATGCGCGAAATGAAAGTGGTTTTGCTGCCGTACCAAAGACAGGTGTCAAACGATGGGTGGAAATGCTGGGTCTCTGGGGAAAACCACATGTTGCAGATGGGTGGTGCGGAATTTACCGGCGGGTTTTGAAACGTGAAGGCGAGGTGGGGACCACCGTTTCGGACGATCTCCGCACCGTCGGATCCGGTGCTTAACGGACGGCGGAGATTAACTGCGGGGGGCCAAGGTGTACGAGCACGGGAATTTTGGGGCGACCCCCCTTAGCGAATAACAACCGTTCGATCGGGTTTTCCCACATCCCGAGGAGTCAGCTACGGGGGCTCCATGGTTTGACTCCACGGACAGAGTAAAACCCCCGCAAGGAAAAAAGCCTAGGTGACGGCGCCGGGTCTTATGGAAAAAGGTGCGGAGACTAATGGGGAAGGGGCTAGGGCCTCTTAGTGAAATGTATGTATTTCTACACATTTTCAATGCAATTTGGGGCCAGCCAGGGGTAACGATAGAGCAATGAAGGGTAGGAAAGGCCGAAATAGGGGTAGGGGAAGGATTTCAAGGGGGTTTCGAGGAATTTAAGAATAAGGAAGGGGGGATTTCGACAAAGGGAAAATAGAGGTTGGGATGGGGAAGTTTTCAGGATATAGGGGTAAAAAGGCCCCTTTTGAGAATAGATCAGTAGAGAGGATGTATATTAGGCCTAGCACAGAGAGACTCCAAGGAGGATGAATTTTTAGGGGATAGGCATTCCTTGGAGGCTCCAGAACACTCTAGCCCCCAGCTTGCTTGTCAAGAATTTCATAGGGGGGCTAACAGTGGCTCCACATGGGGATGGCTTCTCCTTGGAGGAGTCAAGAAACCAGATATGATATTTGGAGTAGGCCAGGTGCCTGCTATCATAAGCCATCTTCCTTCGTTGATTTTCAGCTGCCACAAACATGATATATCAGCAGAAACATTTTCCCAACCAAACTACCTACCCAACCATAGTCATAACTGTTCCCTTTGGGTGCATTTGAGCTTGCAGACCCTTTACATTTTATTTTGCAAAATAAAAACAAACCTATTCTAAATCTACCCTTATTGCTCCATGAGGCCAGATTAGACTGTTGGCCTCATACAATTCTCTACCTAATCTACTACCTGTTGGGATTAAACTGTCCAACAAGTTTCTTCACCTACATTCTAAGACATGAAATTTAAAACAACCAAGCCAGGATTAGACTGTCTGACTTGCCGGAGTGGGATCTTGAAAACAAAACTGTGAAGGCATGAAATATGCAGTTCTGATATATCCTTCTTTCTTTCTTGTGACTCAGGTTTTGAGCATATTTGAGTCACCTCTTTTCTTTGCTTCAGCTCTGGTTTTGGGCATATTAGAGCTGGTTCTTCTTTCGCTGTTGATCCAGATTTTGAGCTTATTAGGACCAGCTATTCTGCTTCCTTTGGCTCGGATTTTGATCAGGTTTGAGCCATGCTTTTTACTTCAGAGGTTCATGTTTTGAGAATGTCTAAACCTCTCTTTTCATTCTGTTTTTTGGAACATTTTTTCTATTTTCCTGAAAGTAAAAATGCAATGGTATGTACAATGGAAATGAAACTGGAAATGAAAAATTAACACAAATAGTGTTTGAGCATCCTGCCATTGACAGGACCCCCAAACAACTCTGTACCATCAAGTTCTTGTAAGAAAAACGCATTAGGACCCACAGTGGCCTGGATTATGTATGGAACCTGCCACAGGCTGTCAAATTTTCCATGTTTGCCTTTGTCCTCTTTTCTCGAATCCCATCTCAGAACCTTATCTCCAACCTTGAAATCTGAAGCTTTGGTTCTTTTGTCAAACTGTCTCTTTATGCCTTCCTGTACTTTGACAGCTCTGCTATAAACCTGCTCTCTTGTTTGCTGAAGATGGATTGTTTCATTAATTATCCTTATCATGCTGTCCTCCTCTGCCGGAATCTCTTGGACAAGCTTGATTACTGGAACTCCAAGACTAGTAGGAAACACTGCTTCAGTCCCGTAAACCAGCTGAAAGGGTGACATGCCAATAGATTTCTTTGTAGTGAGCCTGTCTACCCACAAGGCATGTATCAAATTTTTATGCCATGATCTTTTGTTCTCTTCCAGCAGCTTCTTAATGATTGTAACCAGGCTTTTGTTTAATGATTCAGCTAGGCCATTACCCTGGGGGTAATAGGCAGTTGAATGTCCAAGTGCTATTCCGTACCTGTGACAGAAATCAATCATTCTTTTGGATCTGAAAGCAGCAGCATTGTTAGTGATTATTTTCCTGGGACAGCCAAAACGAGATAGGATGAAGTCTTCTAGGAACCTAATGATGACAGAGTTAGTGGCATTCCTAGTGGGTATAGCTTCTATCCATTTAGTGAAGTAATCTGTGGTAGTCAAGATCCATTTATGCTATTCAGAGGAAGGAGGGTGGATTTCCCCTATAAAGTCTAGGCCCCATTGCATGAAGGGACCTTCTATGGTGATAGGTTGCAAAGGGAGGGGGAGGAGTTTTCTTTTGCCCTCAAAGATTTGACATTTGTTACAGG
Source organism: Pinus albicaulis (assembly GCA_034641835.2). Lineage (NCBI taxonomy): Eukaryota > Viridiplantae > Streptophyta > Pinopsida > Pinales > Pinaceae > Pinus > Pinus albicaulis. The sequence goes on from CM076582.1 coordinate 1,567,414,723, forward strand.
CAAGAATCATTTTATGGACATCACTAAAGAGGGTAGGCCAGTAGTAACCAGCCCTGAGTAACTTATTTGCAGTGGTTTTCCGACTCAGATGGCCTCCACATTCCCCGGCATGGAATTCTTGTTTGATTCTTTCAGCTTCAGTTTCAGACAAACATTTCAGTAAAAGGCCATTTGGATTTTTCCAATATAGACTTTCATTCATAATGCAGTAATTTCTAGCTTTGAGTTTTATGAATCTGGCCTTTGTTTTGGACAGCTCTGGAGGGGCATTGAGACTAGTGAGCACATAAAGGATATTAGTATACCAAGGAGAGTTCTGAAACTGCTCCTCCATAGTTGGATGGGGAAATCCTTCCTGCTCATCTAAGGAATTCATCATGTTAATTTCAAGGGCCTGCAAGTTTGTTTCAGCCATTAACTGGGCCAAGCCTTGACCTTTGATCAGCTTAGTGGGTTTTATTTCAAGGTCATATTCCAAGATGGTAGCAATCCATTTGCCCCTTTTCCCATCAGGGTCTTGGGACAAGATATCCTTAACCACTATATTTGGCACATAGTCAATTGTGTGAGAATGCAGAATGTACACCCTAAAGTCTTTTAAGGCCTTAATCAGGGCATAGGCCTGCTTTTCCATGATGTTGTACTTTAAGGTGCATCTCTTAAGGCTTTACTGAAGAAAGCTATAGGCTGCTCATTACCTTCTAAATTTGTATGCAGCAAAACTGCAGCTATTGTGTGTTGGGAAGCAAATGAAAAGATCAGAAAATATTTTGAGAAGTCAGGGCTGATAAGTACAGGGGCCTGAGTGAGTGCAAGTTTTACTGACTCAAAATATTTCTTGGCTTTAACAGTCCACTTAATTCCTGCACCTTTCTTCAGCATTTCAGTAATTTTTCTAAGGTGCTCAACGAGGTTGGGGATGAACCTCCTAAGGAAATTGATCTTCCCTATGAAGGAATGCAATTCCTTGATGTTTCTTGGATTTGAGATTCGAAGTATTCCCTCAACTCGCTGTGGGTCTATCCTGATCCCTTTCTCAGATATAATGTGGCCAAGAAGCTTACCTTCTTGCAGCCCAAAAACAGTTTTCTTAGGATTTAAGGACAGACCGTACCTTCTACACTTTTCAAAAACTTTCCTCAGATGTTTCAAGTGTTCTTCTTCAATTTTAGAAAAGACAATCAAGTCATCCAAGTAGATAACTATAAAGTGTCCAATCTCTTCTGAGAAAGCTATATCCATCACTCTCTGGAAGGTAGCTCCAGCATTCATCAGTCCAAAGGGCATTTTAACATACATGAAGTTGCCCCATGGAGTGGTGAAAGTTGTTTTGAGTTGGTCTTCTGGGAGTACCAGAACTTGGTTGTATCCTGAAAAACCATCAAGCAGGGAGATTCTCCTAGAGCCCACTACCTTTTGTAGGATATGTTCCATTCTGGGCAAAGGGTAGTTTTCTTTCAAGGAGGCTCTGTTGAGGTTCCTGAAGTCTATGCATAGTCTGATCTCCCCTGTTATATTCCTTACAGCCACTAAGTTTGACACCCAATCAGAAAACCTTACAGGGACTATTATGCCTGCATCATACATCTTCCTTATCTCTTTCTCTACTGCAGGCAATTGTTTTGGATTGATTCTTTGAAGTTTTTGTCTGAAAGGCTTCTGATTTTCCTTTAGTGGTATCTTGTGTTGTATGATGTTGGTGTCATAGGCCTTTAAGTCTTCATAGCTCCATGCAAACACGTCAATGAATTCCTTAAATAAGTCAATGTATTTTTTCTTCATGTTTGCAGGTATAGACTTAGCCAGTTTTATCATTTTGGGTCTGTCTTTAGTGCCTATGTTGCATTCTTCTATATCTAATTCTGCATGTTCTATGGTGGGATTTTTTTCCACGTCATTGAAATCAAAGAGGTCCTCTAAGGGTGCCAGGCCTCTGGGTATATTCTTGTCTTTGGCCTGCAGCACTTCGACCTCTTCATTTTCTGCGTTTTCACTATTTTTGTTAAAATTTCCAGTTTGCTCAGAAAAAGAATTTATTTCTATGTTACAGGGTGTTTCTTGTTCATCTAGGGGATCCTCGCTTGGGCAGCTATCATCAGAAATCGAGTCTAAATCAGAAAATTCAAACTCATTCCTGCCCACCAGGAAATCTTCGATCTGTTTGTCTCCTTCAAAGACCTGCCAATATTTTTCATTGTCTGGCACTGCAGGCTTGAATTTGGTCTGAATGATAATTTGTTGGTCAACTGGGGCCTTAGGAAATGAGCTATCTAGGCAAGCTAATCCATTTGCTATTGCAGTTTGACCCCTAGGAATGAACACTAATTCATATTCAACAAACGTTTTCAGCAGATCTAGAGTGTCATTCCTGTATGCCCTAAGCCTGGGGTGTTTTGCTGAATACTCACCATTCACCTGTTTGATCACTAACTCTGAGTCTCCTCTCACAGCTATCCTACGGGCTCCTAATTTTTTCAACAGATTTAAGCCCAAGATCAGAGCCTCATATTCTGCAATGTTATTCGTGCATTTAAAACGCAGGTTCACAGTGTGGCTCTCTGCATGATCATCTCCTGTGTTATGTAGCCACACTCCTGCTCCAGCACTTTGCCTAGTACAGGACCCATCAAAGTTCATTTCCCACAGGGGTTCGTTGTTTACTTCATATTCATCCCCTACCCTACGGCTGGATTCGCCATTATGTTGAGTTGTGAGGTTTATGCTAGGAGGGGGGTCATTTTGTGGTTCATTATGGGCATGGAGATCAAGGAGGTGGCTAGCTTGCTGTTTTTGTTCTATTTCTGTTTCATTGAGAGTTATATTTTCAGCAGTTTTCCCATGGTCTTCTTCTTCGTATTCTTCCAGAGTAGCCATTATGTTGAAATCCATGGGCTGTATGTTTGTATTTCCATTATCTGATCTCGGCCCTTCTGAGGATTGGTCATTGTAGAGGATAAAAGATTCTAGATCTGTATGTACATAGTATAATGGTGAGTTTTCAGGTTTCTCGGGGCTACTGACTTAGAATTTCAACTGAGACTCTCTATACAGTCTTCTAAGTTGGCCAAATATAGGGATAGTGGCATAAGAGCCATCCATCTGCATTGTTCCTTGCAGTTTGGCTCCCCATGATATTGATAATAACATGCCATACTTAGGTGGCACATCTGCCACCACAACATCCATGACCATACACTTCGCAGGAATCTGGGTTAAACTCACACATAAGTCTTTGATGAGGCCTAGGCATTTTACTCTGCTAGAGTCAAATGAATATAAGTCTTTGTAGGGTCTGGTGATTTCTAGGGCTAGCCTCTCCATCACTACCTTGGGCATTAAGTTGTGAGACGCTCCAGAATCATGCATTGTATTGTGCAAGATCTTTTCATGAATGTTAAGACTGATATAAAAAGGTGGAACTACCCCTTCCTGAAATTTTCCCTCAATATTTGGACCAAATAGGAGGGCAGGTTGATCATCGTTCAAATTTACAGAATCATTCATTTCTCCCAGATTTAATGCTTTCAAAATTTGGCCTTTATATACATTCTGAGTGGCCAGCTTAGATAATGGTACAGAGATTTTGATTTTTGCAATCTCACTCTCTAGATTGAAAGTGGACTGGACCTTTGTAATGTTCAATTCTGTTTTATTTGCTACTGCTTTAGTAGCCGAATCGGTTTGTGGTTTCTCACTATGTACAAGGTTTGGAACAGTTGTATCAGGAGCACTAACTGAAGTGCTAGTACTGCTGGTTGGTTGGCCTTGTTTTCCAGAGTCCTGGTTGTCCTTCTCCTTATGTTTACCAGAACTATCAACTGCTATTTTGTTGTCTGCAACAGATGCTTTAGAGGATTTATCAGGTCTTTTCTTGATGGTTACCTCAGGAGTCTTTGTTTTGGGAGTATCTTGGCTTTTCTTGCTCCTAAGTTCATATTGTTCCTTGACCTGCATCATGGCATTTTCAAATCCTAATCTGTAATCTTCAGTTTCTAACCATTCCTCTTCCCAATGTGAGGGTGAGGGCTGATATTCCTCTGAATCACAGTTAAGGACTGAATCCTCCGATTCAAACATGTTTATTGCATTCCCTTCAGACTCTTCAATGATTCCCTCGTCCTCATCTAAAATTTTTTCTTGAAATGGGGGAATAATTTGTTGGTCTGACTCTCTTTGTTTGTTGGGAGCAGCATTGTTTCTTCTAATGTTTTGGTTCTGGTTTCTGTTTTGGTTGTTGTTTTGGACAACCATCCTCTTTATCATTTGTTGAAGCTCTTCCACATTCTTAGAAAGTCTTTCATATTTGGGATCGGACTTGGAAGCTACGTTGTCATCCCTATATGTTACCCTCTTTTCAGCCTTTAGTCTTGCCCTTTTTTCCATCAGGTTTGCTTCTATGGTTATTTCTCCTTTCTGCATGTCTTCCAGGGTGGTGTATTCTTTGTCTCTAAGCTCATAGGCCAGGTCAGCATCGAATCCATCAGGATACTTAGCCAAGGCCATTCCTTGTGGAGGTTTCATGTGTGGAGGGAGAGCATTGTAAATGCTGTTGAATCTTGTTGTGTAGTCATGGACACTCTCTCCTACATTCCTTTTCAGGCTCATGTATTCAGCCAGGAGTTGGCGTGGGTTTGCCCTAACCTCCCATTTGTTTATAAAGGTCTGGTACAATGCAGGGAGATCTTGAATGCTGCCAGGATGCAATCCTTTAAACCATTTCTTGACCTCACCCCCTAAGCTTTGGGCAAAGATTCTCATTTTGATTGTTTCGTCATCAATCTCCATATAATCAAAAGAGTCCTCCATTTTATCTACATGTTGCTGAGCTGTTATGGACTCTTTAGGAGTTAAGTGTGGGATTTTTGACTGATAATCATTGGGCAAGGGTAACAAGGGTTGAGGTAAAAGCAAAGGTGCATACCAGGCTGCCATAATGATGTTCTGATGGGGTATAGGGTTAGCTTGAGCAGCTGGTATTTGGATGACAGGGATGTTTGGACCAACATAAGTCTCTTGAGCAGATCTAGTGTGAGAGAGCCCCAAGTTTTGAAGGAAGTGTATATCAGGTGGTGTGGAAGGAGGGGTTTCACTGTCCCTAGTATTTTGACCACTGTTAGATGTTGTATTGTAGACTTCTAGGTCTTGCTGGTCTAGATGATTGAATGACCTAGTTCTCGGTAGTCTATCAGGTATGTCTAGGTCATGGAGGAAATGTGTTAGAGCTATTAGGTTTTCTGGTGCAGAATTAGCTCTAAGAATGTTGCTGGAAATAGTTGATCTCCTACTTACAGGTGTTATCTTGAGGATTTTCTTAGGATTATCAACTATTTCAGGTGGGTTTGGATCAGGGCAAGCTCTCGTATGAATGGTTCTGTGAGCCATAATGGTGTTCTTGAACTAAGCAGCTTAACCCTACTTGTTACTTCTATTATGGTTGATATTGCTCAGGGCTAGTCTCCCAGCGGAGTCTTCATTATGTTTCGGGTCTGGTCTCCCAGTGGAGTTTGATGCGAAACCAAGATGATCAGCAGGCCTACTGATCACCAGTGGAGTATTTTTCATTTAGGAAAAATGGAGTCGCCAGGTGGAGGGTTTAGGATGTTTCTAAGGGGTACACTGTCCACCACAGTGCTGATGAAATATCCCTTTTCAAGGATATCCCACTAAACACAACAAACTCTAACCAGAGATTGAATGGTAGGGAATTTACCAGATATGTCACCTCAAAGAAGAGGATGAGATCCGGAGGCTACCTGGCCCTTTCCAGGCTCTGTCTAAGAGTATGGGGTAAAACACACAAGAGGTAAGTGGAATGGGAAGGATAATTTTTTTACTACTAACCTAACCAGAGTTATAAGCTTCTGAGTCTTGGAAGTATGTAAGGTGAAATGTACTCAGATTGTCCCCAGTGGAGTCGCCATTATGTTGGAGTTCCCATGTTTTGGCCAGATTGGCAAGACCAAAAGATGAGACAACATCAGAACCACTTTCAAACCTTAGGATCTAGCCCTCCTAGGTCCAGAGAGGTATCTCTCTATATTTTTCAAAGCATATGTCTTTGAGGCTCAATGTTTCAATGTTAGGCTAGTTATGGGGCCCAGGGTTTGTTTGATTGATTGAGTTTGGTTGTTGGGAATCAGGAAAGAAGTGTCCAATACAAGACAAGGGTAAGCAAAAGGGAAGCTAGGCCAAGGTAGATAACTCAGAGAACATCAAGGCCATTGGGCTATGGAGTCAAGAAAGGGTTTACTTGTGTTCAATGTGCAAGCTTTTAGTTGGGCTAGTCATCTAGAGCATTTGGATCTTAAAGGAGATATTTGGAATGGGACATCAAGGACAGCAAATGAAGAGGAGAACCAACCAAATTTGTCTATAGATCAGACCAGAGGTCATTTAACTCCAGGCCTGCTTGGAAAAAATCAGAGGCAATTACAAGGGATCTTAGAAAGGCTAGCTGGTCGTGCAAAGATCCTAGTGGACAGGACTAACACTAATCCCCAGTGTTCCCAAACCTTCCAGCTAAATCCTAACCATAACATCTAAATATAGATTTCATCAATTCATACATCAGAGAGCAGGCAATAACATCCAATACACTGATTAAACCAATTGAAATCAATATTCAGATACACATTTAAGCAGAAAACATAAAGGGCTGGGAGAGCAGCAACATAGGGCACCTAACAAGGGTGAATCCTATGCCAAAATTCTGATGCAGGCCAGAAGAAACATGATGAAATGAAAGCAATTCAATCACAAATACAGAGAAAGGAAAACATCACCAGCTGCCTTAGATCAAGATCCAAAGAAACATGCTTGTCATATTAAAAACAACACCAATCAGGTACATCATAGCCCATAGCTTGAACATTCAGTCTGAATACATCTAATCTCAGCCTATCTTACAATATACATAGAGAACTTATCTCAAGAGGAGAATACTTGCATTTCACTGATATCTTATCAACAACCATTACAATGTTTCCTTCTGTGCTTTATAGCAAAGGGCAAGCCTAAGATCGACTGAAGGAGTAGGTGAAAATTAAATGTATCATTAAACACAACAATGGATGCAGGGCCGAAACCCATTTTGCTTGACCTGCTATGTATTTAATCTCTGTCACCTTCCTTGTGAAAGAATGATCTACTTTGGATATGATCTTGACCTTTTGGCTTGTTGTACTCCAGGTGATTTGAACAAAAAATAAAATAAACTGCTAGGAAGGTCTGTCTCATAAATGTTCTGGCGTTTTCAGGTCTGTTGTCTGGTGGAAAACACTTCAAGGACATGGTGTATAATAAAAGCTGTATGGACGCCTTGCACTTGATGAAGAACAAACATTATGCTAATGAAAAACCTCAGATATTACCTTTTTCCTATGCTCGGGATCCTTTGATCGATCCTCGGGGTCTGTAATCTGCTGCTTTGTCTCTGAAAACATTGACTTAGGGCTCGAGATCTTCATTATCTTGCCTTGATCTTCTTGCTTGTACTAAATGACTCTGCCTTTTCATTTGCTTCTGATAGGGTAGCTCGGATTTTAATGGTGATGGGAGATTCTCAGAGCCCGAAATCTGCCTTTTCCTTAATGTAAATCCCGTCAGCAGCTTTCTTTGACAATTTTATGGCAGCGCCGGCCCTCGGATTTAATTCTATTTGTACAGCTTTGCCATGTAGAATCGTGGCAGTCTTTCACCTTTGGAAACCCTGCAAAACAACGAACTGGATGAGGAAAAAGACCAAGGGGTGGCGGACATGACGAATATGATGAGGGCGACCATGTAGATTGTTGAGGGGAAAAAATGCTTAGGTTCATGGTGAGGATTCGACGACAAGTGGTCTGAGAGGTGGATGCACATCAGATGCAGTTTCCATGGAAAAAACACGTAAAATGATTTCAGAACAAATATATGCGGAGAGATATGCGAACGTACGGCAAGGATACGTGGAGGTGACGTGGCGGGACCGGGAGACCACGAAATAGTCAACGACGAATGGATGAATCTGGACCGTCGATGGGGTGGAGATCTACAGCAGAAACACGATGGAATGTGGACCCGGGATACGAAGGAGGCAGCTTAACGGGGGGCGCAGCTTCGATGAATTACGACCGTAGGATGAAGCGCTCGAGATCGGACGGTTCGCATAGATTCCTCTACGTGACTTTGAACCGAAGATTAATGTGCAAAATGAAAGCGGTTTTTCCACCGTACCAAATACAGGTGTCAAACGATGGGTGGAAACGCTGGGTCTCCCGGGAAAACCGCCTGTTGCAGATGGGTGGTGCGGAATTTACCGGCGGGTTTTGAAACGCGAAGGCGGGGTGGGGACCACCGTTTCGGATGATCTCCGCACCGTCGGATCCGATGCTTAACGAACGATGAATATTAACTGCGGGGGGCCAAGGTGTACAGGCACGGGAATTTTGGGGTGACCCCCCGTAGCGAATAACAACCGTTCGATCGAGTTTTCCCACATCCCGAGGAGTCAGCTACGGGGGCTCCATGGTTTGACTCCACGAACAAAGCAAAACCCCCGCAAGGAAAAAAGCCTAGGTGACAGCGCCGGGTCTTATGGAAAAAGGTGCGGAGGCTAATGGGGAAGGGGCTAAGGCCTCATATGTGAAATGTATGTATTTTTACTCATTTTCAATGCAATTTGGGGCCAGCCAGGGGTAACGATAGAGCAATGAAGGGTAGGAAAGGCTGAAATAGGGGCAGGGGAAGGATTTCAAGGGGGTTTCGAGGCATTTAAGCATAAGGAAGGGGGGATTTTGACAAAGGGAAAACAGAGGTTGGGATGGGGAAGTTTGCAGGATATAGGGGTAAAAAGGCCCCTTTTGAGGAATAGATCAGCAGAGAGGATGTATATTAGGCCTAGCACAGAGAGACTCCAAGGAGGATGAATTTTCAGGGGATAGGCATTCCTTGGAGGCTCCAGAACACTCTAGCCCCCAGCTTGCTTGTCAAGAATTTCATAGGGGGGCTAACAGTCAGCATAACTTTCCTGATATATATCACCTTTTCCCATAATATTCAATGTTTCAACCCATTGATCTTTCATTCCCCTAATTAATGTAGTTTTCAACACATTATCAGGTAAGGGTAAGGATGCATAGGGAGATCTATGAAGATTGTATTGAAACCGTTCCACATATTCTTCCAAGGTTTCATTTGGTTTTGTTGTCATTTGGAATATTTCATCTTTTAGTTCCTGAGACCTGCAATAATCTTGATATTTCTTTAAAAACACAGCCTTCATATGGTCCCAATCAGTTATGACACCCCCACCTAATCCCATAAACCATCGTAAGGCTGCCCCTTTTAATGTAGAAGGGAATAGTTTTAGTTTTTGGGGATCGGTGGTATAATCATATCCCCTGCATAACACATCAAATTCAAACAAAAACGCATATGGATATTATGATGTTAATCCATGAAATGTGGGAATATGTTGAAGGGGAATGGCCTTCATAGGTGCATTGACTGCAGTATCTACTATAGGATATTGCAGCGTAGAGGTTTGCTAGGGTGTCTGCTGATTCTGATTTTGGTTCTGGGCCATTTGGCCAAAAATGTGCCAATATCCTTCTGGGATCTCCAAGGAATTTCTAGGCTGACTAGCAGGGTCAGGAATGGCTTTGACAACACTCCCCTTGTCTGGAATAATGAGTATTCCTTGAGGTGTTTCAGGACCTTGATTTTGATTGAGTTTAACAGCACTTCCTTTATCCAGACTGCTTACTGTTTGGAATATTTCAATAGGAGATGTTGGATCTCCTGTTTCTCTTGTTTCCCCTTCTCCTTCATGGAGATTACTAGAGTTCCCTTCTTGATGGGAAATTATGCAAGGATTCTCAATTTCTTGGGAATCTTGCTCAATTCCCTCTATTTGACTGTGTATCTCAGCAAAGGCTTCAGATGGTGACTCTGTAGCCTGAAGGGAACTAGTAGGCTGTCTAGAAATAGTTTTTCTAAATCCTACTGATGGCTGAGATTCAGTTCTTTTAAGTATTTCATCAATAAAAGTTGTCCACCCAAGGGTCACCGGTCCCTTAGGTTTTTCAATTTTAGGAGGAATTTTGTTTTTCTTAGTTGGTCTATTCATTCAAGAAAACAAACCTTCATTCCTACCCAAATAAAGAAGCTTACCTACTTCTGCTGTGAAGCGGGCTGTGAGAAAGTGTGTTTCTTGCCCAGTGCACAGGTTCTTACCTTCCGTCTTTAATACCCAATTCTTCGCAAGCAGAAAAAAATCAGCTGTGCATCACTCTTTTAAAATGGCATACACTCTCCTCGGCAACGGCACCAAAATGTTGAGCCATAAAAAGGTATCTTTCAAACACCTAATTAGCTTACATTAATCATCAATCCGGGAGCGACTTTTTATTTCAAGAGTGTAATCTGTCTGAGGCTGCAATTAACTAAGAGTAATGCTGTGAAGATGTAGTAAAGGATCTTAAATACAAGAGTAAATAGATGCTTGTAAAGAAATCTAATTACAGGAACACAAACGGAAATGCTCTGGAACCTTAATTAAATCAAGCTGCAAAACATCGATCAGGGATACAGTAGCAGTAACTCCTTCCCTTAGAAATCGATGCAAGAAAACTAATCTGGGAACTTGGAAGCAATAACTAGTGTCCTCTATAGTTTGGTGATCTTGTTCTTAAAGCAATTGAAATAAAATCAAACTACTTGCTAATAAAGATAACTGAAAGGAACTGCAAAGGCTAGAAAGAAACAACAACTTGTAACTCCTATGCACACACAGTAGCTGTAACCAATCTATATGCTAATCTAAGGCTATAAATCAGAAATGAACAATAAACAGAAATGGAACAACAACTTGAATTGAACAACAATTACAAACTTAACTATTCTCAATACTTCAATCCTGTCGACAGCCAATACTACAGAACGATCAATCTCAAAGAATCATAAACCAATAGATCAGAAAAATAGAATAGAATACAGAACATAAAAGCTTTCACAATGATAGTAGGATAAATGAACAACAATTGTACTTCTTACAAAGAATAAAATAACAATGAAATTCATTAATGAATCTGTATTCAATCTAATAAGAGTCAATCAACTCTGTAATCGAAATAAATAGTAAACACAACTTCACACAACAGTAAGGAAAGATTAAGAATACAGAAAACAAGGTAATTCCACCAGAGTCGGGCCCTTAGCGCCAGTGAAATACTGTTGGGCTACTTCAGAACTTAAGAGATGAAATGAAACGCGTGTTTGATATTAATAAAACATAAAGTATTACAGAGGCTGTTCTCTCAAAGCCGAGAGTCAATAAACATAATATTACATAGGAAATGTTTGAATATAAGAACTTTTCCGACCCCGTGATCACTAAAGGACATTGCTTTATATATTAAACCCTGACAGACAAGACAAGGAATAAGATGAGTTTGAACAACGATCCCTCAGGATCGAAGGATCCTGAGGGATTCGCTCCTCTTCATTTTTTTATCATCTTGTTTACTTTGACCAAGGCCGAGCTGTCCCCTGCCTCTATTTAGCAATTCGTTTAGATCTCCTTATCTTTGGTTGGATGTGGTTCAACGCTGATGGAACAGCAGTTACATTGATCTCAGCCTCGCCTTTGGTATAGCTGTTCACTTCGTTTAATTCCTGTTTTATCAACAAAAAACAACCTTTAGTCATCTTTTTTCAATGAACATAAACCTTTCCAATTCTATCATAATTCTTATAATAAATTACCTTCCCAAGGTAAAAAGGAGTATGTCTATAGTAAAAGAATGAGAAAATACACAGTAATTTCATACCTTTTTCACTGCCCAACAACCTCATTCAATGTCCCCTGCTCTTTATGAACTTTCACTGATGGGAGGAGTCTCAGTATAGGGAAATCACTAGAATGATGAAATCAATAATGATGAACAATGTGATTTCCAATGCCCATTCAAAGAAGAGGATCAAATAATAGATTGTATTTTTTAGAAGCAAAAGAAGGACTCTCCAAGAAAGGCTTGAGGGAAAGATGATCTCGGGTTTAGGAATATTAAAAAATGATGAATGCCTAGGATCAAAACTTCCAAAATCCCTCACTTGTGATTGATGTGTTTATACTAGGCTTCAAAGTGAGGAAAGGATGACTCATTCAATGGAAAAATCCAATTAAAGTGTGACCTTTGGGAGAAGCTAGGGTGACTTTCCATGAAAAAACTTTTGAGATAAATACTATAAGAGACTAAGGGTTGGGAGATATATCGTGGTAAAGGCTCTTCCAATGATCATTTATAGTTAAGATAACAGGTTTTGAATAATTAACTACAAATTGCAAACCTTCAAGAAATCCCCAAGTCAAAGGAGCTTTAAGGGTTACCCCTTGGTGTGCGAGTTAGGGCATCAATTTATTTGAAATTCCACCATTGTATTTCGTTAAAACTTGGAGGATGCCTAGAGATCTAATCTAGCCTAGGAAGTGATGCCTTGCTTGAGGGCCTTTTACTATTTTTACACACCTTATCCTTTTTTATTTTAGTCTCTAGGCATCCTACTATTTTAGAGAAAATAAAAAATTATTCCCACACCTTGCATGTGAGCCTCTTCTTGGAAACTCCTCATGATGCAATTCAACCTAGCCATATATGCAAGGTTTCTTTCCTTCGTGAATTCGAATTAGACCTAGTTTCATCCTGTAATATTCCCAAATGGGAAAAGTAGGAATAGAGTGCATAAAACTGGAAATATGTAGAAATATAATAGATCAAAGCATGATACAATAGTAGATCCATTCCATTATGAATATAACAGAAAAATAGGTACAATATCTTGAGGAAAAGATCACTCAAGTTGGGCAAACAAGCCTCCCATGAAAGCATACACCTAGATCTAAAATGTTGTTAATACATGAAATACAGGAATGCAAAAAATTGTGCTGTCTAAGAGAGAATAGCAACTGAAAGATACAAAAATATATTGTTGCTGATATAATGCTCCAAAAATTCTAAGGCTAGAGATCCATGCTCCGAAATAGAATTCAGTACAACCCAGAAAAGGTTTCCGGAAATACACACTATACAAAATATAGCATATTTGGCCCTAGGGCTGAATAATCTCTGCAACTGAATCATTAATGGGAGATGGCTGATCCTCCTCCAACAGATATCTTAAATGAAGGGTTGACCCCCACATAGGAAGCCCCAACGCTCCAAATAGGGCAATCAACCCACTGCTGTAGTTGCTCCCCAAAATAACACAGTCCTGGGAGGAAACTGCGCTGTAGCTGATGAATGCTACTTGGCCTAGTGCCAAAATATGTAATGAAGCCCTGAGAACTTCCTCACAAGCTTCTGAATGAAAGGATGATCCATCCAATGGAAAAATAGCTCAGAAAATGGAGATCTCTCTCCTCCATTGCTACACCCTTGCAACACAACCCAACTCTAAACAGAACTGTGTTGTACATGAGACTGAAGCTTGGCCAAATGCATGAATGTGGAAATATAGTGCAAAATATCTTCCTTGGAGGCTTCTCAAGGATAGAGGTGGGATTCTCGATCACGAACACCCTATGCTAAACATCACATGCAATCTTAGCTAAACTGTTGAAGAAAGCCATATGTCTAAACAGACCATATATCAAAATATCAAATATACCAAGATGCATAATATTTCTACCATCCTCTTCCTTTTATAAGATATGAGCTTCGAAACCCTAAGCCCCATCTATTAATGACACTACTTCCATGCAATGTGTCTCCATCTAAAACTGCGTTGTCCCTCCATTAATGTCCACTCCTCCATGACAACGCTGTTGATTTGGTCAAAGTTGAGCTAGTCAAGGTGCTCCAGCCCCTATTCACACCTTAAGGTGCTTTATTAAGCTGAAAAGATGATCCAATTTCAGATGAGAAGTGGTTTTATTCTTCATAAAGAGATTTATGGGTCTCCCTACCCACTTATTAACCTATCTAAGTGACAAAACAAAACTTTAATATTCCAATTAGTTGCAAGCTAATTTAGGAATATTACACATCCACACATGTTAATTATTACAATGATAAAGGTAAAGATTGAGAGGTGATGTAGTCAAAATTGGCAAATTTCGTGTTTCAACCATGCAAACAGTGAACAATCTTGGAGAGGGTGTTGTAGAAATTATACAACATGCATGTATTTATTGGAGTCACCCGATCTAACAATGTACTAAAGTTAAATACTGAATCGCTTCTACAAACCTTTTGTGGAATTAAAGACACAATCTCTAACCACATGAACAAGAAGAAGAATCAAATCATGCACAACACGGATAATTTCCAAGGGAAATCTTACAGCTAAAAACCCCACTATCTTCTATTGTATATTCAGCATGGATCATGAAACAATTACATACAAAACTCTTCTCACAAGAGCCCTCCAATACTTAGCTAATTTTCTCACACTGTCATGAACAAAACTGACCAACACATAGCCAATTCTTAGCCTCTAGACAGCCTGTCTGCCTTGCACAATCCCTGATGGATGCAATCCCTAAAATATAGGAATTATTGCCTTCCTTGACTGCTCAAGTATAATGGGCACTCCAATGGGTGTTTGGTTGCATGTGTGCAACCCAATAATCCTACAACTGATATTCAACTTCCCTTTCACCTAGAAGTCAATTGGGTTTCCACTGGATCTGACATGCATGCAGCTAATAATAGTAAATCCTCAGTTGCATGTGAGATCACTGATTGTGAACTAATTAATATTTAATTCACTTGATCTCTCACAAGTGTATCTTTAGTTACAACTAGCACAATTGAGTTTAACTCACTTAAATAAGTTAAACTGATTACAACCTGCATTAACTAATACTCCATTGCACTTTGAACTCTGTTACAACTAGAATTACTCTACATGCCTCACCAACTACCTCTAACTCGAAATCCACTAGCTAACCGAGTTTATCACTCTCAGTTAACTATTTCAAGTTTACATTGAGAATACATTACAACTTATTTCCCATCTCAATTAAGGGATAACTAAAATATACATGCACCCAAAAATAACACTGTGGGCCCCACCCTAGTATGGATGCTTAATGCAACTTGGCATGGGTACTGAAATTTTCTTGTTGAATCTCAACAATCCCTCTAAACAAGAAAGGGATTATCCTTCACCCTGATCCTGTCTCTATGGTATTCAAATTTTCTTCTGGTGAGCGCCTTCGTCAGAATATCTGCATCATGATCTTCCGTGGGAATGTACTAAAGAAAAATTATCCTTCTCTACACACAATATCTGAGATGATGGTACCAAATATCTATATGCTTGGACCTATCATGAAACACATGATTAATCTAGAGTTTAATGCAACTTTGATTATCACAATGAATCACTATTGGATCCATCTGAGAACCAAACAAACCAACCAAGATCTTTCTCATCCAGATAGCCTCACATGCACCTTGAATTGTTGCCATGTATTCTTCTTCCGCTAAACTGAGTGCCACAGAACGTTGTTTCCTATTGTAATAGGAAACTGTTGTCGATCCTATGCTAACAATCCCCCTTGATGTGTTATTTTTTTCTAATGGACTGCCTGCCCAATCTGCATCCATTAACCCTTGAAGCTTCACTCCCTCTGTTTGTCTGTACCATAGACCATACTCTGATGTGCTCCTCAGGAATCTCAGGACATGCTTCCCCGCCTTCCAAAAGAGGTTGGTAGGCTTAACCATAGCTTGACTCAACTGGTTAACTGCGTAGTAAATGTTTGGTCTTGTGTTCACCAAATACATTAGTGAACCCACTAATTTTCTGTAGATAGTAGCATCCACTACTTCTCCAGAAGTAGCATCCTCTTTCCTCCAATTTCCTGGAAGAGGAGTATCCATGGGTTTGCAACCCTCCATGTTAAACTTAACCAGTATCTCCTTTTCATACTTTCCTTGAGACATAAAAATTTCACCATCCCTCTGCTATATTTCCAATCCAAGGAAATAATGAAGGAGTCCCATGCCCTTCATTTCAAACTCCCTTGTAAGATCCTCCTTGCATGAGTGTATCAGCTGCTCATCACCAGTCAAAATTAGATCATCAACATAAAGAACAATGATCAATAGCTTACCCTCAACCACAATCTGGTACAGGTTTGCATCTACTTCACTTTTCGTGAAGCCTAGTCCAGTGAAATAGCTGTCTATCCGAGTGTACCAAGCACGAGGTGCTTGCTTCAGCCCATACAGTTATCTTTTTAGTCGACACACATATAAGTTATTGTTGAATATTTCAGGAAGATGCTTTAGTCACGATAAATTTTCTCATAAGAGCCATGTATCCAGTAAATCGGTCAGGAGACTGTCTCTATCTGTGTCATGAAGTAGGGGCTCCTACATTCTCTGCAGCATCAAGTCTCAATCTATCAGCTTTCGTGGTGCGACTTCTGCCATTTTTGATGGATGGCTTTGTGGTTGATCCACATATTGAGACTCATCCTTGGGAACCAACAATTCCTCCTCTGCACGCAAGTCCAGATCCCTCTCAAGGGACAACAACATGGATTTCTCCTCATCAAATTTTATATCTCGTCGCATAATAGTCATTCTATTGTTTGGAAAATACACACGATAATTATGGGGTGTTTCAATGTACCCCACAAAACTCCCAATCTTAGCTATCGGTTCTAGCTTCTTCCTGGAGTCCTTGGTCACATGCACATAAACAGATGAGGCAAAAATATTAAAGTGTGAAACATCAGGTTTCTTACCAGTGAAAGCCACTTCAGGTGTACTCATGCCAAGTATCCTATGAGGACAATGGTTTTTCACATGTACCAATGTGTTGCATGCTTCTACCCACATATGCATCAGTAGGCCTTGATCATGCAACATCACTCGAGTTGCACCCACATATAGTTTTGTTCTTCCTCTCGGCAACCCCATTCTGTTGTGGGTTATGAGGCGCTATGAGTTCTCTTCGAATTCCTTCTTTGCCGCAGAAGGTCTTGAATTAGTTAGAGATGTATTCTCCACCATTATCGCTCCTAAGAGCCTTCAATTTCTTCCCCAACTCTTTCTCCACCAGTGCCTTAAACTCATAGAAATTAGAGAATGTCTGATCTTTCTTCTGCATGAAGAAGATCCAACACTTACGAGAAAATTCATCAACAAATCTTACATAATACTTATGTTTTGTTGTCGAAGTAATAGAGAAACGACCACACATGTTTGTGTGAACTCTCTCAAGGATCCCCGAAGCTCGGTTCTCCTTCTCATGAAAGGTGGAATTTACATATTTTACCATAGTTCATCCCTTGCATGTGTCTGAATGTGCAAGTGTACCCCTAGGAAGACCAGTAGAAATTTGTTGCATGACTTTCAAGGCTCCATGGTGAATATGGCCCAATCTCCTGTGCCATAATTCGCCCTCATCCTAGCTCACCACTTGATCTTCCTTGCCCATCATTTTTGTGCAGCTATCTACCTCCAGCTTGTAGAGATTATTACCTAAAATCCCTATCCTCTTGGCTTGTTCTATTGTTTTATGTCGCAGGAAAGATTTTCCTTCACTAAAAACAACATCATAGCCTCTATCCTCGAACATTATGACTGAGACTAAATTTTTCTTCAGACCTGGTACATGCATTACATATTTTAATTGAAAGGGTTTTCCTAATTGCCTCTGGAAGGTAATGGTACCAATCTCGATAGCACTGTACTGCCCGTCATCGCCCATTTCAATACGCATCTGGAGATCCTTCTCCTCCAAGTCACTGAAAAGTTCCTTGTCTCCCATCATGTGAAAGGAAACACCACTATCCAAATACCACATAGATCCTAATGCACTGGACACCATGCATGCGATCAATGAGAAGTCAAGCTCAAATTACGAGGTAAGGTCCTTACTGGCTACAAAACCTCCATCCTTCTTGTTCTTCTTCTTTTGTGGACAGTTAGTAGCTAAATTCCCAAGGTCATGACAGTGAAAACGCTTCACCTTAGACATGTCCTGCTTCTTGCCATTCTTGGACTCGTATTTAGAATGGAATTTATTCCCTTTCCCCTTCCTTACCTTGGCAGCCAAAGCACAATCCTCTTCATCTTCATTCTTAGATGAAGATCCATCTCTGGTGTTCCATTTGAACTCTTATTGCACCAAATCCGACCACAGTCGTTCCCAATATGGAAATATTTCCCTTCCATTAACAGAGTCTTGATAACTGTGCAACTCTTGGGAAGTCCTAAGAGATCCAAGCTCACCAAATCATCAACAACTACTATTATTCCAATGCTCCCCAGTTCATCCCGACATTGGAAAAACGTTTTTAGATATTTTGGAATGGTGTCGCCCTTTTCCATCTTGATCTTCCTGAGTTTATCTTTGAGCACCAATTTCCTATGGTCATTGCTTCTTTGGAATAGATCCATCAAAGCCTTCCACATTGCATATGGTGTGGCTTTCCCATGGAGTCTTGAGACAATGTGGTCTCATACTCCCTCCAATAGGATCCTCCTCACCTTTGCCACTATCTTTTGCCATGCATCAATATTTGCAGCATCTACCACAACGGGTTTAGGAACATCATTGTCAATGAATTCCTTCAAGCCATTTTCTTCGAGTACTGCCTCAATCTTGTCCTTCCAAGCAATATAGTTTGAGATGCCCTCGAGTGCACACTCCAACCTCAATCCATTGAAAGCCATTTCGATCTTGAATCAGTTGTAGCATGAAGAAGGTCTTTCTACAAATTCGAATTCCATCCAATCACAAACTCAGCTCTTGCTTCACTTCAGCAATTTCCTGTGCTCTGATACCATGTAGAAATTATACAACATGCATGTATATCTTGGATTCACCTGATCTAACAATGTAATAAAGTTAAATATTGAATAAATTCTACAAATATTATGCGGAATTGAAAACACAATCAATAATCACATGAACATGAAGAAGAATCAAATCACACACAACATAGATAATTTCCCGGGGAAAGCTTACAGCTAAAAACCCCTCTATATTCTATTGTATATTCAATATGGATCATGAAACAATTACATACAAAAATATTCTCACAAGAGCCCTCTAGTCCTCAACTAATTGTCTGACACTGTCATGAAAAAAACTAACCAACACATAGCCAATTCTCAACCTCTAGATAACATGCCTGCCTTGCACAATCCTTGATAGATTTAATCCCTAAAAGACAGGAATTATTTCCTTCCTTGACTGTGCAAGTATCATGGGCACTCCAATGGGTTTTTGGTTGGATGTGTGCAACCCAATAATCCTACAACTGATAGTCAACTTCCCTTTCACGTAGAACTCAACTGGGTCTCCACTAGATCTGACGTGCATGCAACTAATAATAGTAAATCCTCAGTTGCATGTGAGATAACTGATTGTGAATTAATTAATATTTAATTCACTTGATATCTCACTAGTGTATCTTTAGTTACAACTAGCACAAATTATTTTAACTCACTTAACTGAGTTAAACTGATTACAACCTGCATTAGCTAATGCACCACTGCACTTCAAACTCTGTTATAGCTAGAATTACTCTGCATGCCTCACCAACTACCTCTAACTCGAAATCCACTAGCTAACTGATTTTATCACTCTTAGTTAACTATTTCAATTTTAATTTTAGAATAGATTACAATTTATTTTCCATCTTAATTAAAGGATAACTAAAATATACATGCACCCAAAAATAGCACTGTGGGCCCCACCCTAGTTTGGGTGCTTAATGCAACTAGGCGTGGGTGCTGAAATTTTCTTGTTGAATCTCAATAGGTGTGCTCAAGGAGAATAATTCTAGGTAATGTTTGTATTTCATCCGTAAAAATAACAATCAATAGATTCCTTGGATGCGGGTGCTCTCTAGCGATCCAGCCAGCAACCACATCGCAGCGTCGGCACTGGTGCTTGGCAGTCGTCCTTGTCATGAGGAGGCACATGGCTCTAGCATGGTTATTCATATATGTAGCATGGGTGTTATTTACTCCACTATCTTTGAAAGGTTTGTCACGTCCTCTCTACACCAGGTGAGAATTAACTCTGTCCTATGTGCATTCATTCCTCCTTCAGCGAATTTTATCCACCCGCTGCCATATATGGATAATGGTGCGGTCCCTCAGACATTATCCTTTGGAATTTATATTACTCTCAGCACTGATTATGTCTCCTTATACACCATTTCCACTCCTACTGAGGCCCTACAACATCCCTCAACCCATCTGTGTCGAACTACCCTCTGTCACGCAACCTGCCCTCCTCCTTTGATTCCTTCTCAATCCTGTAGCTCTGCTCCCTTCATGCCACGGCTCTACCGCATGCGGTTACATAGAGGTGGAGGTCGTGGCTCCCCCTCCCGTCCACCCATTCACGCCATGGCTGGAAGAACTGTGGAGTTGTCTTTGAATCTAGTTTCGCTTGAGGTCCGGGATCCACATAGCCTCTTTGCTCATTTATCCATGCACCTTCATGAAGCCTCTTCCAGGCCCTCTGGCTCTCGCTCTAGAAAAAGGTTGCGCAAGTCCACCATGTCTCACGCCTCCCTCAATATTCCGTGCAAAATAGTGGCTTTGCCGGTTAATTTAGTTGAAAACACCTCGAACATTGATGGTAGCTACAACTCTGATGAAGACGGCAAGGATTTTAAGACAGGTGCCCGCTCGACCTCCTCTTCGTCGTTGGACACCAAGCTGTCCAAGCTCGAGGATGAAATATTTGAGTATAGGTGCCTCATCAAGGAAGAGTTTCCTCAACAACCATTGCAGGATGATAAGAAGCATCAACATTAACCTCATGGTTCCCACTTATCACTATTCTCTGCTATGGTCTAGTTATGGTTTAGTTCTCTTGAATTTTTATTTTCCGCATAGTATAATGATGTTTAAAGTTGGTTTCCCAATAAGGGTAGAATTTTTCCTGATACATGGACATGTTTCTTGGGTTAGTTTCCCATCCTGGGGCAACCCTTCTTTTGAATTTTTGAACTTGCTATTTCCCGCAGTAATTGGCTAACGCAACAATTCCGGTGGATGACGAATGTATCTCTATGCTTTGTATTTTATAATAGAAGTAGCCATATTTATAAAAACAAATAACAACAATAAATAGATATATATGGTTAATAAAGGAAAAAAAAATTATTACAAAGGGGGAACCATACTGAACTATTTCTAGTAGGTTGGAACTTCCTAATAACAAAAAATAGATATCATGGAGAAGTAGTGCCACAGTGTTGTGTTGAATTGTTGCTCATACATTTAATGCACTATCCTGAGTATTATGTGCTAAAATATCACATATTCTTTAACACATGTGCCTCACTAAAGATATTTTAAACAAATTTGTCAATTAAAGGGAAAACATTAGCTACAAAGTGTTTTGAGCATATGTGTGCTTTCAACAAACCTAGTTTTGAAAGACAAATGCGCCCCCTTTGTAATAACTTGTTGTTTTCCTTTAGTAACCCATTTAAAACCCTATACCCCTTAGACCCTAATTCTCGACCCATTTTTTCACCTTGTAAGAATATTGTCGTCACAAAACCCAGTCATAAGCTCTTCTTCAAGCATAATTTGGTTCATTTTGGGTTGCCAGAGACCATATTTCTTGATAGGGATAGTAGGTTCCTCAATATTTTATGGTTTAATCTTTGGTCCACGATGGACTTCAAGTTTGACCAAATCCATTTCCTTCTATCCCTAGATTGATAAATAAAAATTATTCAATAGGATTATTGTAGATGTCCTTAGAGTATACAATTGTGAGCATCTACATACACGTGTTGAAATCCCTCCATATTTTCAACATAAATTTAACATAACTCTTCATATTTCTATTAGCCACAAGCCATTTCAGGTGTGATCGGGGTCCCAAAAATTGGCACAAATTGATGTAATTCATGTAATAACACATGAATATACCTCCCATACTTTGAACGAGGTAAGAAAAGAAACTAATTTTGAGGAATGTATCCAACAAATTCAACACCGAGTTAATGATATTTTGTAGAAATTTTCCAACTCCAAGTACAAGTAGATACACAATCCATTGGGTTCCACATAAGTCTCAGGTTGGTGACAAATTATGTTGGACTTGCATAAAGAGAAATTGACAAACTCCCATAAGAAGCTTATACCACTTTGATATGATCCTTACACCATCACCAAGGCTATGGGTGATAATTCTTTCGAGGATAATCATACGATGATTTATATTACTTCAAAGGTATATGTTAGGATGATTTATGCTTGATGGGGTGCATGTCTAGAAAGAGTTCCTTTAAGAGAACAAAAAGATGATTGCACCATTACTGACATAAGTAATTGTGATATTCTACTTGAATGGCATCAAGTAACTACACAAGAGAGTTTAAGAATGACATTTTTAGGGTTTGTTTTATATCGAGGTATGAGAATCATTATGTTTTTTTTTCCAAAGAATTTACATATGAATACATTTTTTAAATAGTACATCAATCTAATATTATTTCTCTTACATGCTCCTAGGTTATAATTCAAAGCATCATAGGTACTAAAACTCATGAAAGTTTTGTTTTTTCTCTAAATAACTAAAACTCGCAATTATTCTACTCTTAATTTTCAAACTTGCACTATTGTTAAGACAACTTCCTCTAATTCTTATTTTTCCTCCATCAATAAGCTAACTACTAGGTGGGCTTGAACCATTATTAACAAGCTACTGTGGTGTTACCTAATTGTATTTAAGAAGCATAAGCGGTGGGGTTGGAACAATTCCAACTTTGTTATTGTCTAGTGCCATGCCCACTACTAGGTTCTCGTCCTCCCTTAATAGTTGGGACACATCTATTGGCCTTAGGACATGGTTTCCCATTATTTCATTTGATTCTTTCCCATCCACAATATAATTCTACATTGCATACAACCTATCACTTTGTAATCACATACCTCTTGTAAAACCACTCTAGTGTGTTCTTCATACCTCATTGAGGTGCCTTGATGACTTCTCCTTATTGAGCTATATTTTATCATCAATCATTTGTCTCACAACCACTCTCTGGCCAACTCACCTTTCCCATTCAAATTCTCCAACTCTCTCATCCTCACTTCACTACTCCCTTCCTCACTAATCTCTTTTTGCAACTCCTAATTTCCTTCTTCATATTCTCACATCTAGTTCAACCACCATTGGTTAGTTATCTCTACTTCCTGAAAGCTTGTTCAACTTTCTCTTTAGATTTTGTGTCCTCCATGGTCTTTTGATTCTTTGAGCTCTCATATTTTCCAACCCCATTATAATCCATTCCTTAATGCAAAGTTTTACACCACCATGCTCATTGAGTTAGTAGAAAACTACTTTTCCTTCACCAACAACATTTCTATCCTTGTAAAGATTGTGTTCACCAATATTGAATCGATAAATATTAATTAACACATTAATTTAAATAATTATTAATTATTAAATCAATAAATCTTAATTAGCAGGTTATATTAACATTAAATAATCATTATTACTTATTGGGAGAGTCATTTTCCCACAATTATGGCGCACTTTTCAAATTTAAAAGGATTCTCAAACAATTTTGTGCAGAATTTTTCAAATTTCAAGCACTTTTCAAACAATTTTGTCTTGAAGCATTTCATAAAACTTAGTATTTTGGAACAAACTGATATCGAGTCCAGAGAGGGGCGTTGTATTCGAGGTGGTGTTGCATAGGTCTTCAGCTTTAAGCATAACCAGGTGAAGGATAGCTCCCACGCTCCGGCTCCCAATCTCATCTCGTTTTTGGGATTCGATCGCTGAAACTCGGCTTCAAATAGATCTGTGCATTCCCCATCGACTAGATCGTTGAATCTTGAAAAACAGTACGGTATCGTCGTGTCTTTGTTTTGAAGTTTCTAGAGAAGTTTAGTGTTAGGGTTTTAGATATACCAAACCATTCTTTGACGAGAGTTAGCCCTGAATCTTGAAAAACAGTAGGGTATTATCGTGTCTTTATTTTGAAGTTTTGGAGAAGATTAGTGTTATGGTTTGAGATATACCAAATCGTTCTTTGACGAGAGTTAGCCCTTGCATACATTTATAGATAGATTATAAACTCCACTACCTTTGAGGAGCATGATGGAGCCCTCTCTTCCTCTACATTGCATCGCATCAATAGATCACTAGGTTCTGTTTGAATCGGCAGATCACTCGTCTCCCTTTGGAGGACATGGCTTTGAAGTTTGTTCAATTGAAAAACAAGGCAAAGCATGGTAGTACCTATTACAAGCAACTATTGGAGCAGAACAATCAATATATCTAGGAACCGTCTACTATGGAGAAATTCAATGAGCTTTCAAAGCATTTCTGGCCTATATCAATCACTCTAGAAGGAACTGGTCCTTCTGAAGCAGAAATTGAAAAACCTGCAGGAGTTGAAAGTAGAGGATGTTGGAGTAGGAGTTCTATTTGCACTGGAATGATGTACATGCAGTTGCGTTGGTGAGATTGAGGGGTGAGGCTTCACACTTAGATATGAAAATGGTTACATATTAGAAAATGGGTTCTTCATAAGCTTCTTAGACACCAAATACATCGTTTAGCAATGAAGAATTTTTTGCAGTCTAAATTTCATCAGGTATGTTGGCTAAACCTTACTATATGTTTATACATATTCATAATATATGTGTGAACTTATGTTATATTGTTTTTTCATCATTGGAGAGAATATGGAATAGGCTTAAGTATGATGGAATTTTGGTCACGCCCCATAAATATATGTGTATGCTTGAGTTTTTCATGTATACTTGTTACACTAAGAGTATCACAGCGCATTCTACTAGCTAGATGAACATGAGGGTTGTTGATGAATTCTTCATGTAGCAGTCCATTGAATAGGAACACTAGATCAGTCCATCTTAACTTGAATTTGATATGCACAATCTATAGGATACATATTTCAACCTTAATATATGCAAACTTGAGGCGCATATCAGATCCAGGTTGTTTTGAGTTTGGGTTAATTTGTATGTTACAATTATATATGTGCTTATGTGTGTACCATTTTTTGAAAATGGAAAAAAAAATAAGATGAAGGATGATATTGGATCACTATGAAACTTAAGTAGTATTACACTTGGGATCTCATTATGAGCTGGTTATGTAAGCAACTGGTTTAGAGAAGAAATTGTTGAACTTTTGGAAAAGCGAATCTTCAGGTGCTCAACTCTAGGTTTCTCAGAGCAGTGGTTACACTGATACCTCTATTACTGTGAGAAGAATCAATCTGGACCCTGATTATACTATTCTTAGTATTTTACTGTTATAATTTATTATTCATTTTTCCTGAAAACATTATCTAGTTGATAGTATAAAAAATGTAGGGTGGTATGGAAACAACAACTACTATTATAACATAAGTTATAGGAGGACATATAGAGAGATGCTAAAAGTAATTTAAAAAAATAAACCAATTTTCTATCTTGAAGACCACATTTATAAAGGAATAAGTCATAACAACAACTTTAGTAGGATCATGATCATCATTATTATCATCTTTCTGACCCAAACCATGGCTGGAAGTAGGGTATTTTTTCTTTTCTTTATTTTCTCATGTGGGAATTGAGCTAGGAAATAGTGGAATTCTTATCCATGATGGAAGGATGGTTTGGTTTTTATGGGTAGTTGGGGCCATGCAAGAAAGTACATGAAATGCTAATATTATGTGTTTTGGCCTATGATGAATTAACTTTTAGTTGGAAGTACTGGTTGAATATAAGTTGATGACATTTTTATTCTAAGGCCTAGTTATTGTTTTATCCTTTATTTGGGGATGTGTTTGGTTTCTGTGTATGATTCATATTATTTTTCTTCAATGCGTAAAACTTATCTGATGCTACAGTGGTTATTTGCATATGCATTATGTGGTAGGGTGTGATTTCAGTCTCTAGGTCCCGGATCATGGAGGATTCGGCAGGAGGTTTTTGCAGAAAAACATAAGGTTTCTTGTTGTACATGTGGATGTTTTGGTGTTAGATCTGGGTGGGTTTGGTAGGGTTTGTTTTTTTTTTAATTATTATTGAGTTAAATCTCGTAATTCCTCAGCTGGTGAAAGTCATTGATTTAGTTGCTTGCTTCTAAAAGAGTGAAGGTGATGCTCTATTGCATGCTTTCATGAGATTCTCTAATATTTTTTTATGGTGGTTATTCTCCTATTAAGCATGTGCCTTTTCATTCCAATCTTGTTAGCTGGTACTACACAAATGTGCTCATGTTGCTAGTGGTGCCTTCATTTTCCTGAAATTCCATCTTATCTTTATTTATTTTTTTATGTTTTCTAGTATTTTCCTCATGGAAGTAATTAGGATCATTTTTCTATAAATATTTAAAGGATCAACATTCTTAGTTTCTATTGCTTTCTAGCTTATTTCCTTTCTTCTTTGGTTCTGCGTGCTTTGGTTTCTCTCAAGGGATTATGCATTTATGCACCAACGTATTTCAATGAAGTTTTTAAAATTTGTGATTATTTTCAACCTTAAATTTGTCACTTCATTTTATAAATTTTACACAATTTTATGTAGGAAAAAATGATAAATGTGTAAATCATGTTGAGTACAGGAATGTAATACAAGCACTCAAATTTCTATTAGAAAAAATGTCGCTTTGACCATGTCCTATTGAGCATGGGTTGTATTATCCCTAGTGCACTTTTAATTGTACCTCGAAATCATTAAACCAAGATTTCCCTGAGCCTGGCTTACACTAGGCCTAGAACACTTGCAATTCTCTGTTTTATTTTGAGGGATGTATTTTACAACAAAAGAGTGGCTATTGCAGGGGCACATAATATGATTTTACAATGTGGTTAAACAATATACAAGGGGGACATAATGTAGCCTAATGGACTATCATTGAGACATATTTCTTAGTGTTTGTAGTTTGTTGAGATTTTGTTGCAATAAAGCCCTATTATTTACATCAAAGATTTTTTGTTGATGATTACGAATGCTGTGTTTTTTTTTAATTCTTCTTAATTATATCAAAGAACAAATAAGCCCTACAAAATTGAATATTATAGTTACATCATGTACATAATAGGGGAACTAGAAAAGTCCTGGTTCATGAAATCCAAAAAGGCCACCATATGAGCCCCAGCCCCTAGGCCCCCATGGACAAGATGATGCACCCAGATTCGTGTAGGTCTCAATGAGCACAGTGGTATGGATGGTCATGTGTAGGGACCTTATGATCCAGGCACACTTAAAGTTTTGTGTGGGGCTGAACTCAGCTCTACAGGTCATTAATCCAAGCATCTCAACTTCTTCCAATTCAATCACCAACCTCCAAAAATCCACCTGGGACAGATCTTTCACCCTGTATTCCTATCTCGACACAATTTTCTTGGCCAGAAGTGCCATTTCTACGAAGAACAAAAATGCAGAACTGAGAGAACCACATATTACGGAAATCAATCTTAGGTTGATTTGCTCCAACATAGAATTCTCAAAATATAACCCTTTATAAAATATTGTTTGCATGTTTGTATTAATAAAGGTTGTAGTTCTAAGAAAATTATCAAGCCAAATAGAATTTTATTAAAATTACTAATCCATGAAGTTATGTGACATAAATGGATTTTCAGAACTTAATGATCCAAGGTGTCATTTAATCATGGAATATTTACAGACCCAAGATTCATATTCATATTTAGCCAATGTTAATTTGGAAACTCTGTACTCTTCTGAGTCACTACAATTGTGTATATATGCTTTCAGTAGGGTATTTTCTCAGAGTCACTACTATTGTATATTGTGTCAGTGACAACATGCATCCGAGCTCCCCAAACAATATCATTAGTTAAGGAAAACCAATAAGGTTATGGTATGGTTATGATCAACGTTTATTTACCCAATATGGTTATGATATGGTTATGTGCAAGGTGTATTTATTATTTTCCAGACGAGGATAGGTTCAGGCTAATTGAAATTCTCATATTGGAACTAGATTTTCCTACAATAAATAAGTTTTTCCCTTCTCTCTGGGATTGGATTTTCTTTTTCCAGAACATGAAATCTGAACCCCCACTATATACCTTTAAACATCAAATTTGTGAACACACCAAAAGATTGGCCAGGTAGTTGGATTTATTGTTGAAGATGTTACGGGAATTGCTTGATAGTTTGACTGAGGAATTTCTTGATAGTTTGACTGTGGGACTTGTTTTCCCATGAAGAAATTGAAATTTGGGCAATTTTTCATCCTTTCCTTTTTCTTAATATATGTGTCAAAGTGTTATCATTTATGATTTTTTATTTCAAGGAATTTGAAGACTCAAACCTCAAAATTTTTTCAAGAATCAAGAACCTATTCCTGCAGGTAAATCAGAAACTTCATACAAACATTCTAAAGACCACAGGTTCATCAAGATATGTGACTTCTTCTACAATTATGATTTTTTGAATTCTCTTAAGTTTTGAAATTTAGATCATATTATGTTCATGTGTTTCCTATGCAACACATATTTTTGAAAGTTTGGTTCTAGAGTAACATTTGGCATTGAATGCTTACCTTGACTTAAAAATTCAACCTTTCAGACGTATTTTTCAAATAGATGATTCATGTGGACCCTTCTTGTTTTGGCTACTCAGCTTCAAGCTAATCTCACATGCTTTATTCTTCCTTTTCATGCATATATAAACTTTCACAGTGTTGTTCACACTAGTTTTACCAAAGTTATCTAGGAATAATGGATCCATTGTATCCAGAAAACACCACCACCAAATGGCTAAACATATATTTAATGTGAAATGAATTTGTTGTGATTGCGAGAAGTAAATGTATAATTTTGTGTCTTCTCGCAGCTTCTTACATTTCTGTCTAGAACTGGGGTTTTTCACGTTGCATGTTCTAACTGGAGTATGAAATGGAATGAAAAAAAATTACCTTAAACAAGTGAAATATGGAAGAATATGGGCTCACTTGAACTGCGACAGATCAAAAGCTTGGTTATTGTTGTCAATACTCATCAAGGACCTGCCTTGACATATTTAGAACTTCTATTTTGAAGTGTAGAATATCTCTTTTTGCATTGTAAAGGTCAAGGCCCTTGTCGCCGACCAAAAGGGCACCCCAAATTTGTCCTTGTGGAATGTAGCGATGGACTTTCATGATAAGAACTTCAATGTATGTCCTTCTTTGATTTTATACAGGTCACTGAATCTTAGCCATGATATATGAAAAACCTATTGAAGTCAATATCTATTACTTCTGTTTTATGTTTATATTTCCATGCAACAACGTATGTTCTAACTTTATCACCACTTCATTATCTATTACTCTATAACTTTTGTTATTATCATGCAATACTTACAGGAAAATAATTCCTTTTCTTACTATTGTTGCACCCAGAAAATCTAAATCCACTAAGCATAAGATCCACATACACTTGCAAATTTTATATTTGAGCATAAATGATTAAAGAACATTTTTTTTTCTCACAAAGTGAGTCAAAATTAAAAGAGAGATGCTTCAAACTTTCTATCAACATCCTTCAACCTCTCAGTTCCTACTTTTATCTCTACTATCAGAACTTTCTTTTGTTCCTGTGATTGATTTAAGGCCTTTTGGAAGCTTTAGAAAGCTGCATCAATCTTCATGTTTTGGGTTGTCTCTTCTTGTAGTCTTATTCTAAGACTTTGTTCATAATTATGTGTAGAAGTTAGTTCTTCCATTAGCAAGCTTATCTTCTTGATTAAATGGTCCCTCTCCTGTTCAAGGGAATTCTTGTCCCTTTCTAAGTGGTTTTCTTTCTCTTCTACAAATTTCAAATGTAGCGATCGAGATGATAAATTACCTTTAAACTTGCTATTTTCCTCTTGTGCAAGAGCCAGTCTTACCTGAAAATCCCTGGCCCTATTTACAGAAGTCTGATAAATATTGAGGACATCTTGATACTGAAGAATTATTGTCTCCTATTCTACATGTGACTTGAAATATATTTATGAGTTTATTTTTCTCCT
Organism: Pinus albicaulis; assembly: GCA_034641835.2. Lineage (NCBI taxonomy): Eukaryota > Viridiplantae > Streptophyta > Pinopsida > Pinales > Pinaceae > Pinus > Pinus albicaulis. The sequence continues at coordinate 1,567,444,692 of CM076582.1, forward strand.
TTTCCCAAGTTTTGAGTCCATGCTTACTATTTTATCATGTTTAGATTTATATTTGGGGCTCACATCTTCATACTGGATTCCTTTTCCAAGGCTCCCCTCCAAATTCTTCAATTCTGCTTCCAAATTTTGAATTTATGTTTCAAGTTTTTGATGTTCCTCTAGTTTAACTTGTAATTTCAGTCTTAGTACATGTCCTTCTTGATCATGTTCTCCATTCTTCTTCTTCAAGGATAATACGTGCTCCTTAAACTTACTAATTTATTCAGCTTGAGATGATGACTCTTCTTTCATCTTCTAGCTTTCTTCTTGCACACAATTAATCTCCTCTTGCAATTGTGATGCCCGTTTCTCAGTGGTTCTGTATTCTGTAATTATTTCATTCACCTGCTTTAAACCGTTTAATTTTGTAACTTCCCCTCCATCATCTGCCTCTTCGAAAGATAGTGCAGTCCTATTACACATCTCACTTTGTGATTGCTTTTTTCGGTCATAAGTGTTTTTTAAATTTCATCAGCATCAAGATGAATCAATCTATTATGTTGTTGAATTTGGTTTTGAAATGGCTCTGCCATGGTATAATGAATTTGGCACAATTACCCAGAGATGTGGTCACATCGTTCTGCTAAAGCTCAATATTCTCTATAAAACTCTTCGACCAAATGTACAAGCTCTGGTCACTTTTTGTAGAACATCTCTATAGGTTTGGAAAATGAATCTACATCCTCTTCAATCAGCTTCAAAATGGCTTGGATCTTGATATCCATATCTATCAGGTTTTCTTGAAGCCATTTTGAATTTTCAGGGCTCACATGTCTATCCCACCATGAAGAGTAAGGACGGTGAGATTCGGATTGCAACATAGTTGTTTTTATCAGGCCACAGTATACAATATGTTGAGGTTGTAAAATTTCTTCTCGATGAGGCCACTTTAGTTGAGATTTTTCTAGGATAAACAAAGCACTAGGCCTTGATGCTACATGACTGCTAACACTTGTACCTATTGTAACTCCCACAAGTTGTTTCAATGTTCCACTCATTTAGAAAATAAAAGGCACCTTGAGGAGATAGCTAAATCCATTGATGCTTCATCCACCATCGTCAATTTACAAGTAAATCACAGTCATGCTCACTTTTAATAAAGTTGACTCAAGATTTCCAAAATATCCAAGCATTCCCTTTCAGATTAAACTCATTCAACTACTCCACACACATTTCATATGCATTGAACTTCTTCTCAGATGCATCATCACTACCATTTTATGAGTTCCTCTCTCGTTTTCTCCAAGATTTCATCACATACAAAACCCTCTATTCCAATTCTCAACTTGAAACTTGGATTCTTACTCTGCCTATAATAGAGTTTCTCCCCTCACTTAATTCTCTCAAATTTCTACACGATTCACCTTTTTCATAAGACAAATTCATTCTAAACTACCACTGATTCTTATACACACACAAACTGGAACTTATCAATTACATATACCCATAGGTAATATCAAATAACACAAAATTATGCACATATACATTTGTTGAATACATGTTTGAATTTATGAACTTTCTTGAATTCATGTGTTTGAAACACGATGTTTAAATCTGAATTGAGAAAGACATATAGTATGTTTTGACATTGTCAACATATGTCCTAACATTATCATAAGAATGCATCTTAGAGTAAAAAATACTACAAATATTATTTGTATTTATTGTATAGATAATTATGGATGTTGAATGACTTGGCAGCGCAGGTACAAATCCTCTTGTATCATGAGCAATAACAACTAGCTGCATATGTGGACAAACACCCTCCTATATTGATTTATTATTTTAAAGTAAAATAAACATATTTACTGAAGAATGCAATTTGTGCCATATTGATTTAGATGATATTGCTAACTCAGAAACCAAATAGTACTGTTGGTGTCGGTCTTCGCGGCCACAGTCTGAGAGATCAACATGAGCTCTTACTATGTCTGGTTTTGTTAGATGTTTTGCACATGATGTTCAGCACAAAACATGTCACAAGTGTGTCCATCAGAAGAAGCTCGGAAAAATATTTCCAACGGTATATCACACTCCCATAACCGGCTCCCGGATTAGAAGATATGATCGAAATGAATGAGTGATTCTTGGTTATGCATGTTTTGAGGTCAGTTGCTGCACACAATGACAAGTTTAGTACAAAATCAGTTTGTGAAATAATGGTAAGGAATTTTTCAAAAGTGAAAGAGGTTTTTGTTCATCACATAGAAAATAACAAAAACCTCCTTAATTTTATGCACAGGTGCTACTATGTGGGAGATATACAGTGATATTTGGAGCCTACATTAAAACAAAGCAAAATTTTCTTATTTTTTACTGTTTTAGTAATTTTAGTGCGCGGCCATTTTACAACAGATGGAAAGTAATTATACAAAACAAAAGGAGGTTTTTGTTAAACACAAGAAATAAAACAAAAACATCTTTCAGTTTATTCAAAGGTGTCACGAATTGGGATATGTGACTAGATATTTACAGCTCATTTTCACAGATTTAAATTTTTAATGATTTTCTGTTTTAGAGATGATTTTGTGGAACTGATTGTGAGCAACTGGAAATTAATTTTCCAAATTTGAGAGAGGTTTTTCTCAAAAATGACCTTATCTACAAAAACCTCTTTCATTTTTGTAACAGGTGCTATGGTTTAGGAGATACGAGTTCATCTTCAACACCTATTTTCAGAAATTCGGCCCAAGTTTAATGTAACTGATTCTATTTTTAAGAAAATGGTTGAGCTCAATTCCCTTAGTACAAGGATGAGAAAATGTATATATTTTATGAATTTCATAGTGTAGGGGTTGGATTTTGGCAGAGGGTTGGACTCTTGGGAATAGTTTGGCACTCTATTGTACATTCATTCTGCATTTTTGACAAAGGAAAGACCAGAGGTTTTACAGCACTTGTTGGGATTCTTGTGGCTCTAAGTTTTTTATGGTGTTTTCCTCCATGTTTTTGTAAGTTCATTAATGTTTTATGTATGCCATTTCCCTTCTTTTGCTTCTGAAACTAAATGAATGAGTAAATAAGGTAGAATTCATTGATTTTCTGGTGCTTTGCTTTAAACTTTGTTTAGTTTTACATGTTTTCGTCAGTTTGGAGAGGATCCTTGTACTCTCTTGCACTCTTCAGCTCCTTGTCATTCTGATCTATCCATTCACATAATCAAAGGCATCAAAACTACTGCCTACCTTGCCCCAATTAGAATTCTGTAAAAATTTGGCCTCATCCCCAAGCCTACTAAAACTGCTTTTCCCATTTTTCCAACAAAACCCCAAAAAATTCAAATCAAACCCTCCTATTTGTTTACCTAGCCTAAAATCAGTATTCATTGCAAGTCATCTCATACCCTATTGTTTATTTTTACTGAGTTTGACCCGGAGAGAGCCCTCTCCTGTCCTCGTAGGGCTAGCTACGACGCTGAGCGTGGTTTGTGGTTACCCTAAGTTTTTCCTTCCTTCAGCCTAAGGCAGATTTAGGCTCTAACGGTACTTATCGCATCCTTAGTTTGGTTTTAGCAAACTCAATGATTTTTTTTTTTTTTTTTAATTTATACATATGTTTAGTGTTGTTTTCATGTAAAATTTTCATGTAAAGCAATGCTACCCCTAATTTGTTCAAGGTCACATGCACTATTTAAACTAAACATAATTCACACAAAGGGCTATTAAAAGGTAGTTTTGTTAAATGAACATGCCCTTGATCTTATAAAAAAGGTACCAAATTATTACTAGAGATACCTCTGTAAGGGCAGAAGAAAGCCTGAGATGATCATCCAGTTTAGGAAGGAACTCAAATTTCACTTCTGTCATGATGCCAATAGTTGATAAATAAGAAACGAATATCGAAAAAATCCCAAGCAAGCTAGGCTAGGATGCAAGACAACTGAGATATTTTTCTTGCATCCTCGCTCTCTTGGGAGGTCGTACATCTTCCTTTATCCTTTATCAACTACTGCTATCAGGCCATAAGCCAAATGTGAGTTCCTTATTAAATTGGATCATCATCTTAGGGTTACTTCTGCCCCCAAAAAAAATCTAGGAGTCGCATTGCAATTCTGACGGTTGTTTCCGTCGGACTCCTGACAATTATTTTCGTCGCACTTCCAACAGTTGTTTCCATCGCTGGTATGGCCCAACCATCACAAAAATGTTATGTCAGTTGTTGGAATAGCGATGAATATCACGGCACTTCCAACGGCTATTTTTGTCGCTGGAAAACTAATAGAGTCGGATGTGTGATGACATGTGCAATGATAGGTCGTCGATATTACGACACATTATGGGAAGGCATCGGTGGCACAATACTGACGTCTCCACATGATTTCAGAATAACGACAATAAATACTGCGATTCAAAGATTGAATAAATGAATACACGTGTCGTGTCTAGTGTCGTTCTACCAACAGTTATTAGAAGTGTCGCATATGTGATGGTACAGGAAACAACGTTTTTCCCAACCTCAAAGTGTCGCTCTTAGGGCGCCTATGTGTCACAATAGAGACATTTTTGTCGTCATAAATTGGGCCAAATATGCTAGTGATTTAGTGATTTCAAATCTTTAGTAGGGTTGATGTATGAAAATCGCTACAATGTAGACAAAGCTCAAGATCTTCTTTTTCGACTAAATGATATAGAGACATTATTGACAATGGCTGGAATTATTCCTATGCTACATGAAATGAATGTCCTCGTGAAAATGTCTCAGAATATCATAATGTATATCGTAGAATACAAAAATGTGATAAGTTCAACATGCCTTGCATTGGATAATTTGTATATGATGCTTGACTCTTTTACTGGTCCAGAGTATACAAGTTGGACTAAGATCATCAATATAGAAAATACTAAAAATTTTTTGATGTTTGATGAAAAGGGATATTATGAATCGTATTGTGTGGGTATATGGTTCCCTTTCATTATATTAGTAAGATGGGATGAATCACCAAAGATTTCCCCGTGTCAAGAGACCAATTTGATAATATTGTGATTTCAATGAGACATAATTTGATAGAAATTGCACGATCACTATCATCAAAGATAAGAGAATGATTTCCTTGAGATGAATATTTGAAGGCCATGTGTGTGGTATACCCTCAATATTGGAACAATTGTCAATGTCCAAGAACTTTAAAATCTTATTTTCAAAAAATATTAAAATTTTTAGTAGAACACTTTTGCAAGAAAGTCTCGATACATGGAGAACATATTGAAGGTATTTTAGATTCGTCAAAATTGTATCAACAAGGTGGATGCTTTGCTAAAACAATGTGGAAGCAATATACTTTTTTGGAGAATCCTAATGAAAAGGGTGTTATAACAAGAGTATGGACTCATTTAAGTGTTATCCAATACATGTAAGAAAACGTATCAAAATATTTCAAATTAGCAGATTTGTGTCAAACCGTGATTTTGGGATCAGTGGAGGATGAGAGAATGTTTAGTGCACTATCATTATTGAAGTCAAATTTAAGGAACAAGCTTGATAAACATGTCGATACATGATTAATATTATATGTAAAAAGGTATGACATTAAAAATTTTCCATATGAAAGAGCACTAGCGCTATGGCAATCAGATTGTGATAGAAGGGGAGAAAAAAATATAATAAATTCCTCTAATGAACTTGATACATAATATAATGTTTTGGAGGCTAATAATGATAGTTCATTTGGAGAAGATCATGTTCACAATGTAAAAAATGACCAAGATGAGAACTGGGAAATTGAAATACCCTAGGACTCTTATTTTGATATACATGTTCTGTTGATCATGCAAGATTACTATATGTAAAATTCAGGTAAAAATAGGTTCTATATTTTGTTCTTTTCATTGTAACATTGTAGTTACATTTCTTTGATGTGTGTTATTTTAAGATTTATGTTTCATATTTAATCATTACATTGTTTATTTCTTATCGGTGACGTGAAATGAAGTTGGATTTGATGAGGCTAGGACCTATTTATTTTCACATAGATAGTGTCCAACTAGTATTAAATGATAAATAAATAATTTAACAAGACTAATGCAAAGCATCAATTGGCTCATTCAACTACACGAAACTACCTTGATTTCTAGCTCTGATATCTTGCAAAATTTTAATGGTTTATATGTTGCTTGTGTTTGGGGCATTTTTTTGAGATTTATATTTTCTTGGAAAATGATTATTGATATTTGGAAAGGGAAATAAGCCGTGGGTATCTGTAAATTTTTGTAGATGTTCTATGCATGATGCAACTTTACTTTTTATCCCAATATCAGTCAGCAATCACATAAATAAGAAATTAAAATGTTGATAGAACATACTAGTAGATCGACAGAAGTCAAGAAAAAATATATAAGTGTGTTGGTGCATTACGGCGGTTAGCAGGATGCTTCAACCAACAAAGTCTCAATACGTTCAACCAACCAAAAGTGTCACACAACCCTCTAGGATAGCCAGAATAGTCAAACCCAAAAGCCAACAAAAGTCAACGCTGTCAGTCAACACAAACAACAGCAATAGCAAGGTCAATGTAGCCAAGTCAAAGTCAACGTCTAGCCTTGGGAATTGTGCCAAAAAATGTGGATTGAGGAGTTTCAGGTCAATTTGACCATGCGTTGACCAAAGTCAACATTGGTCAACGCTGCGATAGAAACCTTGGGCCAAAAACATAATTTTCTCCTTGCTGATTTTCCCACATGTGAAAAGAAGAGCTTCCAAGGTGATCGAACCAATCAAATGATGAGAGAGAAATGTGTGAGGATGTGATGAGTGAAAATGTCCTCCAACGTTGACCAATCCATCAATGAGGGTGTGTGACACAACTGTTGGGGCTCCAAACCTTCAGGTCGACCTGCACATATTTTGAATAAATTCAAAATAAATGTTCTGCTCATCGGATCAAGATGATCTTTAGATCGATCTTGCACCTTTCCAAAAGAGGAATCCAATAAAAATATTGGCATATTCATCTGAGCATCAAAACATGGATATTGGACCTAGTTTTCCAAAATTAACACTCCCTCTCAACTAGGGAGAACTCCATCCACATGTGAAATCCAAACATCGTGCGTCATCCTGCCGTAACTTGCTTTGCTGGCTTCTTTATTTCAGAACAAAGGTGATTCAGTCACAAAGACATCATCCTTGGCTGACAGATTCAGCCCAGAGTTCCGAAACCTGTATAGGACACAAAGAGTCACATACCAACCCAAAGTTGGTTTATCTGACCCGAAGTCAGTAGGAGTTCTGAAACCTCACTATACTTGATCTCAGATCAAGTGGTTGGACTGTGTCATCCTAGATAGAGAGTACGAAAATATCTTATGCGTCCATCAGTCTTTTCTACTAGTCTCTATATTTTCCCACCTCACTGGCCAAATGAGAGGTACTACCCATGAGTTTGGGACTCAAATGGGTAGGATGCATATGGGGCACAGATCATGAGAGTTGAACCAACTTAATAATCATAATAGTGGGGCAGAAGCACACCAACAAGGTTTAGAAATCCTAGCCTTGTGGTTGCTTATAGCTCCGAGAATTTATCCCGAAATCCCCCTAGAGCTTCAAGAGCTCATCATCCAACAGGACCCTTAGCATAGGGTCATTCCATGATACCAATATTCTCATGGAAGGTTAGGAACTTGACCTTCCCCAAGGGATTTGTGAGAATATCTGTGACCTTATCATCAATTCCTATATGATCGAGCCTTACAACACCTCGCTATACCATATCCCGGATAAAGTGGTACCTGATATCAATATGCTTGGATGACAACCGAATCCTCTTGTTTCCTTTGAGTATGACGGTGGTATCTAGCACATGCCCAAACAACTCATGAAGAGCTTTCACATTAAAGAAATTTGCTTCACAACAAGCCATACTAGCTGATTTATTGGCCCAACATCTTCTAAGTTGAGCGCCACCGACTTCTGCTTCCTACTCATCCATGAGATCGAAGCAGAACAAGTGTGAGCAAAAAATCCCTATGTGATCTGATCCACCCTGCTTTGCTAACCCAATCCAGAATTAATATATCCAAGGAGTTTCACGAAAGCTCACACCCAGTAGCCATCTATTTTTGGTTTTATCGTGCCCAGAAGATATCTCAAAAGATTCTTGGCACCAACCTGTTGATCAGTGATTGTATATGTTGACTCAAAGTGTTCACTAAGAACATGGGGGCCCCACGAGTTGACGATACTAAGTAGGATTTGCTAGCACGGGCCCGGCCATCTTGCCCTCAACTTCTTAAAGTTGGGCTCATTAGTATCGACAGGACTTGCAGTCCACAATACCAAATATTTCTGACTTCACAAATATATTTTCCTTAAAAGGAAAATCTCGCCGGAGTACGCCGGACCTCCCGGGCTTAGGAAGTTGTGCATCAGTCCTAGGTCCTTCATCTCGAACACAAAAGCAAGCTCCCTCTTGAGCCAGGTGAATAAGAGGGTCAGCACCTATCAAGAAGAGGTCATCCACATACGACACCAAAATGAGAGGATTTTCTCTATAAACCTTGAAGTAAAGGTTGGGATTAGCATTACTACGAGTGAAGCCCAGCTTCATCAAGTAGTTATCTATCCTCGCGTACCAAGATCTAGGGGCTTGCTTCAGCCCATAGAGGACTTTCTTCAACCTGCAAACATGGGTGTCTCGATCCTGGACTTCGAACCCCAGAGGTTGCTCTACATACACTTCTTCCTTTATCACACCATGTAGAAATGTGGTCTTCACATCCATCTGATGAACACTCCACCCTTGCATAGCAGCAAGGGCCATGATAGATCAGATGGTGGTATATTGGGCCATAGGTGAAAATATATCATCATATTCTATGCCTTCCTTTTGAGAGAAGCCACGAGCAACAACTCTTGCCTTGAACTTTTCAGCACTTCCATCAGATTCATGCTTGATCTTGTAGAGCCATTTCGAGGTGACAACTGCTTTGTCCTCTGGTCTTGGAACCACATCCCAAACATCATTATTCATAATGGACTCATATTATTCGTGCATATCATCCTTCCAGACTTTATGCTTTATGGCTTCCACAAAATATCTAGGCTCATATTGTACAATAGTACTCATGGCTGCTAGATACCCTTGGTATCTATTCAACTTCTTGCTTTCATGGAATGTCCCCCTTGGGGCCATATGTCCCTCGGCATCCTTGAGAGTGTCCTAGAGCCATGGTGGTCTCTTCCTCATTGAAGGAGGTGGATCAATAGGGTCCATCGGTCCTTCAACATCAGACATCGTCTCATCCTTTATTTCTTCTTGGTTTCCAAGCCTTGCTTCATGATCTTCCTCAAATCTTGGAAGATTGACTATTTTCCTGAGGGAAGCATCTTTGTCAAAGATAACACCGTGGCATATATCCACTTCCATTTGACTAACCACATAGACTCTATAAGCCTTTGAAGTTTCATTGTAGCCCACAAACATTCCCTTTTTCCCAGAAGCATCTAGCTTGCTCCTCTTCTCCTTCGGTATATGAAAATAAACAGGACATACAAAAAATCTAAAATGTGAGACATCAGGTTTCTTACCAGAGAAAACCTCTTCGGGAGTTTTGGTGTCTAGAGCGGAATGCGGCCATCGGTTTTGTATGTACACAGCAATGTTCGCAGCTTCTCCCCATAGAAACTTCAGTAGACCTTGGTCACATAGCATGGCATGGGAAACTTCCAAAATGGTCCTATTCTTTCATTCAGCAATGCCATTATTCTTAGGAGTAGAGACAGTTGTGGTCTCCCTCTTGATGCCAAATTCTCTGCACAAGTTCTTGAAGTCGTTTGTCTTATATTCAGTGCCATTATCGGTCCTCAATATCTTGATCTTCTTCCCTGTCAGATTTTCCACCAAGGCTTTGAAAGTACGGAACCACATTAAAGCCTCATCCTTCTTCTTCAAGAAGTATATCCAAGTTTTGCGAGAGAAGTCATCTATGAATGTCATATAATAAGAACATCCTCCCAAGGATGTCACGGGCAGCATACCAGATAGATCAGGATTTATCAATCGCAATACATCAGATGTCTTTGTGACATGAGGGAAGATACACTTTTATGATTTCAACCGGCTATGCGACATACACCTTCATGATTATTTGAGAACTTGGAATCACATCACCACCTTTGCGCTTCCGGGAAGGGCTTGTAGTTAACGTGTCCAAACCTACTCAGTGCCATAGTCAGTCTGTCGGATAATACATCTCCTTTTAAGCAGAAGTATGACCTTGAGACAAGTGGAGGGTCACAATCCCTGTCCCTTTCACGGAATATGTGGCATTATCTCCAAGGATAATTTCCATATTAGTATCCTTCTCAACCATATCAGAAAGTGCTTCCTTGAACCCAGTGAAGTGCCTTGAGGCACCACTATCTATCAACTAGACATCCATAGTGTCGGGTGGAGATGCAACAGAGAGGGAAGATACAAGAATGAATTCATTTATTTTATCAACAACATTTGATTCCTCATACCTGGAATTTCTCGACCTTTTGAAAGGTTGACCATTTCCGTCGGAGGGAGCCTTCCTCTTCCCCTTGAACCTGTTGTTCCTTTGATTGCCATTCCTCCGGTTGTTGTTGTTGTCATCATCATCGGGAGAATCCTTCTTGAAAGGGCATTCTCTAGCATAGTGACCTGGCTTGTGACAAGTGTAACACTTGCCTTTCTTTCCTTGGGCCCCTGCTCTTCCTTTGTTCCTTGGACCACCAAAGTTCTTCTTCTTAGTATGAGCAGCGAAGGCAGCATTTCCTTCATTTTCATATTCCTTCATCCTTGTCTCTTCTTGTACGCATCTCGATAGTACTTCGTCAAAATCAGGTATGACATTGTTATTGAGAATGGTAGTGTTGAATACATGCCATTCGGATGAGAGACCTCCAAGTGCGGTGAGAACCATCTCTCGATTAGCTATTGTCTCTCCACTAGCTAGAAGACTATTCCTGATCTCGTCTAGCTTCCGAAAATATGATTTAATAGACTCATCCCTACCTTTCTTCAGATTATTCAATTGTTTCTTGAATAATAGGACTTGATTCACATTGTTGGCCTTGAACATGTTGACGAACTTATCATACATCTCCTTGGATGTGCCCAGGTTAGAGATGTAGGCAACCAGACTCTTATGAATTGAGTCCCTTATCATCAGCTTTAAATCCATTGTAGTTAGAGGAACCCATGCTCTTCTTCGGTGATTGCTACAAACAAGGGCTTTTTCTTCACCTCAACTCTAATACAATGTAAATTTTTGTAGATGTTTTATGCTTGATGCAACTTTACTTTTCATCCCAATATCAGTCAGCAATCAGATAAACAAGAAATTAAAATGATGATAGAACATACCAATACATCGACAAAAGACAAGCCAAAATATATAAGTATGTTGGTGCGTTATGGTAGTCAGCAGGATGCTTCAATCATAAAAGTCTCAATACGGTCAACCAACCAGAAGTGTCACACAACCCTCTAGGACATCCAGAACAGTCAACCCCAAAAGTCAATGAAAGTCAACGCTGTCAGTCAATGGTCAACAAAAACAACAGCAACAACAAGGTCAACATAGCCAAGTCAAAGTCAACATCCTATCTCAAGAATTGTGCCAAAAAATGCGGATTGAGGAGTTTCAGGTCAATTTGACCATGCATTGACAAAAGTCAACGCTGCTGTAGAAACCTTAGGTCGAAAATAGAATTTTCTCCTTGTTTATTTTCCCACGTGTGAAGAGAAGAGCCTCCAAGGTGATCGAACCAATCAAATGATGAGAGAGAAATGTGTGAGGATGTGATGCGTGAAAATATCCTCCAACGTTGACCAATTTATATCCATCAATGAGGTTGTGTGACACAACTGCTGGGGCTCCAAACCTTCAGGCCGACCTGCACATATTTTGAATAAATTCAAAATAAATGTTCTACTCATTGGATCAAGATGATCTTTAGATCGATATTGCACCTCTCCAAAAGAGGAGTCTAATAAAAATATTGGCATCTTAATCTGAGCATCACAACATGGAGATTGGACCTAGTTGTCCAAAATTAATAGTATCTAAGCGAAGAGAAAAATGGTTTATGTATTAGGTTCCTGCGCATTCATCGTAGGAGACCTATTGACATGAGACCGACATTCTTTTGTATAGAGCCTTGTCAGTCATTTTTCGGCTATGCTTTCAAGTCTTTCAGGTACTAGGTTTTTCGGGTCCCCACATGTCCTTAGGACCATTAAGGGATGAGATAACATGAGTCAGTACAACTCATGCCTCAAATCTCTTTGTACCTATTGATGTAAGTCTTTTGTTACCACTTCTTATCACCAACAAAATCCTACCATAACATAACCCAACTTGAATACAACACTTCTCATCTTCCTTTTACATAAATGTGCTTTGGATCTCCCTATTATACTTTTCCGAGACCAACGTCCCTTCTTAGTAGGTCTCTCCACCATACCACTAATCACACAATAGACACACTAGTAACTACCACATTATTTAAATCTCTCTAGTCTCAGTTATTGGTGTCCTTGCCACACTTAACTAATATAGTCTTCCAAGTCTATTTTTTGTCATATCTTTATTTTTTATAATTTTGTGTCTTTCACTTTAACACCATCCTATATTTCAACATTTGTAGGCAGTGAGCAATGGTTACTTTAACATGACACTAGCAACTCAAGTGTCAACATAATTATTGATTACAAGAATGTGGCATTCAATATCACAAAAGGAGTTAGTGTTTTTTCTTCATTTCATGAAGGTTGATTGAACTCGCATTGAATTGTTGCCTATCTAGTAGTGTTCATATTTAGTATTTAGTGTCTTACATGATCATGTTATATTTTTGAAAAGTTCAAATTTTTTCAGGTATATATTTTTGTTGGGATATGAAAAAGATTATATGAGGGGTCTAAGAGTTTAGGTGTTAATATTTATAAAGGGTGTGATTTTATATTGGTACTGGAAATGAAGTTGGCTTTGATCTTTGAATGGAAATGAAGTCGGATTTGATGAATATGGAACATATTTATTTTCAAATAGATAGTGTCCTAGTATTAAATGATAAATAAATAATTTAAGAAGTCTAACACTGAGCAACAATGGGCTTATTCAAGTACATGAAATTGCGTTGATGTCTAGCTTTGATATCTTAGCAAATTTTAGTGGTTTGTTTGTTGCTTGTGTTTAGAATATTTTTTCGAGTTTGAAATTTTTGGTTTGTTTTGGTCAAATATTTTTTTAGTCCCTTGAATTCTTATAGTTCTCATTTCATGCATAGATCGATAGGTCTAGTTTTATTATTATAATAATTATTGTTTTATTTATATATTTGGTGGTTTAAGGAAAGATATTTTATTTCCTTTCACTTTGTGGCATGATTTTAGCATCTTCACCTTTTAGAATATAGTAAACTATTATTCTTATTTTAGATTTACTTGGAAAAAAATTATTGATATTTGGAAAGGGAAATAAGCCCTGGGTAGCTAAGCGAAGAGAGAAAACGGTCTATGTACTAGGTTCCTGCGCATTCATCGTAGGAGACCTATTGGCATGAGACCGACATTCCTTTCATGCAATTACACTTTTGATGCCAAGGCGGAGCTGATTTCAATGACTTGGGAAGAACAATAGAATTTGATCATAATGCTAAGGAGATTAGAATGTTGGTTTCGCCAACAGATGAACATGCCACCAATGCTGGTGGAACTAAAGTTCCTTGCTCATTTCCTTCCATAACGTTTTATGATATTTTTTGTTCTTGTGTGTGGTTAAAGAAGTGAAACTTAAATCATCCTTAAAGCCTATTTTTTCATCCATATGCCTTGAAAATTGGGGTTTGATATGCATCTTTAATTTTAGAGCTCAATCAATGCATCATTAACCTCAATCATACTCTCTTTCAAACCTCACAATTTTCAAACCCTCTCCATCCATGAGATGTGCCAATCAAAACTGATGTTCCACTAGTGTGAACAAGCCCACAAATTGAAAAGTGGAATTAGCCATGTGACTAATGATCTTTAATGTAAATGAGACAGAGAACAAGTCTACCTAATCTTTAACTCCCCTATTGATCTCTTGTTTTGGATGGTGGATGTGGATAGGGGCATCCATATAATACCTGAAGGAGGGAGGTTCTCAATAAATGTTGATGCACCGGTAAGTGAAGAAGTCTTTGTGAACCAACGTTGCATGTGCCTTGAGTGGGCCATGGAGGCAATTCCCTTGTAAGCTGAACAAATGGCTAGGGGCACCTCTCTCATATTGTGCAAGGGATGAGTGCTAAATTTGGCTTGGAAAATAGCCTAATGGACATTATGTGCTCAAAATATTATATTTTGAAATTTGGAGTACAAAAGGAGTACAAAATGTTGAAATATGGACTTTGTTGATGAATAATTTTCACATTCACAATTACTCGCACTAGCTTTATCAATATGAAAGTTGGTTTTGAGATGCAATTTGTTATGTCCTAGGCTTGATGTGATGGCATATTCCCTTACCATACTAACATCCCATGCCTTATGAACTATGTCTTGTTGTTGTTATCTGATATGTAATTACAAGCTATTGTGAACTCTTTGTTATGGTTGTTATTTGTGATTCAATTGCAAGCAATAACTATAGTGGAAAATCCTTATGGTGGTTTATGCAACCTAAATGTCAAATTTTCTAGTCATCGTGAGCCAACAGAGTGTTGAATGCCCCACTTGTATGTCAATTGAGCTTCAAAGAGAGGAGGTTGCATGTAAGTCCCAAATAATTTTGTCATATCAAATTCCCAAATATGTTGTTTCCAATGTAGTCCTTCCAAGCATGTTCTTTGAAATGCTTCCCAAAATAATAAATTACTGGGAAACAAATGGAGTTGTGATTATTGATAGAGAACCTTAAAAAAAATTGAGAAACACAAGTACTCAAATTTCTTGTCAGTTAATGACGTTTGCAACATGCTCTTTGAGAAAAGGAAGATCATTAAACCATTCTTAATCATCCTTCAAAAATTCACTAATGTATGTTAGACCAGGAATTTATTTCATATATAAATGTTATTTAATACCATATTTCAATTAAATTTTATACACAAATATATCATATCTCATGTCTTGTACATTATTCTATGCAAATGGTTCTTATTTGAAAATGTTTGGTCGATGAAACTCAATCCGTTTGATTCCTGATACTATGTAGGTGTTGGTTTTGTTTTAAATTTAGAGTGTTAAGATTGTTGTTACCTTTGGAATATGACCTAATAGTTTTGATCTATATGACATGAAAAGATATTCCATATAGCTAGTAGGTTGTAACCTTGAAGGGTCTTGCCCCTGTATGCTCTCAATGCAATGGAAATTAATGTGATATATGAAGAAAACTTTATAATGTCATCTACCGAATTGTAAATTATTTAAGAATTGGCATAATATTAGTTATACACTTGTAAGCATTATTTTTTCTCTCTTAGTTAAGATTCCATTGAGTAAAATTTTGATAACACTTTATCTTGAAGATTCCATTTAAAATGAAATTGTTATCAATGATTTATATTGTCTTGCAAATTCAAGCATTGGAAGTCGGCCTATCATATTCCATTTATGATTTATTTTTTTTCGTTTTTTATTCTCCTATCAACGTTTCAAATTGTATCCATCACACAATGAGCATATTAGGTCTGCTTGGAGGCATTTCTTATGGTATAGTATGTTTTTTTATCAGATTTATCCAACCAAGTTTGATAGGTCACTAAAATATATAATATGATTACGGATCGATGTAAAATGATTTATAATTTGTTGCAAGAGATAGCTCAAAGAGCAGGAGAAGCATTTCCTTTGTATACAATTGTGTGGTCTGGTCTAGGCCATCTTCCCTATTTTACTTGTACTGTGGAGTTAGTTGGGCTATATGGGTGAAGGTGCCAAGAACAAAAACTGACCAAGAAGAATGTTGCCATGACTTCCTGGTCAAGTTTAAAACAATGTAAGTGCTTCTTAAATTTTTGTTGTTTTATATATAGTTTAAGATGTATTTTTCTTATAATAGGTATTATAGTTCCAGGCTTGTGTTTTTATGTGAATTTTGAGAAACATTTTTCTTCCTTACTACTAAATAGTTTAGTACGTTTGATTTATATATGCTAATTTTATTGGTTTTTGTGGGATAGTAGTGGCACACCAACTTGGGTTTTTTTCATAAACACTAGAAGAGGGTGAATGTAATGATGAGTAGGAGAAAATCACTATTTCCAAATAATTTTCACATCATAGGTCCAAGGAGATAGCATTGGCCCAATAGTTGAAACAACAACACTCAACATCCAGGAGAAAATCGTTAACCCAGAGAGATAGATTAGCAGCCATTCTGTTGAAAACAAACATTATGAACCCTAGGTTGGAGGAGAATCACAATGGGTTTCTTCTTATTTTCCCATAGGAGGTTGTTCAAGCTTCAGTTCAAGTCACAATCATCGTTATCAGCAGCAGTTGCATCGTCCTACTTTGCCATCATCTAGGTCTAGGATTTTTCTCCGAATTAAGTCTATTTTTTCATAGAGGAATAGATAGGGCTCTCCTAATGATTCACCTTCATCCTCCTTTCTCTCAAGGGAATTTATTGCAGATAATAAATCTCATGTTGGTTATTGTGTTGGGAGCTCTCTCCATGAGCCATTTCCATTAGCACTGTGTAGGGAAGTTATTGTAGCAAACAGAGCTGGTGCAAATGCTTGAATTGTATATAGAAGAGCATCTCAGCAAGTTCCCATCCCATTTGAAGAACACGAAAGAGATGAAGAGGAATTTCTTAAAGGCTATCTCCCAAGGGATAACAACATTCTATAGAACAAAGTAAATTGTCACCTATTTCTAGTATTGATGACAATTTCAATACAAATTATTGAAATTGTCACTTATTTCTAGTAGGATGTCATATGCTTCTGTTAAATATTGGAGACATCCTCTGCAAGCTCTAGCTTCTCCTTCTTCCGCATTACAAGCATGGAATATTTTCATTCTCTCTGAATGAAAACTTTGGCAGGTTTGTTTTTTTTCTACTTGTTTATTTTTTAAGCTTAGGAAATATTCTGAAATTGACTAGATTGTGACCATAGCCTGTGTATATTATGACACTATAGGAAATGTTTTTTGAGAAATATCACAGAAAAAAACTACTTTTCTCAATGTGAAAAATATTTTTCAAACACACCATATCCAATGAATGTTCACGTGTGACAGTAGGTTCTAAAAGTCATGGGGATTTTCTTTAGAAATAATGGATATTCTCAAGTCATCCACTATTGAAGCTTGAAATTTTGGGTGGTGATAGTATTTCAGAGTTAAGGTTTATGTGATATGATTTAGGTGGATAAATATTTTTCAGATACATCACTTCACAGATTCGTTGTTAATATTTGGTGTTAATATTCTCAAAAGAAATTGTTGATGAATAATTTTCACATTCACAATTACTCGCACCAGCTTTATCAATATGAAAGTTGGTTTAAGATCCAAGTTATTATATCCTAGGCTTGATGTGATGGAATATTCCCTTACCATACTAACATCCCATGCCTTATGAACATTGTCTTGTTGTTGTTATTTGATATGAAATTAAAAGCTATTGTGAAATCGTTTTTTTGGTTGTTATTTGTGACGCAATTGCAAACTATAACTACAGTGAAAAATCCTTATGGTGGTTTATGCAACCTAAATGTAAAATTTTCTACTCATCATGAGCCAACAGAGTATTGGATGCCCCACTTGGATGTCAACTAAGCTTCAAAGAGAGGAGTTTGCATGAAAGTCCCAAATAATTTTGTCATATAAAATGCCCAAATTTGTTGTTTCCAATGTAGTCCTTCCAGACAAGTTCTTTTGAAATGCTTCCCCAAAAATATAAGTTACTGGGAAACAAATGGAGTTGTGATTATTGATAGAGCACTTTAAAATTTTGTTTTGAAAAACACAAGTACTAAAATTTATTTTCAGTTAATGATGTTGCAACATGCTCTTTGAGAAAAGGAATACCATTAAACTTCTCTTAATCATCCTTCACTAATGTTTGTCAGATCGGGAATTTGTTTCATATATAAATGTTATTTAATATCATATGTCAATGAAATGTTATACACAGATATGTCATGTCTCATGTCTTGTACATTATTCTATGCAAATGTTTCTTATTTGAAAAAAAATTATGCGATGCAACACAATCCGCTTGATTTCTGATAATATGTAGGCGTTGCTTTTGTTTTGAATTTAGAGTGTTAAGATTGTTGTTACCTTTTGAATATGACCTAATATTTTTGATATATATGACATGAAAAGAATTTTTATATAGCTAGTAGGTTGTAACATTGAAGGGTCCTTGATCCAGGAGGATATTGGTGGCCACCCACCTATTCCATTTGGACCCCACCATCGTTTCTTTCATTTTTTCAGTTTCAGCATAGATTACTATTTTTACTAGTTTTTGGGTCTTGAACTTCCACAGTCGTTTTAAGGCCCTAAACGACGTTTTTTGGGAAAACCGGGAGAAACATGGAAGTTAATTCATGTTTCTCACTTCAAATTTTGTAGTCCTCGGATAGATCTTTAAAACGAGGTATTAAGTGCGTCAAATTTACGTCCCCGAGAAGTTGATGTACTAATTTACCCAAACGAGGCCCACAGTTTTGGTGCTTCATCTCCTAAGGTTAGGTTTTTGGATGATTAGGATTTTCCATTGTTTCTAAACAATAAATAGGCCTTTGAGCCTCATTGTAACATAGTTCAGAGGCCTGTAGCCACCACATCTCTTCTCAGAGATAAGCTATCAACACCCTAGCTAGTTTATTTCCATTATGTCTGTAAGTTTATTTCTGTTATTTGATATTAATGAAATGATGTTTTATTTCCACTGCATCTATGTGTTTATGTTTATTTCTGTATATTATTATGTTCCTTCATAATTCCAGATCAGTGGTATCATAGTGATCTGCTCTTTCTCTATTTTTCTTTGCATGTCCCCAACGAGGCTAGGGTATAAGGAGTTAGGGCTTGATTTGGTTGAACCCTTGCAAGATCATCCTCGCAAACCCTGATGACCTCCCATGGTGGAAGAAAATAAAGACGAGGGAGCAGGAGATCCTATCAAATTATTTCTCAAGGACGCCCTCGAGAAAAAAAAGGAACGTTATAATGGATAGCTTTGCCCAGATCCTTCAACGGCTGCCCACTACCGGCGCATCTACATCCAGCAGCCACTCTAGAGGCACCTCTCCTTTCAAGGTATAAGTCAACTTGGAAATTTCTGTATCTCAAGCCAGATAGATGGAGACAATGTAGATATATGGCTGAATTTGTTGGAAGGGTATTTCTGAGTCCATGATTTCTTCGACCGATAAAATAGTACTTTTGCACTCCTCAAAGATGCCCCCCATGTCAAAGACTGGTGGGAAACCTGTCAGAATGACTTGGAGACGAGAGAACCTTCTTTATTCTTTGCACACACACTTTTAATTCATTAGAATATGACATCAAGGAACAATATTACCCTATGGGGAGCTATGAGGACAAGTACATCTAATGGACCACGTTACGGCCAAAGGGACCCGAAGATATGCATGAGCTAATAGTTGTTTGATACCCTACGCATAAATTTGGGTATTAAAGATTGAGAGGAACATTTAGTTCTCAAGGAAATGCGCAACTATTTGCACAAATACATTCGGGGAGAAATGTATTTCCTCAACATTACCTCACTTGGCATGGAATATGGCTATGTCGCGAGGTCGAGAAGAAATTTAAGCGAGAAGAAGCAAGACTTTGGATACGTGAATCTGAAGCTAGGGAAAACGCCCCCGGGCGAAGAAAACTTGGAAAAACTAAATCGGAGCACCATTAACAACACCACAAATCCAAATAAGGACATGAGGAAGTGGTGTGAATTTCTGCTAACCCCACTCATAGCACAAATGAGTGTCGGGCCAAACGATCGTTGGTGGCCCTGGTAGGAAGGCACCGGGCTCGGATGATAAGTCTAATCCTAGTCAGAACCATACAAGGGTGATGACACGGGGAGGAAATTCATTGAGCAATTTCCAGCCTCCTCCCCAACGTGATCCGGGTGTGTATCGAACTCGTGACCTATGCTCTGATACCACTTGTGGGAGTCACGATTGTCGTTAGACCAAAACCCTCAGGTGTTAGTCAAAAATCACATCACCGGAGATAAGGATCCATGAGAGGTGGTTATTCCATGTCACGAAACACACAGGGAGCATTGGTTTATCCAATGTCCAACAATTTTCTCCTCACCCAAAAAGGTTCCTCTACACTGTCAAGTCAAGCACTCCATTGATCTGACCCCAAGCGAGTCGCCGCCTGATGTTCCCATACCTCATGTGACCACACAGACATAATCCAAACATGTACTATCTTAGGCTGATAAAGCAACCAAATTTATTAAATACATCCAACATTTCTGCCAGAAAGTCCACAACATCTTCGACAAATCCAATACCAAGTTCAGCAGAATTTGCCTCATCTCATGGAGGAACTCAACGCAATGGGGACCATTGCTTCCTAAGGGGGGAGGAATGATCCAGGTGAATATTGGTGGCCACCCACCTATTCCATTTGGACCCCCACCATCATTTCTTTCAGTTTTTCAGTTTCATCACAACTTACTATTTTTATCAATTTTTCAAGTCTTGAACTTTCGAAGCTGTTTTTAGGCCCTAAACGACGTTTTTTGGGAAAACAAGGAGAAAAAATGAGGTTCCTTCGATGTTTCTCACATGAAAAGCTGTATTCCTATGATAGATATTTAGAATGAGGTATTCAGCATGTCAAACAAAGATCGAATACCAAAGTTACGTCCCCGGAAAGTTGATATACCAATTTACCCAAACGGGGCCCACAATTTTGGCGATTCATCTCCTAGGGTTAGGTTTTTGGATGATTAGGGTTTTCCATTGTTTCTCAAAAATAAATAGGCCTTCGAGCCTCATTATAACATAGTTCAGAGGCCTGTATCTGCCACATATCTTCTTAGAGATAAGCTACCAGCGCCCTAGCTAGTTTATTTCCATTATGTTTGTAAGCATATTTCTGTTATTTGTTATTAATGAAATGAAGCTTTATTTCTACTTCATCTCTGTGTTTATGTTTATTTCTATATATTATTGCATTCTTGCATAAATCTGGATCATTCTTGCCCCTGTATGCACTCAATGCAATGGCAATTAATGTGATAGATGGAGAAAGCGATGGGGATTTGCTTAGAAATAATGAATATTCTCAAGTCATCCACTGTTGAAATTTGAAATTTTGGATGGTGCTAGTATTTTAGAGTTAAGGTTTATGTGATATGATTTAGGTGGAGAAATATTTTTTGGATACATCACTTCATATATTTGTTGTTAATATTTGGTGCTAATATTCTCAAAAATAAATGTTGTTGAATAATTTTCACTTTCACAATTACTCGCACCAACTTTATCAATATGAAAGTTGGTTTTGAGATGCAAAAAGCTATGTCCTAGGCTTTATGTGATGGCATCTTCCCTTACGATACTAACGTCCAATACCTTATAAACTCTATCTTTTGTTTTTTATCTGATATGTAATTGAAAACTATTGTGAACTTTTTATTATGGTTGTTATTTGTGATGCAATTGCAAGCTATAACTATAGTGAAAATCCTTATGGTGTTTTATGCAATCTAAATGTTAAATTTTCTAGTCATCGTGAGCCAAGAGATATTTGAATGCCCCACTTGTATGTCAACTGAGCTTCAAAGAGAGGATGTTGCATGTAAGTCCCAAATAATTTTGTCATATCAAATGCCCACATATTTTGTTTCCGATGTAATCATTCCATGCATGTTCTTTGAAATGCTTCCCAAAAAAATAAGTTCCTGGGAAACAAATGGAGTTATTAATGATAGAGCATTATATTGTCTTGGGAAATTGCATTTTCTAGGTTTCCCTCATGGTAAGAGATGGACTAGGAATTTTGATTTTATTTAGATGAGTTTGGTGGATTAACATGAACTTTAGCCAACCTTGTTAAAGTATTCCTTTTAATATTTTATCATAAAATGTCGAAGCGTTCTTCCCTGTAGGTTTTTCTCTCTTGGATGGCCATAAGTTCTTGATCTCCTATCATAAATTGGACAATTCATGTCTGAATGACAAAATTTACAAGATGTGGGTGGTAACATGGTTACCTGCCATAGAATATGGAATATGAACACCTTATCTACCACCCATTTAAAGGTATTTATCAATAAATTTGTAGGTTTTAACCACAGACATAAATTATTTACCAAACGAATCTTATAACAGAAAATAAACAATAGCGAGAACATAAAACATAAAACAGATAAACACAGAGATTTTCCCATGAATCCCAAATGGGGACGACCAGCTTGATTTTTCATTATATTCCTTTTAGTGTTACAACACATATATATACATGCCAAAGCATACATAAACCCCAATCCATTAACCCTGGATTAGAACATAACCGTAGTTCCCTTGACTGGATCTACAAAATACCAGGGGCCGAAAACCATCGTCCCCCAAAACCATGTGCAAACTCATGCACAAAACCATGGGTGGGTCCGCCTATGAGTGAGTCCGCACACCAAAAAATTCGCGTGTGGAACTAGTCATGGAAAGAATATAACACATACCCAACCAATTGTAGATATAGAAGAAAAGTACCACCATGTTAATAGAAAGGTACATATCTACAATTAATAGAAACATGTGTGGTGCAAACCATAAGCCACAATAAAAGCATGGGCACATAATACATGTGGAGTTATGTTTAAGCCTTGGGTGTCACCAACTAAAGATCAGAATCAGAGCAATCAGTGTTCCTGGAGGAGAAATGTTGATCGTGCCAACGCTGTAAAACTTGTAAATACAATATTTTTCAAACATGTCAGAGAAAACTTGCTGCTTTGATCTTATTGGAGGAATTCAATTCTTAAAAGAATAATTGTGCAATCCATGTTCTTCTAACGGTCCAGAAGGGAACTTAGAATTAAATAATATGTTATCTTTAAATTGAGGTGACCAACAAGGACAATTTATAGAAGACAGGACATGGTAAGCTGTTATATCTGAAGGGTGATGTTTTTGTTTAATGTTGCAGATATGTTGCACAAGGGAAGAAGATTTTGCAGCCTCATCATTTATTAGATGGACTAACAGAGGTAATGGGAGAGAATGATGAACTTCAAACGCTCAAAGATGGGCTATTTGGAGATGTGTTAAGGTCCACCCAGGTATAGTCAAACCTTTTTCATTGCTTACAAGACATGCAACATTATTGCATTTCCTTGAGCAGTAGATTTCAACATCAATGTATTGTACTCGTTGCAAATGTATGTGTAGCTATTTGTTACTCATCAATATGACATATGCTGCAGGAGGCTATCATTCTTCCACCATGGATTGTTCTTGCAGTACGGCCGAGGCCTGGTGTGTGGGATTATGTCCGTGTCAATGTTGATGAACTTGCTGTTGAACAGCTTTCTGTGGCTGAATATTTGGAATTCAAGGAGCATCTTGTGGATGAAAGGTAGTGATTTACATGGAGGACCATAGTCTTTGTAATGTTCTAGCTTAGCCTTAGCTAAGAGGAAAATTAAATTTTGTTTTTAATTTATGTTTCATGAATAAATGAATAGAGGACATGTAAAACTCCTAAAAGTCGAGAATAAATCAATGCCCATACGAACAAATAAAGACAAATCGGGGTTATGTAAATAATCACTTGCAGGTGTGAAAGAGGTTTGAGCTAAAGACTGGGTCAACCTTGACCAAATCAACAACGCTGTCTAGGTTCATTGCATCTTCAAAAGGGACAACACAATTCTAGAAGAGAGCCTCTAATGTGAAAAGGGCTAACTCATCAAAGTGGTTTAGGGTTTGCAAGAGCTTTCTCATCTTATACAAGGAAAAGAAGGGTAGCAAGACAAGGTTGTTGATAGATTATATTTCTGAGTATTTGTCTGCTTAGACAAATACCATTCTCTGCTGTTGAGTGGAGGATTATATCTGGAATTCTTGTGCAGGAGTTTCACCTCTTCCTTTGATGATTCAAGGAGGAAAGTTTGCTGAAATGAACCACTATTAAGCTTGAGGCCAAACTCCTACTTACATTGGCAGCACTGATCCATTGAGGGCTTTGCTGTCTCTGCAAGCTGCAACAAGTGGTGATCTAGATCTGCAAAGATCGAGTGTATTTTGAGAGCCTCTCTCCATGGAGTGGGTCCTTTGACCTCCTGGAAGAGTGTATCATTTCTTGTACTTCAGATCTGCAATTATTCAGTAGTTTTATGTGTCTTTTGAGCTACAACGCTATCCCACTGGGAAAATTGCGTTATTTATGTATGAGGGTTTGCAGGTTGTCTTGCTCATAGTTTAAATCAGAGATCTCTTGTGCTGGGCTTGCCTTCCACTTGGTGATCCATGGATTGGTTTGCTGATCTATGTTCTGTTCAGATCTGATCCATTGTAATTAAATGCTATATTCAGAAATTTACTGCAGCAGTTTCCAGATCTGCAACTTGTTTCTCAGATCTACTCTTATTCATGCATGCTTTTGTCAAAATTCCAAGTGGATCTTGTAGAGAAAACTATAGAGTTTCCAGATTTGATATAGATCTGATATTTTGTCCATAAATTTGCTTTAAATATAATTTTTAACTCACATCTACTGAACCTCTTGAAAATAACGCTGTTGAAGCATTTATGCAAATTTACATGTGCTCCTGTTCTCTTTTATGAAGATTTATCGTTGTATTGGCTCATGCTTTCTACTGTATAATAAAAAGGGCTTTGTCATAATGATTATTTGCTGCTGTAATACTGAGATATCAGTTCTCTTGCTGATCTCCACTGAACATTAGCTAAAAATGCGCAATTCCTGAAGCAGTGCTTGCATTTGACTGCAGCCTTCCCCTTTGGGTGCTTTTTAGCTAGTCTACTTTTTGGGAGATCTGTTTAATGTGCCTAAACTGATTTTTTTCTGATGAAATTCCATATATAAGTCACATACAACATAAATGAGGGGAACCAAGCCCTGATCTACGTTATTTTTGCACATTTTTACTTATACAACATTTTCCTTGAACACTTTGTTGAAATTCCTAAAAAGGGGTTATTCCAAGTTCTATAGACAGAGTCTCTGGTTGGCTAGGTAGCCTCTGGATCTCATCCTTTCTTTAAAAGGTGAAATATCCAGTAAATGCCTCTGTAGTACATCTCTGAAATAGAATCTTGAGAATCCTAAAAAGGGATATTACAGTGGTATCGAAGCTCCACTCTTGACACAACCTGTGCTAGCATTGGAGCACCAGTCATGCTGCATTCCGAAGATGAAGATCCTCTTTCTGAGAGGGAGAGGAGATATCAAAATAGAAGTCATAAAAAGTATGACTATACTATTGTTGACCTTGACGAGGGTCAAGACAAGGGGAAAGCCCCTGAATCTGTGAACGATAAAGATAAGGAAGCAGAGAAGTTTGCAAAAACTCTCTTGGAGGCTATGCAAGATCTGTCCAAGGAGATAAAGGAGATGAGAATAGATAGAATGAGGGAATCACTTGGGAGATTCCATCAAGGAAAAAGTTCTGATATGTCTCAATTTGGGACTGGTCAACCTGTGAGCTTGCCACAAGCTCCACAAGCCTCACACGCTCTACAATGCCTACCTTCTTGGCTGTAGAGAATTAAGGGATGCAAGAGCCAACCTATTTGGAAGGTTAAATTGCAGAATATGACTCACAAATAAAGAGGTTCAAGGATAACTTGAGCTTTCAAGACTTTTTCCATCTCAAGGACCGGAGGAGGCCATGGCATCAGTACAGAGATGGAGGTTTCCTTCATGGGAGACACCACACTATGGGCAGGTTCTTCTTGCCTAAGTTCGATGGATCACCCTCTTGCTTTGCCAAAGCATGGGTGGAGAAGTTGGACATCTATTTCCAGTTGAATAAAGTGCTCGAAGTAGAAGCCATCAAGATTGCTGCGCTGCATTTTGAGGGAGAAGCTCACATTGACTGGTGGTTTCATGGACTATCTACATTGGGACACAACAATGTGTCCACATATGCTGAGTTCACTAGGAGACTAGTGGAGAGATTTGATCGGAAAGATCCGGAGGCCCCTTTCATAAGCTTGGAAAAGCTTAAACAGACAGGAGATGCAGAGGCCTATATCTTTGAATTCCTGAGGTTGTCTGTAATGGTCCTTAATCTATCAGTAGCAAGGAGAGTCTACATGTTCATTGATGGCTTGGAGGAACCTTTGCATGGGTTGGTTAAGTCTACCAAGCCCATCACTTTGCATGATGCCATTGAGAGAGCTAGGGATCTCTAAGATGCCTTGTCAAGAGCACAGGCAACTTTCCAAAGCAGAACCCCTCACTCTTCTAAGGGGAAAGAAGGGAAAGCTGCTCCATCCAAGGAAAGCTCACTGAAGAAACCTCTTGACATTGATCTCCGGAGGGAGTTGAGGAAAAAGAGATTATGTTTCACTTGTTAAGAGCCATGGGTACCGGTACATAAATGTGCTGCTAGGAGAGCACACTATATTGAAGTCTTCTCTGATTTTGAGGAGGAAGAGGGAAATGATGGACCTAGGAGAGGTCACAACGCTGGTGATGATGAGGAGGAGGATTAATCACCATCCAGAGAGGAAGAAGGAGCCTTTGCTCCAACAAGTGGGACTCTTGCTTCTCTGAGAGGAGTGCCCAAGTACTTGAACCTCAGAGTGCAAGGTTTAGTTATGAACCAAAGAGTGTCTATTATGATTGATAGTGGGGAAACCCACAACTTTATTGATGCTCACCTTGTGCAGAGGAGAGGGATCCCCACTGATACTTTTGATGGTTTCTCTGTTTTGGTTCCGGGAGATAGAACTATGCAGTGCATGCAGTATGTTCCATCACTTTCTGTGGCTATGGGAACCTACACCTTGGTGGACCATTTCTTTGTAGTTGACATACCAGACACCAACATCATCTTAGGTGTCCATTGGTTGATTACCTTGGGAAAAATCACCACTGATTGGAAGGCCTTGCAGATGGAGTGGGTGGATTTGAAGAGTGGGAAACAATAAATAATTCAAGGCATGCACACCTATCGTTCACCGGATGTTTCCAGCCAAAAAACAAAGATGGAATTGCACAGTGGGGGCAAGGACCACACAGTTCCTTATCTCATGTTTATGAGAATGATGCAAGGAACATTCCTACATCATGGCAAGCCACTTGGAATGGAATTATATTCTGATCAAGTGGGGGAAGCCTCACCAAGTGTTGAAACGATGGAAGATAAAGCCACAACGCTACGGGAGGAAGCAAGGGGGAGGATCAGCCTTCCCACAAACAATTTTGGCATGTATAATGCCAAAGAAACAATAAAAAACAAGGCAATAACCACCACAGATTCATCAACAGTGCTGTCCTTGTTGATCTGTGTAGATCCTTATTAGAGATCTTAACTCCTTGTGGAGTACTCCAAAGATCTGCACACTGAGATGATATTAGATGGCATGAAGCAATAATGAGGCTATTTGGTACATGAAGGGGTCATTTATCATCTTGATAAAGTATTCTTGTCTCAAGCCTCCAAGCTTAAGCAAGAGATACTACAAAGAGCACACAAAGAGTTCCTTTCCAGCTATATGCAGTCAACAAAGATCTACACCCTAATCATGAGGAGTTTTGATTGGGAGGGTATGAAGGAGGAACTACATCAACACTATGATTGGGAGGAACTACATCAGCACTTACAAGAGTGCAATAGTTATGAGGAGATGGAGCAGCCAAAAGACTCTATGCAGGAGTCATTTCAGCCATCTCTTCCTTCTCTTAAAAGAGGAGAAATGCCCATGCCCAACTCCATGTGTGTGGGAGACTTGAATGGTAAAGAATATGATCTTATGGAGCATGTTTATTTTTCTGATTTGACATATTCTCTTACCATATGTATGTAGGCCATGGCTCCTACAAGGAGTGATATTACATGCAGATCTCATGGCATTGGTGAGGCCAATAAAAATTCTAAATCTGGTCACTCCCTTGAGGTGCAAAGGGAGATTCTCTATCATGATGGGTGCTTCCCAAAGGCACCTAACTTGGGTATCACTTTCAGCCATGTCAAAGTGACCCATGCAGAAAAGATGTGGTGGGAATACCACTTACCACACTCAGATATACTCAAGACAAGGAGTGCATTGCATTGGTATCTTATGTTGGATTGTGACCCACCTCCTCAAGTGCAAATTTCAGTTTGCATATATGTGATTTTGCTTCCATACATAGATGATATATTGGTATTGTTTATGGGTTTGTATGGACAAAAAGTGGGCAGTGTATATGTACCACATGGGATGGAACTTTATCCTGTACTTCATGATACATGTTTTAGATGTGACATTGCTTCACCCATGTTTATTTCTATTGAGTTTTACACTCCTGAAGGGATAGACTATGCCCCTATCATGTTAGCATTGGAGGAGCAGTTTCTGATGTATTGGCTTGATGAGCACTTAGTCCATGATGAAAGCTTGATCCTTGATGGTGCCATCAATGGAGAAGGAGAAGAACTATAGCTCTTACCCCAGTGTCAGTTGCTTGAGGACAAGCAACATTTTGGATGGGAGGACTGTAATGTTCCCACTTAGCCTTAGCTAAGAGGAACATTCAATTTTGTTTTAATTTATGTTTCATGATAGATGAATAAAGGAGGACATGTAAAAATCCTAAAAAGTCTGAATAAATCAATGCCCATGTGAAAAAAGACAAATTAGGGCTATGTAAATAACTACTTGCAGGTGTGAAAGAGGTTTGAGCTTAAGACTGGGTCAATCTTGAACAAAGTAACAGCGCTGTCTAGGTCAATTACATCTCCAAAAGGGACAGCGTAGTTCTAGAAGGGAGCCTCTAATGTGAAAAGGGCTAACTCATCAAAGTGGTTTAGGGTTTGCAAGAGCTTTCTCATCTTATAAAAGGAAAAGGAGTGTAGCAAGAGAAGGTTGTTGATAGATCATATTTCTGAGTATTTGTCTGCTTAGACAAATACCATTCTCTGCTATTGAGTGGAGGATTGTATCTGGGAATCCTATGCAGGAGTTTCACCTCTTCCTTTGATGATTCAAGGAGGAAAGTTTGCTGAATTGAACCAATATCAGGCTTGAGGCCAAGCTCCTACTTACATTGGCAGCGCTGATCCATTGAGGGTTTTGTTGTCTCTGCAAGCTACATCAAGTGGTGACCTAGATCTACAGAGATCTAGTGTATTTTGAGAGTCTCTCTCCATGGAGTGGGTCCTTTGACCTCTTGGAAGAGAGTACCATTTCTTGTACTTCAGATCTATAATTCTTCAGTATTTTTCTATATCATTTGAGCTGCAGCGCTGTCCCACTGGGAAAACTATGTTATTCATGTATTAGGGTTTGCAGGTTGCCTTGCTCATAATTTAGATCAGGGATCTCTTGTGCTGGGCTTGCCTTCCACTTGGTGATCCATGGATTGGCTTGCTGATCTATGTTCTGTTCAGATCTGATCCATTGTAATGAAATGCTATATTCAAAAATTTACTGTAGCAGTTTCCAGATCTGCAACTTGTTTCTCAGATCTACTCTTATTCATACATGCTTTTGTCAAAATTCCAAGTGGATATTGTAGAGAAAACTATAGAGTTTCCAGATCTGATATAGATCTGATATTTTTTCCATAGATCTACTCTAGATCTAAGTTGTAACTTACATCTGCTGAACCTCCTAAAAAAATAACGCTGTTGAAGCATTTCTGCAAATTTACATGTGCCCCTGTTCTCTTTTCTGAAGATTTACCGCTGTATTGGATCATGATTTCTACTGTATAATGAAAGGGATTTTTCATAATGATTATTTGCTACTGTAATACTGAGATATCAGTTGTCTTTCTGATCTCCACTAAAAATTAGCTAAAACTGCGCAATTCCTAAAGCAGTGCTTGCATTTGACTGCAGACTTCCCCTTTGGGTGCTTTTTAGCTAGTCTACTTTCTGGGAGATCTGTTTAATGTGCCTAAACTGATTTTTTTCTGATTAAATTCCATATATAAGTCACATACAACATAAATGAGGGGAACCAAGCCCTGATCTACGTTATTTTTTCACATTTTTACTTATACAACGTTTTCCTTGAACACCTTGTTGAAATTCCTGAAAAGGGGTTACTCCAAGTTCTATAGACAGAGTCTACAGTTGGCCAGGTAGCCTTTGGATCTCATCCTTTCCTTGAAAGGTGAAATATCCAATAAATTCCTCTATATTCCATCTCTAAAATAGAATCTTGAGAATCCTAAAAAGGGATATTACAAGTGCCTTAAACAAAATGTTGTAAATGTGGATGTTTTCAATGATATATTGAGTCTCATAACCAAATTATTTCTATGAATTGTAAAATTATTTCTCGAAGATCACATCTGCTCTCTGCTTATATCTCTTTTATATTTCAATTTCCTTGATTTTTTCTCATCATTACTAAACACAGAAGAAGAAAGCAATAAACATTGTCAATAGATACTTGCAAATGCACTTATTTCCACTTTAGGTGCATGTATATATGGGTATAAATCATAATTTCAACTATAGGTCACTCTCTTCCATATTCTCTATATACTATCACGGGTGCACAAATACAGACTTGGTCCTCTTTTTACTTGATAAGAAATTCATAGGGTTTTATATTTTGCAGTTTCAAGGATAAATATACATTGGAGATAGACCTTGAGCCCTTCAATGCATATTTTCTTTGCCCAACACAGCCATCTTCCAATGGTAGTGGAGTTCAATTTCTCAATCGGAATTTTTCCTCAAGATTAGTCCATGATAGAGAAAGCATGCAACCCTTGCTGAATTTCCTTCGAGCACACAGGTACAAAGGCTAGGTCATTTGATTTCTTGGTTCATACATTGTATCATTATGTTTAATTGTTTAATGCTAATGTATTATATGCAAAATACATCTAAAACAAAGAGAAAAGAAGGTTGGCCTAGCTATTCTAGAGATACAAAATATGATTTGATTAAAATTTCATAGGGTTGCCTCATCTTTTGTTTAGGTTTCTGTTTTTTTATTTTAAAGGCCTATATCTTTAATTGCTCCAAATGCAGTTCAAATCAAACTAAATAGAAGAAACATAATTGTGAAGATTGTTATCTTCCTTCACTGCATTGCATATTTTTTCTAAATGTTTATTTGTATATATACTTGAATTTTGCTGACAATAACCTATATTTCTATATTTTTTTCTAATATCAATTTGGAATCATAGTAAATATATCAATATCTTGTTAAATGTGAGTTCTCCAAGGTGGGATAAAATTCACAGAATCATCCCTGCAGCTTAAACACATATAATAGTAACTTCTAGGATGTGAAATTTTTTCAGTAAACTATTTGTTTTGATTTAGTTAGAAAATTATTTGTCCTTGGTTTTGAGCTCTCTTCAATTTTTCATGTGTAGTAAATAAGAATTGGGCAAGTATAATCTGTTCCATTTTAACTTGTAGAAGTTGATGTTGAATGAGAGAATACAAATTTTTTCCAAGCTACGCTCAGCCTTAGTAAAGGCAGAGGAATGTCTTAAAAAGTTCCCCAAGAATACAACATATACATAATTTGAATACAAGTAATTTTTCATGATTGTCTCTATGAAAAATATGTTTTTTGTTTTTTTTTGTTTTCTATTCAATATATTAGATAGATAAAGAGTGAGATTGTAATGATTTCTGGAGTACTTAATTGAGGTTAGCATGTGCTTCACCCTCCATGCTTCCAGAAAGTTAAGATTCACCAATAATGTTGTGAATTTCTTTTACAGTTTCTCCTTGAATACCATCTTGGTGCCAAGTGACTGCAACAACCCTTGGATTTCCTAGCGATTCACCATTTTGTACTAGTGATTTGCCTTGATTTTACAAGATAATATAATCTGGTGAGAGATTCGCAAAAAAATTATATATACATATTATATTATTAATAAAATCGCCTTCCATTTTTCCTATGTATCATGGGGATTCAACCATTTATTATACATATAAATTTAGGGGGGTTATTAAAATTTTCCTTGCATTCTAGATGTAGTTTCCAACGATTGTATTCATCATGTTATTATTTT
This sequence comes from Pinus albicaulis, assembly GCA_034641835.2. Taxonomy (NCBI): domain Eukaryota; kingdom Viridiplantae; phylum Streptophyta; class Pinopsida; order Pinales; family Pinaceae; genus Pinus; species Pinus albicaulis. The sequence goes on from CM076582.1 coordinate 1,567,476,880, forward strand.
GAGAAATGTTTACGCATATGTTTCTCTCCCTATTTCTTAACTGCAGAATTATTTTTTCCTTTTCCTTTAAACTTCCCCTTTCCTTTGTCTCTAGATTTGGATGGTTTCTTGCTAGTCTCTATAGGAACATTCTTTCATCTTCATTGTAAATGAGTTTCCTGAACACATACTTCATCTAGATTGGTGAGATTAAACATAATTATAGTATGTCTCAAATAACTATGTAATCCACCTATGTATTTAAGGATATTGTCTTGTGAAGACAAATCAACACCCAAGAGTAAAGCTCTTCTTCTAAATCCTTGTGTGTAACTTTGTACACTCTGACTTTTAGCTTGTTTAAAATCAATCCACAAAAAAATTGCATGTAATCTAATGGATGAAATTTTCTTAATGCATCTATAAAATCATTCCAAGAAGAGATAATTTTACAAATTTTCTTTGAATCTTCTTGAGTTCTGGCCTCCTACCAGATGATGGTACACCTTCCAAACGAAGAGAAGTAAGTTGGATTTTTGTAGCATCATCATCAATCTTTTGAATCCTACAATAATCCTCAATTTTACGAACCCAATTATCCAACTTTTCATCATTTACTTCCCCACTATACATAGGCAATACAAACTTGACATCAATCTGTAATATCCCAAAATGGAATAATGCATTGATACACAAACATAATATTTGTAACACAGAAAATGTATATGTAAGTTTATGATCAACACAGATATAGACAAAATAGCTGAGCCATTTTATTCATAGGAGAAGATTCAGTTACAATAGTGTACAAAATATGTGGTAATCTAGCCAAAGAGATGGCTTAGAATGACCCTGAAAAGATGCCAAAGAAGGCATTGTGTAACTAGAGCGCTGTTGGAAGCAAATACTGCACTATCCCTTCAGCAGATAATGAATATACGACTTTAGGCTGAAAAGGGAAATGTAGATCTACGGAAATTTGGAGCTTTGATGATGCCAAGATTGTAGATTTGGGCTCTATGATGGCAACCCAAGATAACCTAGAAAGGAAATTCCAGATCTATGAGATTGAAAATTTACCCTCTTGGGGTTTGATCCCTGGTCTGCCGGGTTATGTAGATCTGAAGCTAGATCTGACAAATAGATGGCTAAAATATGTCACAAGATCAGATCTAAGCTTGAAGGGATCGCTTGAAGGGATGATCCCTTCACTAGATCCTCAAGCTAGAAGTTCAATATCTAGCTCCTCAATCCTCCTCTGAAGATTGCAGCTGCTGCTACACAACTGCTCATAAAAACTGCGCTGTAAAGGAAGGAGGCTCTCTAGCCTACTGCTAAGATGTGCAATGTAGCTCAGAAATGATGGAAATAATGTATACAATGTGAAGGAATGGTCGTCCACTGGATTACTAGCTGAAATGCTAGCAACTTCCCTTCTCTCTTGGATCTACAAGAATGGACTGCGCAATTCCTAATGGGATTGTTGCTGCTGGGAGATGAATAATAGATGGCATGATGCCTGATATAGATCTGAAGCACTGGAAGGCCGATATTTAATGATATAGGTGGCTGGTGGTCACCTACCTATTCCACTTGGGGCCCCACCATTGTCTTTTTCAATTTTTCGCCAAAGACAACTTACTATTTTTAGCAGCTTCCTGTCCTAACTTTCTGAGTCATGAGACCCTAAACGACATTTTTTGGGCATCGTTTTTTACTTCCAATGTGATTATGTTCCAAAATTGATATTCATGTTGGCATTTGTAGTCCTCCGATAGATCTTTCTAACGAGGTATGGTACGCGTCAAACGGAGATCGTATGCCAAAGTTACGCCCCTGGGAAGTTGAAACACCAATTTACCCAAACGGGGCCCATAGTTTTGGCGCTTCATCTCCTAGGGTTAGGGTTTTGGCTGTTTAGGATTTCCCATTGTTTCTAAATGATAAATAGGGCCTCGAGCCTCATTGTAACACAGTTCAGAGGCCTGTAGCCGCCACATCTTCGAGATAAACTACCAAAGATCCTAGCTATTTTGCTTTTCGATCCATTATGTTTCAGGCCATTTTTCCGCCGCATCTCTATGTTTATGGTTATTTCGTATTATGTTGCGTTTCTTGCATAAATTTGATCAAGGGTATCGTAGCGGTCTCTGCGCTTAATCCTTGTATTAAACCTCAACGAGGTCGGGGTATAAGGAGCTAGGGCTCGATCTCGTGGAACCTTTGCAAGATCAGCCTCGCAAACCTCGACGGACGCCCATGGGGGACGAAAAGAAAGATGAGGGAGCAGGAGATCCTATCAAAATATTACTCGAGGAGGCCCTCGAAAAACAAAGGAACGCGATGATGGATAGCTTTGCTCAGATCCTTCAACGGCTGCCCACCGGCGGCGCATCTGCATCCAGTAGCCACTCTGGAGTTGCGACTCCCTTTAAGGTACAAGTAAATTTTGAAATTCCCATATTTGAGGGTCAAATAGACGCAGATGTCGTAGATAGATGGTTGAATCTATTAGAAGGATATTTCTCTGTTCATGACTTTTCAGACCGGGAGAAGATTATTTTTGCACTCTTCAAAGCTACCCCCCATGTTAAGGACTGGTGGGAAACCTACTGTGAGAACAAGGACCAGACAGAACCCTCTCTGTTCTCGGCCGTACCAACTTGGAATTCTTTCCGAGACGCCGTCAAGGAACAGTACTATCCTGTGGGGAGCTATGAGGATAAGTACATACAATGGACCACGCTGCGACAACAAAGGGATCAAGATGTGCACGAGCTGACGAATCTGTTCCATACCCTGCGCACAAAGTTGGGTATCAAAGATTCAGAGAAACATATGGTGCTAAATTATCGCAGCTATCTGCACAGATACATTCAGGAGGAAATGGAGTTCCTCGACATCTCCTCGCTTGGTACGGCATACCGGTATGCTGCCAAGATTGAGCAGAAATTCAAACAGAAGAAGCGAGACTTTGGATCTGCGAATCAAAAGCAAGGGAAAGGTGCTCCCAAACCACAGAACAAAGGACAGAGCCAAGGCACGGTGACTCAAGACAACCTGTCGAAGCCACAAGAAAATAACAACACCGCAAATCCAAAGAAGGACACGGGAAACTGGTGTGAGTTCCATAAGAGCTCCACTCGCAACACAAGTGAGTGTCGGGCCAAGCAGTCGTTGGTGGCCGAGATGTGGGCTTATGAGTCAGATGCATGCTCTTACTCTGAATCAGAACCTAAAAAGGGGAATGACAAAGGGAAACAGACAGTTGATGTGAAACCCAACACCACCATCGCTAATTACAAAGATCCATAAGGAGGAACCGAAGAACTGTGAGGAGGAGGAATGTCTCTTCCACTCCTGATGTGGGTAAAGGGGCTCCCTGCATAGCCATATTGCCGATAATGGGAGCCAAAAGAACCTCATTTCAAAGAATACTGCCGTGAAGCTAAGTGGCTTTCCACCATAAATACCACCTACGTAATGAGAAGAAGAAAGATCTACAAGCTTTTATATATGTTGTCGCACTCATGGTGAGAATATGAAATGTCAAGGAATGTAACAATCCTGGTAAAAATTACATGAATTAAAAGTTAAAATTAATAACCATGGTCAATGGGACACTTATTCCAAGCTGAATGTTGGGAAAAACATCATAGTGGGTGTTCATTCGATTTATTATGGCTAAAGGAAATTGGAAAAGGCAAAGGCAAAGGCAAAGGCAAAGGCTTTGGAAGGCATGAGGCATTAATTGGCATTTTATTTATGAAAATAATGGAAAATAGGAGAAAAGGAACGTGAAAGGTGATGAACCCTTAGCTAAACTGAGAGAGGGGGGGTGAATCAGTTTAGTACATTCATGGATATTTAAAACTATTTTCATTCAACTCATTTACACCTTCACTTCATAAGAAACTTAATAGATAATGAATCAACAAACTTAGTGAGTGGACAACAAGTAATTAAGCAGATACATCACATCAATGCATAAGCATCAAGTACATAGACAATAGATATAAGTGGAAACCCATAAGGGAGAAAACCACATCTTATTATTGTTGTGACGCAAAGGCAAGCTCCAACTCCCTCTCACCACTGATTTTTTGTAGGCTCCAACCTACAGGAGGCTACTACCTCAAATTATGCAAGCTACAACTTGCAAGGAATCTCCAACTCCCATCTATTTTCTGCAGTCTACAACCCACAGGAGGCTCTTACCACAACTGGCTCCAACTGGACATCTATCAAGCTACAACTCGAAACGGAAGCACCAACTCCCATGTATTTTCTACAGGCTACAACCCATAGGAGGCTCCTACCTCACCCAGGTCCAACTGGAAATTTATCAAGCTACAACTTGAAAGGAGACTATAATCTCCTCACTCTACATGAAACTAAAATGTTGATTTACCTGGATATCAACTTTTTTATACTCCTTCTCCACTGTTTCCTCTTCGCCCTTCATATCTACTTCATATCAACTCCTGATATGCACAACATCTCTATCATCTCTCTCTTATTCTTCCACTTTCCAACCTTCTGCAGCTCTCTTACGTTCTTCCGCTCTTTTTTATTCTGCAACTTTCTCACTTCTCTGTGCACACTGATATTACATGTTTTATATATATAAATTCATGGATGTTTGCATTCTATATGGGAATATGAAGTGAACAGGCATGACTCTTTGCCTTCCACCCACTCATTTCCTCACTCAGCATATTCAAAATGTTACAACAGCATATACATTTATTTCGGTATCAAATGGAGTTCTTCTTTGCCTTCGGAGACTTGTCTTTGCATCAAAAACTGTATAAAATAATCAATGAATTTACATTTACAGTTACAACAAGTATATTTCACTCGACCCTTTCAGCTCTTTGCTCATTGTGCATTTGTCATTTTTGTTGTTGTCATTTCCTTTTCTATTCATGTTGTTACATTTCCACCTGTGCATTATCATCGTCTTCTTCCCGACTTAACCCAGCTGGCACGTTTCCAACAGTGTCATTTTAACTATCTTTTGCCCAACTTTTCCTATTCTCCTTTGCCCGTAGCGTTCAACCTTTTGATTAATAAATTTCTGCAATACCTTTACTCTATAGTCGAGTCACTTTCCTGAGTCTCCTCCTCTGCGTTCATACTTTCGTTTATAGCTACAGCATTCAACCTTCTTGCACACAATGTCAGGTCTCTCTACCCGAGTCCATTTTCCATGCGTTCAGGCCTTTTCTTTGTAACCCAACTCGACCTCTGCTTCCAACATTTTATTCATAAAAATAGGGCAAACACATTAAACCTGGACATGAAATATGTTAATATTTACCTCTGAACGATATCGCATCCAACTATCTATTGCATTTCGCCGTTCCATAGATTTTACGTTATATTCCTCCTTTTCCTCCTCCGATGCAATTGAACAAAGGAAATGCTTTACATCCGGATTTGAAATCATTTGGATTTCACCTTTGAAACTACATCACATCCAGGCTCTTATCGCATGTCACAAGTTTTAACATTTACCATAATGGGTTTTCCTTATTTTTGCTGTATGCGATATACTTCGCATCGCAACTTAAACAACCCACCTTGCAATGTCTTAACATGTAAAGATAAAAATTGTTGATTGCGATATAGCAATGTCACTCTTCAGACGACACATGGCTCCTCATCACATGGCAACTTAAAACATATAACTTGCGATGTCTTCTCCCGCACTTCGCATTTCGCAATTTTTGAGTCTTATCGCATCACAACTGCGCAAGTTTACATTTTTGTCGTTAACTATTATACCATATCGTATGTGATGTGCGATATGCACATGGACCTCCGCCCGACACGTGTCCACCTCATCGCATCGCAACTTAAAAAATTTAACTTGTGATTGCTTAACACATAAATATAACAGTCGTCGATTGTGATCTGTGACCTACCAACACTGTTTTGAATGTATATTTGCACGACTTGACCCGCTCGTTCACTCCTTCGCGCCTTTTCTTCTTTGGTTGCGCCAATTCATTTCTTCTTTGATGCACATAGAACACCCAAGTCGTTCACGATATTCTGAATGTAGAACAACTATTCCGCACGCGTTTTACAACCAGCTCGACTTGGCCCACTCGTTCATTACTTTTCTTTGTTGCACGCATTCTGTACGCATACACCTGACTTTTCCTTTTCTTTCTGTACTAAACATGAATAGCCCGATTTGACCCACGCGTTCACGAATTTCTCCATTTTTTTGAATGCGTTCACGACTTGATTCAATACGTTCACGACTTGATTCAATACGTTCACGACTTGACCCAAGCTTGTTGCCTTTGTTGTCTTTGCTGCCTTTGCTCTTTTTCTGCCTTTTCTCCTTTGTTGCCTTTGCTTATTTTTCTCCTTGATAAATATTCTAATGTTGCTCATTGTTGCTCCTTGCCTCTTTTCTACATAATTTTATTCCTCTCTACTCCTTTTCCTTAGATAATGATTATGGTGTAGATCCATGCCTCTTTGTTGCTCCTCTGCCTTACTCCTTTGCCTCTAATGATGCTCCTTTGGCACTTTTCTACTCCTCTTCCTCTTTTCTTCTCCTCCACTTTACTTTTGCCTTCTGTGCCTTATAGCTCCTTTATGCTCCTATTGATCCTAATCTGCTCCTTTATCCTTAATGATAATTATGGTTCTGCTCCTTTTCCATCAATGACAATATTTCCAAGAAAAGTTCACAAGTTGCATGTGAGGAGGAAAATGAAGCAAAATAATGTAAAATGAAGAAATTAGAGGCCTCATTACTAAAAAAGCTTTTGAGGATCAGTTGGTAACATTTTTGGTAGTGAATTTTTGGAGCTCTCTCATTATTCTCTCTCTCTCTCTCTCTCTCTCTCACTCTTGGACACTTCGATTTTCTTTCAGCACTTTGGCATTGGAGTAAGAAGGGAAAGAAAGCAAGAAGAAGGAGGAAGCAAGCAAGGAGGAGCAGGAATCAAGCATCTATAGTATGATTCTTGGTAGGTATCGATTTTCATGTGTGATTTCCTTGTTATATCTAGAATTCATGGTATTGCATGTGGTTTCTTGTTGTCTTGGCATGCGTTTTTCTAGGTCTGATAGTGTTTTCAGCCTAGCCTTGCCATTTGTGTATAAATTTGATGAGATGGGTTTCTCATACTTCAGTTGAGCTAGATGGCCAGATTGGTTTCGAAATTGAGTGGGGTGGATCTCTGAAATGAAAAACAGATGGCCTACTGTGGGTTGCAGTAACGCTAGGATTTTGTGCCTCACTGGACCTAGGAATCCTTTTTGATGAATGGCGGGATATACGGTAAATCCAAGAGGTATATTTCTCTTTTTTGGGCCTAGTAGATGTCTCAAGATCGGATGTACGGTAAAGCCTAAAGAGTGGCTCTCCGTTGGACCTAGTATTCCCAAGATGGTATGTACAGTAAAGCCTAAAGAGTGGCTCTCCGTTGGGCCTAGTAGTTGCGGGATGGGATGTATGGTAAAGCTTGGAGAGTGGATCTCGGTGTAGGGGCTAGTGATCCCTGGATAAAATTGTGGATTACAGTAAATCTTGAGAGACATATGAGGCAATAAAATTCCTCACGGTGTAGGTGGAGAACCCCAGTAGCATTCATTCTTGTTTAGTTATTTTGGTTGGTTATGAGTCTCACATTCATGCTTGGAATATGGCACGGGGGTGACTGGCTAAAGTAATATTTGGCTTAGCCAATCTATGGAACGCGGAAGTCCCATCTCCAGTTGGTTTTTACATTCAGTAATGAATATCTCATTCCTTTGGAATTTGGTATGAAAATGTAATGGAACTATTATGGGGATTCTATTGTTGCTGTATCCACGATATTTATGTTTTTATTATGTTGGTTATAAGCATGTATTTTATCAGTGATGATGTATGGCTCTATCCATGTTTTTACTTGTAAATGATGCACAATGTATCCATGGTCAAATAGATTGTATTGCAGCTAATGATGTAAGGGAGCAATGCTTCTTAGCAATTCTCAAATAATTATGAAACCCATATGCTTAAATTTGTTGTTTATACTTGTAGATTCAATGTTTGTGACATTTTTTAGAAAAAAATTTCATGGCTAGGAGGGTTCCAAATGATTTCTTATTTATGAGTTTGCTTCTGTATCATTGTTCTGTTGTTTTATCATTCCATAAGTTTCATGAAGTTTTGGGTAGTGACTTGGAATCTGGGCCTGAAAAGGTGGCTCAAATATCGGATTCGCAGGCACAGAACTGAGGAATTAGGACCCTAGCCAAGAGCTTGCAATCCTATTCTTGTGGCTATAGCCTCCCAGCCACTAGAAATGCAATGTTATGCATTCAATTATGTCTCAAAGAGGCCTGGAAGGTTGGGTTAGCTCCTAGGGGTGTCATTGATGATCTACAAGGTTTTTATGTGTTTTTTTCGTCAGTTCCACTTCCTTAAGGTCACATATGAGGTTGAATCTCACTATAGTATCCTCTAATCACATTTTTACCCTAGTTCGTTTGTTACTTGGGAAGATGTGGGAAGAGGGTGGTATCAGAGCATGGATTAACCCTCGGATTGGATGGGCAGTGTGTGGATCATGCATTTATGTTGGCTTCATATGTGTTTAGTATGCTTGTGGGCAGTGTGTTGATTATGCTTGTTGCATCTGTGTTGTGTTGGACATGGTGGTAGTGTTGTCATCATGGAAGTGTTGATGGTGTTTTTGTCAACATGTTTTCATGAGTGTATGATTGGTTAATTGTTGCTCATGCTTGTGTATTTTTCGTGCACGCTTTCTTACATATTGCTAAATATTGTACATGCACTGCTTGCTTATGCTAGGGTTACATATTGGTTATGTTTCATTGTTATCCGTGTATGCTTGCTTGTGTGATGTCATATGTTGAACATGCATTGGTCATTCATGATTGGCTATACATGTCAAGTGGGCGCATATGGTCAAGTTGCATTGGTTTGATTGAGGTTTTTATGCATAATACCATTGTATGGAATTAAGTAATCATGATGATATTGGTATTTTATGATGCTAATGTGTTGGCTACGATAGAGCAAGAGATGTATATCATTAAAGTGACGTTGCAACAATGGACTTTGGGGTAAGAGAAAATCAAATATACAAGTTTGTATGCTTGGCATGTAGGTGTGTGATTCATGGTTTTTGTAAGCATTAGGTTACTTATATGTTTTCATTCTATTATTATTATGGATTAATATGTGATAAATGTCGATTTATCAAAGTAGTCATATGCATTATGGTTATGTGCATGTCTTTCATTTTATGTTATGGTTACGTGCATTATATAATGTTAGTTAATTAGTGTCGTTATATGTACATGTGTTGGATAGAAACATAATGATAAATATAATTTGTGGTGGTATGCATTGCTATTGTTGTTTTTATTTTAGCTAAATTATATGTTGTTGATGAGCATGATATATAACTTGTTGTTCTTACATGCTAGTGAATTAATGAGTTTGGTTATGACATTCATGTATGAGTCAACTTATTTGTGATATTATGTCATAATAGTCTAGGTTGGTTGTGCATATGTGAGTATTATGCATGAATGGAAAATTTTTATGAGCTTATGATGTGAACGTGTTAGTTAGATACTGTTATGGATATCATGACCTTATTTATGTTGAGTTGAGATGTTGTGAAGTTATATTGTGATAATCTAGATTGATTGTGCTGACAAGATAGCCTCCCCTAAGATACATTAAGGTATGATTTTTCTTATGTCATACACTTGGTGCTTGATTGTTTGATTATGTTTTCTATTTGATGTTTGTGTTTGGAATCACAATTGTCATTAGACCAAAACCCGTAGGTGTTAGTCAACGATCACAATGCCAAAGATAAGGATCCAAAGAGGCGCTTAGTCAATGTCGTGAAACACATAGGGAGCATTGGTTTATTCAATGTCCAACAATCTCTCCCCCAACGTGAGCCGGGTGTGTGTCGAACTCGTGATCTATGCTCTGATACCACTTGTTGTTTTATTTCCACAAGGGGCCACATGAGAGCTTAGTCGTTGGTCCATCCCTGCAATGCCCATTGTTTCTCTACACCAAGAGAAATTCTCAGTGCTCAAAGACTTCTTCAATGCATCTGCAGCATTCATCAAATTGTCCACCTTTACCAGCAGTACCATTTTATCCTCAACCATATCTCTCACAAAGTGATATTGAACATCAATGTGCTTTGTCTTTCAATGATAAGCAGGGTTCTTATCCAATAAAATTTCACATTTTCTATCACAGTCTATCCGTATATCTCGCTGCACCAACCCCATACTTGAACACAATATCTGCAACCAAACTGATTCCTTACTTGTATGAGTGGTTTCCATGGATTTAACCTCTGTCGTTGAAAGATCCACTACATACTATATTTTTCTCATCCAGCTGAATGCTCCTCCAAATAGGTTAAACACATACCCACTTGTAGATATTCTCTTATCTAGATCACGAGCCCAGTTTGTATCAACAAAGCCATGGATGTCCAAAACTTTGTCCAATCTTGGTCTTCCTTGGTAGCACAAACCATAATCGCTAGTGCCACGAAAATATATGAAAATCCACTTCACGGTTGTCCAATGCTCCTTCCCTGGTTTTGAAATAAACTTGCTCAATACTCCCACTGCATGTGTAATGTGTGGTCTAGTACAAACCATTGCATACATCAGGCTACCCATTGCACTTGCATATGGAACATAGGACATGTCCTCTTCTTCTTCTTGTGTCTTGGGACACTGTTCAACAGATAACTTTACACCTACAGGAATAGGAACCTTCACCGGTTTACTAGCCTACATATTGAACATATGCAATCTTGTCTTGACATACTTCCTCTGGTTTAACCAGATCTTCCTCTTTGCTCGATCTCGTTTAATTTCCATTCCCAAATTATAATTCACAGCATCAAGATCCTTCATGTCGAATTTGGAGAACAATTGGGTCTTCAAATCCTAGATAATTTATTTATCATTTCCAAACAACAACATATCATCCACATACAAGACCAAATAAATAACACGATCACCAATCAAATACACACAGTGATCCGCTTTGCTTCTGGTGAAGCCAAGTCATCATATATATGAATCAAATTTCTGATACCACATCCTTGGTGATTGTTTTAAGCCATACAAAGACTTTTTTAACCTGCATACTTGTTCTTTCTTACCCTTCACCACAAAGCCTTCAGGCTGCTTCATGTATATCTCTTCTTCTGTATCCCTGTGAAGAAACGTTGTCTTCACATCCATCTGTTCTACCTCAAAATAAAATGCAGCAACAATAGATAAAATTAATCTAATATAAGTTAACTTGGCAACAAGAGAAAAAATATCACCAATTCCCGACACCTGGGAATAACTTTTTGCTACCAACCGAGCTTTGTATTTATCCACCTTGCCTTTTGCATTCATCTTCTTCTTAAACACCCATTTGCTTCGAAAGGGTTTCCATCCAGCTGACAAATTCACCAGATCCCATGCCTCATTTTTGTGCAAGGATGCCACTTCATCAACCATGGCCTCCTTCCAGAGTTTTTCATCTCTAAATCCACTCCCTCCCTTAAATTTTTGGGATCATCATCAGTGATAGACAAATAAAAATTTGAGTAGAAATAAAATGGACTATACATTTCTGGTTGCCTTCTTTCTCAAACTGATCTTCTCACAACTGGAGTCTGTGGCTCTTCCTCTTATGAATCTTGTTCTATTGTAGAGTCTGATTCTTCCTCCTTTAGCTCAAACTCTATCTTCTCAGGTTCCTTTGGTAGGACTTCATTTTTAACAACATATTTCACCTCTCTAAACACCACATCTTAGTTGTACACAACCTTCCTTGTTTCTATGTTCCAAATCTTACAACCTTTTAAACCATCCTTATACCCAATAAAGGTGCACCTTTCAAATTTACTATCCAACTTGGTCCTTTTCTCCTTTGGAACATGTACATACACATCACATCCAAATACCCTCAGATGTGAAAGAGAGGGTTTCTTACTAGTCCATACCTCATGTGGAGTCTTATCTTCCAACGTTGATGAAGGTGATTTGTTAACCAGGTAGCATGCAGTCTCCACTGCCACTGCCTAGAATTATTTTCCTAACCCGATGCCACTAAGCATTATTCTTGCCTTTTAGATCAACATCCCATTCATTATTTCTGAAAATCCATTTTTCTGAAGTGTGTATGGAGTATTATTCTATAGTGCTATACCGCACTTCTTACAGAATGTAATATTCCCAAATGGGAAAAGCAAGAATATAGTGCAAAATCTAGGAAATAGTAGTGAATAACATTACACCAAAATGTATGACAACCATGGAGCCATTTTATTATGTAAATCAGCAGCAAATAAGTACAATAAAAATGGGCACAACTCAAATAATCAAGGAAAACAAGCCTCCCATGAATACATAAGTCAAATATGAAATGATGCCACATAGAAAAATGCTAGAGAACAAGTACAATGAAATTTTAGATGGTACACTTCTACTAGAAATGTAAAATAATATATATCTAAGAATTTATGGCTCATAAAGTGTCAGGATTAGAGATCTAAGCTCCCAAACACATTTCCAAGATAACCCAGGAACGGTTTCCTAAAATACACAAAATGCAGAAATTACAAATATGGCCCTAGGGCTAAATAATCACTGCAATTGGATAAATGATAGGAGGTGGATGATCTGATCTGGAAATGTCTAAAAAAATCCTCCTATAGATTCTCCAAATGAGAGGGTGATCCCCTCACTGAAATCTGTCTCCCCCAACTAGGGCTCCAAACCCCCTGCTGCAACTGCACTCTGAAATAACGCAATTCCTTCAGGAAACTGTGTTGTAACTCATAGAAGTACCTTAGCCTGATGCTAAATGATGAAATGAAGCTCAATATTCTCCTTTAAAAGCCTCCTGGATGAAGGGTTGCTCCCTCCACTGGAAAACAAGCTCAAAATTTGGGTTTCTCAACCCTCCAATGCTGCAACCTGCAACACAACACAACCCTAAGCAGAAACTGCGTTGTTGAAGAAATATGTAGCTTGGCCAAATGCTGGAGTGTGGAAATGTGGTGCAATACTCTTCCTAGAGGCTTTTCAAGGAAAGAGGTGGGATTCCCGCTCAGGAACACCCTGTGCTAAACAGCACTACAATCTTAGCTAAACAGCTGAAGAGAGCAACAAGTCTAAACAAACCATCAAGAAAATAATAATCCAAAAACATGAATACAATGGCTGGCATCCTCTTCCTTATATTTTTGGTGAGCTTCCTCACCTTGGGCCCCATTCATTAAAGCCACTACTTCCATGCATGCAATATCCCTCCAAAACTATGATGTCCTTCCATGAATGCCACTCCTTCCATACCAATGCTGTTTGATTTGGTCAAGGTTGACGCAGTCTTCATACTCCAACCTCTTTTCACACCTAAGGGTCTTCAATCTAGCTTTTAGATGACCTCCTTTCACATTATGAATGTCTTTTATTACTACTAAGAATATTTATGGGTCTCCATACCCTCTTATTTCTCTAGCTAAGAGCAGAACCAAAATTTAATATTCCACTTAGCTATGTGCTAATTTAGGAATATTACAATCCTCCCCTCCCAAATGTTGATTTTCCTCAAGAAAATGTAAGGATGGAACTGAATAGCCTCTCCTCTTCCTCCTGTGGCATCCTCATATGATAATTTCCTCCAATGAACAAGATGCCCTCTCATCAATATGTCCCCAAGTTGCTTCTCCTAAGTGTATAAGTAAGCCTTTGGTGATAGATCCAAATGGATCTCATCATGAAGTAGTGAGATATCCATAGAGACAAATATATGTGGTATAGAGGTCTTGTTGAGGCATGGGATCAGAAAATTATTGGGAACCTTCCTTCCCATGTGAAGCTCCAAGCCCCAAGCAATCATCCATACAAATTGAGTCACCCTCAAGAATGGTAACTCATGAAAAAATTCTTCCACGTTTGGCTCCTGCAATGTAGGTGGGCTGCATAAGTGAACATGATAGACCAAAATTCAAATGGCCTACCCCACGTTGTCTCTCTCTGCACTTATGAAAAGTGTAGAGTTGTTGCTGATATTGGGCTGCAATAATGTTGCCCTTAAGATACAAAAGGACAAATGGATCTCCAAAGACCCCTTCTCTAGTTTCATGAACCCAATCCATCCCATACAAAGTGAAAGGTATATCATCACCATGTGGTATCCAAACTAGAAATATATTGAATGTTATGTTCAATGTTCGATGGTACCAATGGTTTATCCAGTGGATACAATGCAGTTATGCTAACTGTTGTTTCAGAACATCATGTGGAAAGTTGTCCTCCCTTAATTTGCTAGTTGTGCATGTTTTCTCATCTACTAAGTAGTAGTAAATGGCATTATATATCAGCTGAGCATAACAATAATAGCAAAATGCATGCCCAAATCCATCCAAGGAAGGGCTTCCTTCATTATTGATATTGGTCTTAGAAAGACCAAGTATCAAAAATAGGAACTTGCCCTCTTGTGGAGCAATGCACTGTATATATATGGCAAGAGAATGAAAATATTTTGTTAGATGAGCAATAAGTACAAACATACCATTCTTACCATGCAATGTGAGTAGGCAAAAGATGAGTTGCATGGATGAGCCTTCCCATGAGAAAATGGTTCGAAATGTAAAGTGATACATACTCCCATTTGAACACTCCATCAATAGACGCATACTCCCAAGTGACAGTGTTGTTGGCCTTAGTGATAAGGCTCTTGTCACTCCATGACTCCATTATTTGACATGACATATGCCAAAGTAATCCACCATCATGCTGCTATGTGTGGGAGACTCCTTCCTATGTGGAAGTACCTCATGATCCTTCAATGCTGAAGGGTAACCCCTTTGCACTTTGATTGTGCCATCCCTTTCTCCTAAAATATCATGCAAAGTATGGGAGAAATTCAGCCCATACTCTCCCAAGAGTATCCAAAGAAACAATAGCTCTTGCTGCCTCCTCAAATCTCCATCATACAAATCATGAGGTGAAAACATGATGATTGACATGAAGAATGCCATATCATCATAATGCACCCAAAATACTTGTTGCCATATGATGCAAGTGTCATGTCAACTCCCAACCACCAACATACCCCTTGAAGTAGGATATGTCATATGTTGACCAAACTCTTTCAAGGGTAGCTAGCGTAGCCTTTCCTCCTGTTGCCCTGTGTCATAGATCTACAAGTGGCCTTCCAGTCTCTTGCATTAACATTACCCATCCAACCAATGGTGAGTGTCTATCATCAAGCTCAAAATTGGTATTCCTCCAATGTAGAATACCACCCTCACAATCCAAATCACTATCTCTACACTTCATGGGATGTTGAAGTGCAACCTCCTGGAGATCTTCAAATGAATACCACTCATCAATGACCAAATTGATTCCATAAGGATCCAAGTATACTGAAGGAAAAATATTCTTACTGAGTTGTGAAGTGCTCACCAAGAAGGATCCATCATAACAATAGGAGATAAGGTGTCTCTCATCAACCATATTCCTATCCCTTGCTACACATGTAGAATGGTCATTGGAATGCTCCAATAATGGTTGGGCCCCCAATTCATCACTGATGCTCAATGACAGCGCTGCTGATCTCCATAATGGTGTATCTGTTGTCTCAATATCATGCTCAATGTTGAACACATAGTTATGCATTGCATTGTTTAGATGAATACTCATCCTACACTCCAACCCCAAGAGTTGTGTGCAACTCAACAATAAATAACCAGGATGACTGTATATCTCCTCCTTGAAAAAATCAAGGGTATTTTGCCTAGTGATATTCTGCTGCTCCAAATCAACGATGTGCTTTGACCCTAGGTCATGTATTTTCCCTGATGACATGTTTCCACAATCCTCCATATGATGTGTTGAACTAATAGAAAGTGGAAATATGTGCATACCTTGGTAAAGCTTGGGAACATCTTGTACTGCTACAAGGGTTCCTTCCTCCGGTGTGATGACTTCCCCAACCAATTATGATGATGGATGCTCTTCTATGGTTGCACCAGTGCTAGTATAAGTCTCCTCCTCCTAACGCATCTCCATAATAGTGCATGGGACTCTAAATTTAAAGAGATCAAGACCACTTTGAAAAGGTGCAAGTGTTCTTCCTCCTGATATAAGTGCTCTTGCAGTAAGTGGTGGTGGAAGTTTCTTCTCCTCTGATTTCTTCTTGTCAAACTTCTTGATCAACCTTTGAGTAAAATCTGCATATGAAATCACTCTTGCATGACTCAAATGGCTGAACCACCAAATGTTTTCTTCGCCCTCAAGGTGCAGCGCTACAATCTCAACAACTTCTCTTTATACTACTGGGTGTAGCAGGAAGAATACATCCAAATTAATTCCCAAGCTCTTATTGTGCATGTGGATGACCCATCAAATGTAGACAATAGAAATATATTGCTGCAAGGTCTTCTTTCTTCTTTAATTTGAATGAACTGTGGGAGAGTTAGATTCTCCTTGAAAGCTTTAGGTCGAGACTTATATTCTGCAAGATAATCACTTAGAATCTCATGATCCAAGTGTCCTCCATCTCCATGACTTTTGTCTTCTTCTTCAAAAGAAAAGGGCATAGTATGTTTTTAGGGAGCTCTATGCAATACCGATTCTTTCTTCTGTTGATAGGAAGTACATGGACCTTCCTCATCTTGAAACCCTAGTGTGGTTTCATTGCTTTTCTCCACTTTTCTTTGCTTGACCTCCTTGGTGAGGTCCTTCTTAGATCTAAAAGAGATGAGATGAAACTCATTCCTTCCATAATTCTGATCTTTTTCTCCTTCTTCTTATTCTCCTGATAGCATAATTGCTGAGATCCACAGGCTGAGCCAAGATTATGCTCTGATACCACAGCAATATTCCAAAATGGGAAAAGCAGGAATATAGTGCAAAATCAAGGAAATAACAGTGAATATGGAATCTATATTATTGCACATTTCCAGTAGCATTGTACCATCTAAAACTACATTGTACTTGTTCTATGGCATTCTTCTATGTAGTAGCATTTCATATTTGGCATATGTATTCATGGGAGGCTTGTTTGCCTTGATTATTTGAGCTCTGCCCATTTTTATTGTACTTATTTTAAGTTGATTTATAACAGGCTAAATATGGTTCTTACATTTGGTGTAAATTTTAAAGCTAATTATTTTCTGGGTTTTTCACTGTTCCCTGCGTTCCCCATTGGGGAGATATTGCACGAACACTTCAAATTCATTGTGAGGCTCTCCACCATTATCTGTCCTCAACACCTTTATCTTCTTCACCAATACGGTTTTCTACCGAAGTAGTCCTAAATACATCAGAAGCTTCAGATTTCTTCTGAAATCTTCATATGACTTCTTGAGAAGTCATATATGAATGAAACATAGTACATAGACTTACCCAGTGATGGAATTGACACAGGTCGAAACACATCACTGTGCACAAGTTCTAATATCTTGTTCGCCCTCTTAGCACTAGAAGGAAAACTCACCCGATTTTGCTTCCCATATACACAATATTCCCAGAAATCGAAATCCAGAGAGCTATTAGACATACCTTCTACCATACCATTTCCATGCAGTATCTGAAGGCCCTTCTCTCCAATATGTCCAAGCCTTTGATGCCATAGCATGGTCTTTTCTCCAGAGACCGCTAGGCTTTCTACCTCCACTTTTAGGAACCACGGAACTATTACACCCATCAATAACAGTGCTACCTTGTAGCTTGTATAGAGTTCGATCCAAACTCCACTGCATCAATGTATTATAGCAGGAAAACTATGAGAACTCCAATCCAAACTCCCCATCTTCCAGTATACACTCCATTTGTAGCTATCTTTCTTGAACACTATTTTTACACTGCATCATCCATCTTGCTTACAAAATCACTATTTCTCTCAGTAAAATCTGAAGGCAGAAGTGTTAAATCCTTCCACCTTAGGCTTCAACTTAACTTTCTACATGGTGAGTTTGGCCTTCCCTATCTTCCCTAGGAAGGGAACATCACCACCATCATACTTCTCATACTCCATAGGAACCACTCCCTATGGGGAGTGAAGTGAAAGGATGCACTGAGCTTCAATCAATTCTACTTTGCAGGTCTACATTTTTATTGAAGAGAGTCATTACATCCACCTTCATCTAAGGTGGTTTTTTCCTCTACAGAAGGAGAATCATCAGGTCCCTTTAATTTCTCGGGAGCTTTAGATCTGCAGTCCTTTTTTAAGTGCCCTTCCTTTCCACTTTTCTAGCACACCTTTACAGGTTTTCCCGGAGATTTATTTCTCCCACTCAAGAACTTATTTTTGTTTTTGTTCTGGGACCATCCTCATACAGAAAAGGAATCTCCATTCTGGCCTTGAATATTTTTCCATTTCATTTCCTCTGACAGCAAGGCTGAGACAATTTCATCAAACTTCAAGTTAGTTGTATTGCAACAACGAGACTGTCCCATGAATCTCGTACATAACAAAATAAACTAATGCACTTATCTTAATCTGAGATTTTAATATCAACATATATCAATTGACTTACCACAGTATTGAAGGCGTTAAGATGCTCTGTCATCAAGTCTCCATCCTTCATCCTCAGGTTATACATATTTTTCCGCAGAAAAAATTTATTCACCAGAGACTTTGATTGATACAAAGTGCCTAACGTGTCCCATAAAGCCTTCGTTGTAGCTTCCACAGATTCATTCAACATACCAAATATGAGATACACAACCGTATTTTACTTTTTTCTTTTCGATCCAACTTTTCCCAATCTTCATTTGACATTGTCATTGGTTTAGTACCTGGATCTACCACAATCCACTGATCTTTATCCACCTGCATATCCTCCATATTTAGCTTCCACAACTCAAAACTCTGACCATTAAATTTCTTGATCTCTATATTTCCACTGCTCGCCATCTTCTTTCACTACAAGAATTGATCCCACATATCTCCCACTAAACAGGGTCTACCACAGGCTCGAGAAAAACCCCTCAGCAGCAAAGGTGTTCCCTTGAAGTTGAAACAACTCTAATACCAAATGTTGGGAATCACAATTATCATTAGACAAAAACTCGCAGGCGTTAGTCAACGGTCGCATCACCAGAGATAAGGATCCACAAGAGGCGGTTAGTCCATGTCGCGAAACACACGAGGAGCGTTGGTTTATCCAATTTCCAATAGTTTAAGTGTATGATTATGTCATCTAGTTGATTTATCTAACATGGTATGTTGACAATTCGTTTGAATGTTTGATTAGTTTCATTATATGATTATGTATCTATAAGATTGCATGAAGAATGATATTTCTTAAGATGGTTGGACTAACACGTATGTGTTGAGACATTTGATATGTACTTGAGTTAAGTAGGTGATAGTTGTAGCATTATGTATTCTGACCGATGAATGTGAGTTGAGTGCTGATTATGACATGGTTGTTAGTCTTGGTAAGTGTTGATTTCGAATTGATAGATATGTTGTCTTGATGTTGATACATATGGCTGACATGTGTGTGTTTAGTTATAAGGAAACATGATTGGCACAACAAGGTAAGATAACCAACTTGTTGTTATGTTTATTTATGCACTGACGGTTATGTGTTTATGGCAACATGATGCAGGGGATCACATGGTAATAGACTACCATGAAATATTGAAGAAGGATTGGGTTGAGATTTTCTCTGAAAGTATTGGGAACCATTGGGATTGAGTCATGGTGTTTGTTGCTAGTTTTGTGCTTTCGGTCCTTTGTATTTCGCTTGTGCTTGATTTTATTTTTGTTTGTTCGGTGTAAGGCCTTGCCACTTTGTTGCGGTATCGTATTGCTTTTGGTTTCTCATGGTCTTCTTTATTTTTTTTTTGTTCTTGCATTTTATGTTTGAGATTCTTGGGAATTGGTTGGGAAAGAGGAAAGTAATGGAGTTTGGGGAGAGTTTTGTGGTACCCAACAGGTAATGAAAGACATGGATGAAGCTCGGTGCATGAGTAAGCACAGTACAAGGTATGAACATGATAGTCGGTTGGACTGGTTGGGTCCATTGTGGTAAATGGATGGTGGTAGTACAAACATGAGAAATGCAACATAAAAGGTAAATAAAGTGGATCTGAGGTGTTAGATGCCTTGGCTATGTTGGGAATTGTTATTCTCAACTTTTTGCATTTTGTGCACGAATAAAGGAAGTTCTCCTAACCTAAACCTTATGATATCTAGAAATTTTATTGTGATCATGATTATGTTGATGTTTATATATGTATACATGTTTGTATGTATGTATGTCATGTTTAACAGGGTCATCATGGATCATGATTATTTAATGCTAATGTTTGTATGTATATATGTCGTTGTATGACAAGATCATGATTGTTTTATGATGATTATATATGTGTATGTATCTATGTCATTGTATGACAGGGTTTTCAAGGATCATTCTTGTGGAGGAATGATTTCTTATGCAGGTGAATGGAATGAAGAGGTTCTTGGCTATGATGAATCAAGTGGCAAAGTAGCCTTGACAGATCTATGAGGTCAATATCATGTGGATATTATTTAATGTTATATGCTTGTACAATGCCTATGTTTATTTTATGGATAGGTAATGTTGAGGGGTGCATCAACGAAGTGAAAGTAGTGTGATCTGTGACATGCTAGGATAAGCATGGATAGTGGAAAGACACTAGAAACAAGGTTGCTTGTGGGGTCAGTGTGTGGTCTATGGATGTGCAGTAATATTGTTGAGTATATGTTGCACATGTTGTATATTCGGTGATTATACCTATGGTGATTTTTAAGTGTTGCATATGTAGTATTGTGTATATATGATGTTGCATGTCTATTGTATATATGGTGTTGTGTGTATATTGCTTATGCAGTGCTAGATATAGATGGTGCTATGTACATGTTGTATATGCAATGCTATGTACATATGGTGTTGTGTGTATTTTGTATATATTGTTTTATGTACATATGGTGTTGTGTGCATGATTGTAAATGTGGTGATGTGTGCATATGGTGTTGTGTACATGTTGCACACTTGGTGTTGTGTGCAGGTGGTGTCGTGTACATGTCGTGCATGTGGCGATGTGTAAATGTGGTGTCATGTACATGTCATGCATGTGGTGTTGTGTACATGTGTTATTGTGTACACATTGTATAAGTGGTGTGTTGTACATTTGGCATTGTGTACATGTTGTGCAAGTGGTGTCATGTACATGTGATGTTGTGCACACATTGTGCAGGTAGTGTGGTGTACAGATGGTACTGTGTACATGTTGTGCATATGGTAGTGGTATACATGTGGTGTCATGTGCATGTTATACATGTTTTGTTGAGGGCATGTGGTACTATGTATGTGCATGGTGTAGTTGTGGTATCGTGACGTGTATTTGTTGTGTTGTGTTGTGTTGTACTATGTATATGTATCTGTATGCAGTTGTGTTGTACGCAAGATTTAGGTGTACGTGTTGTGTTGTATTGTACTTCAAGTGTAGGTGTATGTGTTGTATGTTAGTGTAGGCGTGTGTATTGTGTTTATTGTACACCAAGTGTAGGTGTATGTGTCATATTTTGGGTATAGGTGCATGTATTGCATGGTGTTGAATGTCGTTTATGGTTGTATGTGTGTGATGCACACTATGTGTATGTGCACATGGTTGAGGGGAAGGCACTGGGTGGTTTCGAGTGTGGAAAATGATTCGATGTGTGTATAGAAAGAACAAAGGCAAAAGTAAGCACCGACGAAGGATAAGTATCAGTATTTTATTTCATTTTTATTATGTATGTTCTTATCACCCTAGTAATTTCTAAAGATTGTGGGCTTTTGATTTTTATTTTTAAGAAAACTAGAGGTAACCACAAACCTACTTTGGAAATTTAGGATCTAGCCTTCCTAAATTTCAGAGAGGGCTCTCTCTTTCAGATTTAACTTTGTTTTTGTTTAATATTTTAGGCTAGGTATGATTGGGAAATTGGTTTTTTGTTTGAAAGTTTGATGGGAAATAATATTACTTGGAGACAAATTAAAGAGGGATCTACTAGTCCATTGGGCTATGGAGTCAAGATGTAGCAAGCAAAACTTGAAGGCAAGGCCAAAAGGATGCTAATGTACTCAGGGCAAGGTAGATAACCCTCAGAGATTTGAATAGTTTGATTTGATGAGATGGCTTGCTTTCGGGATAATGGGCAGTAAAGGATCCTTTGATCCGGAAATAAGAGGAAGGAGGTAGGGGTCAAACGGGACTAGAAGCAATTAAGGATTCCTAAGTTCGGAAATCAGCAGAAAACAATGAAATGATCAAGTAGTTAAGACAGGGAGCTTTTACACTAATCCTGAAATAATATTCCTAATTAATCATTTAGATTTGAATAACATATATGAAATGAATGAAACTTCAGAAAAAGACACAATGACAATAAGAAATCACTTTACTCATTTGCTTATCACATGAATCCTGAGTTATGAATTCCAGTTGGTTCTTGTCCAGACTGCTGCTATGAAATCAACACATGAGCCTCCAAAGTACCAGAAAAAATCGTCTCTAATAATCTCAGCAACTTTATTCCACCCTAAACACTTCATAACTGAAGTATTTATACAATATGTTTATTACAAAATATCCTAGAGAAGTCTAGGAATAACTCTAGGAAAATAAAATATCTTAACATACTAAGAGGGCCAGTTGTTTAACAACTTAGCAAGTTGTCCTCTTATCTAGAAAAAATAGAACTAACATCATCTAATCAAAACAGTTTGTTGACTAGGTGTGCATGCTTGCTGGCATATTTGGAAGATATTTGTTTATGGATTGCTTGACTAATACTCTTTCACTTTTCATCCTCTAACGTTGTTTTTCCTCTTGATACTCTCTCACGCTGCTTCCTTATTACTTTTACTACTGTAAGATAGAAAAAATTACCATAGTACAAATTTCTGATTGATTTTTTCACGGATACTCTTTGACTCTGCTGATCAATCTGATACACTTTCACTGCAACATTTACCTTTTAACAGCTGTAAAAGGAAATTTTCACTGTGGTAAAAACAATCAATTTTCTGTTTATATCACTTGATTGTCATGTTTGAGTTTCCCTTTTACTTTTTACTACTGTAAAAGAGATTATCAGCAGTAAAAAGTTTATAATCAAATTAGCTTCTTTTCTTCTCAATCTTTACTGTTTTACCTATA